>CAHIKZ030004860.1:15000-147500 GCA_903632075.3 Acanthosepion pharaonis | reverse complement strand
AAGAGAACCAACCATATATATATATATATATATATATATATATATATATATATATATATATATATATATATATAATAATAATCACAGATGGAATTAATCAGAAGTATTAATGCGATTATTGGCGACATCCATCGCTAGAAAACATAATATATGCATTAAAATCCTGTTCATCCATAGTGCAAGTTTTGATCCTTGACGAAAAAACTTGTTGTCTGCAGTTTTCAGTTTATTTGATGTTAAAATGCTAGTACTTACGGATAGTCTTCTATCCATCATCAGGCATGTGTTTTTTTTCCTTATAAAATCAAAAAATTGAACGATATACCTGTATGTCGACCGAAAGATGTTTTTGAATAACTGCTATTATTGACGGTTGTGTAAGATCTCGGAACGTGCAAAGACGCAACGCTAAGTTTTTCAAAATATTTTAAGTGAGAATTTTATTTAAATATTTCTTGTGATGTGTTAAATCCACGTATTCTATTTCTACAAGTGTATTCAGTTTTTATGTCATGAACTAAATACAGAACTTGTGAGTTTTGGTACGCCCCCCCCATTTTCAAAAAAAGATTTGCTGTTAATCCACTTGTTTTTACAATGAAAATGAATTGCTGGTATTTGTTCCCAGTGTATTTTTATATTTTCATGTTTTGACTTAAGTTTAGGGGTTTACTCTTTGCCCATAGCTTGTACCCTAACAGATACTACCACCCTGGATCAGAGTGAACCGGAAAACAACAGCAATTAAGAGGTAGCTACATGCTTCTCAAAAACTCCTGATCAGAGGTGTTCTTCCTGGGTGTAGTTTATCGTCATACCCAGGACGACATGGGAAATTTACGGACATAATTGTATGATTAACATAATGAATCAATATGAAAATTATTTACATGTGGCTGATTTGATCCTTTATGAGTTTTATAAAGAAGCTTTTGTTTTCTTCATCAATTAAATTACTTAGTTATTATATGTGAAACAATTCTTGCACTGAAATTGGTAACCAACTCAGCACTGTCTTTATGTATTGTAAAGTCCCATACATTCTTTACAGGTCCTAGGTCTGTAACCAGGGCTGGGTGGTGTTCATAATAATTTATTAGTTTCCTTTTCATAAAAGTTGCATATTTTCCAATGCAGATATTGGCCCGCTCAGTCATACCGGATTTTATATTCTGTGGGCGCCAGTATCATGAAACCTGATAGAAGATGGTCAATTGTTTCTTATTGGTCATTTGGGGTTATTATTATTATTGTTAGTATTTCAGTATATTCATGCGTTTGTTTTCTTTTTATATAACGGGATAATGCCTCCGTATGAGTCAATTACTGCCAAAATTTTATTTTATTGCGAGCTTTGATAATTCTTCCCGGTAATGTATTGCTGGTTAATTTTTATTTTTTTTACTATGAAAATGTATTGCTGGTAATTTTTTCTAATGTATTTTTATATTTTCGTGTTTTGACCCCAATTTAGGGGTTCATTATTTGCACATAGCTGGGGGTGCTACCACCCCTGTCAAGAACAACAGCAAGAAAGAAGTGGTTCTTAACGACTCCGATCAAGAGCCCTTGCTGCCGGATGTAGTATATCATCATACCCAGGACACATTTCAAAAGGAACTTAAAAACCAAAATATACAAGGTGAAATTAAATGGCATAACTTTCTAGATTGCAAAGCAAAGGCGAAATGAAATTTCTGGGTCGCATGATAATGTGAAAGGGAGCGGGGATTTTTAAAAATCGGCAGGAGTGTTTGTTAATGTGATATTACTTCAGAAGGTGATTATGACTCTCCATAGATTATTTTTCTTTATTATCTCTGAATTGATATGTCTTTCTGGAAAAGATAGGGCAGTGGTTTCCCGTTGCCAATAACTCTGCAGTCGCTCTCTCACAGACGTACTGTCGCCTCTCTCTGTCTTTTTTTTACAAGTACTTTCATGGAAACTGCTCCGATGAGCTGCTTGCGCTGGTTCCCAGACTTCATGAATTCAAGCGTCCTACGAGGCTGGCATCCCGCTCTCAGCCTTTCACTGTTGAAACTGTTAAATGTAGCCGTCTATTCTACTCCAATAGCTTCATGTCTCGCACCTCTCACCTGTGAAACTCCCTTCCCTATTCCCGTTTCCCTGATAGCTATAATTTCCAACTATTCAAATGTAATGTCAATCGACATAGGTGTTGCCTTGATCTATCCACTATCCGTCTCCTCATCCTTTCCTCTATCATTCCTGTCTGCTCTCGCTCCAAATCCTCTGTAGCCCTTGCGTGCTTATGGCTTCCCGCCCTGCTTGGGGTGAAATGCTTAAATAAAATCAAAAGTTTTGTTCTCAGATTTATTTAGGCCAGAGAGAACAATGTAAACTGCCATTTGGCCACTAGCTGCTAGTTAAAGAAAGGAGTTCATTCTTTACATTTGTTAAAAAATGAACGAATGGAATTTGACATTAACTATTTTACTTTCCGTTTCGATGTCCATTGCGTTATCATCCCCTCTTATGATCGCCAGTGACTGCAGCAAAGACTGCGAACGGTCACAAATGTTAGAACGAAAGAAAAATGGTCATAAAAAGCTTCGGTGAGAATCCAAGAAAAAAATATCAAAGAGCATTGCAGATGAATTGGCGTGTACAAAGATCAAACAATTGGTATTTAGAAGATGAATTGAAATCAATAATAGAAACCGCAGGAAGCGCTCATTTTAGAACAAACGCCCCCCCCCGCAATAAATACAAATTTCAATTAAATAGTACAGCTATTTAGCTTATAAAAAATCTTGCACTCGTAAGGGATTATTAATGCTATATCCCTTCAGGGCGCAGGCGAGCATGACTCTCCACGGATACGTTTTCATTTTTATCAGAGAATTGCTATGACTTCTAGGGAAAAACAGTAATTTCTGCTGGCTTCTCCCCTCCCCTGATTAGAATTCATAATTTTCTTCCCAGTAGACGGATTGCTGCACAAAGCTAGAAACCCATTATTATCCTTATTTTTAACCCATAACAGGGGGACGAGTAAGACATTCATGCCTTTTCAAAGTGAATTTGAACTCAGGTCATACGATCTATAGAACGTAAAATAAACAGCCAGTAATATACTTAACGGGTTTATAAGTATAGATGTTAGCAGAGAGGAGAGAGAGAGAGAGAGAGTTAGAGAGAGTGAGAGAAACAGACAGAGAGAGAGACTGAGAGAGAGAGAGAGAGAGAGAGAGAGAGTGTGAGAGAGTTTGTTTTATTGCAATATTGTCTCGTAGTATATACATACATCAGCGCTCTCTATGTCTATCCCACGATGCGTCTTCTCGTTTACTTCGGTGTACAGCAAAAGCTGGGAAAGTACCGCTGCACATTCACAAGGGAATAAAAGGAGAAAAAAATAGTGAAAAATGAGGGCTCCAATCTTGTTTTCAATAGATCGTTAGACTTTTATTCAGGGTCTCGCTTGCTCAGCTTGGATGGGTAGGTAGACGCTTGAATCTCGGGAAAACTTCTATTATGTCTGACTAAAAGGTCGGCGCTTCCCTTTGACACGTCTTCCTACCAACTCTCTGCAAATCTTAAAATTACGAAGCATGGCTGGCAACACGATCGGGAAGAACTATCCGAGCGACATTATGTCGCTTACCTAGCGGGGATCAGAAATGACTTAACCACGACAGTGACTCTTAATATCGACCAGGGACCGGAAATCATCAATGTCCGGCTTTGTTTTCACTTAACCCTAAAAGCTCAACTCGACTTTAAATACTTTCTCTACCAGGAAAAAAACATGAAACACGTGAGATTGAGATAAAACGGCACTCATGAATCTTTTCTTTGTATGTCCCCCACTGATAGTGTTACAGAAGTTTAGTAGTAAAGCACATCTGGCATGAAGGAGTTTTCCTAGCCAAAATTTGATACAGTTAAATTAATAATTATTTTATATGACTTTCGATCTCTAGTCCGGTAGATATTAATACTGAGTGTTTAAAATAATGGAAGTTCTATTTAAAAACGTATGCCCATTAAATATGATAAATAGTAATTATAATTAATTTCAGGTTAAAAAAATATTAATTTCTTACAATTAGTAGCGTGAAAACCTGTCATATAATTGATATGGATGTCACGAGAGACAGCCGTTCTGGTAAAGACGATAAACTACATACGGTAGCAAGGGCTTTGACTGAGAAGTTTTGTTGAACCTGGGACCACCTCTTAATTGCTGTTACTCACAGATTCTCTCCGACCCGGGGTGGTAGCACCTGATAGGGTCCAAGCTATGGACAAATAGTTAACACCCAAGCTAGGGTTCAAACGCTATAAAAGTATAACTTTTTAATAGAAAAATAACAGTAATACATTTTCATAGTAAAAATATTATCAGTAATACATTTTTCTGACAAAAGAAATAATTAATGCTGCCAAAAAAAAAAAAAAATCGGTATCTAATGACCTATAAGATGTTATGCCGCTAAACAAACAAACCTGAGACATGTTTTAATTCAGAAATAAGTGTCTATATTAAGGCATTGATCGAGAACAAAAACATGCTGTGTTTTGTAAAGTTAGCATTTACTAAGGTTAGCTTAGTTTTGCATAAGGCCATAATTGTGATCGACCAGATATGGATCGGACTTAACAGTCAATAATAATTAGCAACCAGAATATCTGGCTAAAGTTACCCAATACCGTGGTGTCTTGGGGGAAATGACTGGGGTTATGAATCAGCAGAAAACTAGAAAACGTCTTTAGGCCTTTCGAAAAAAATTAAACAAGTGAAAATACGTATACTAATTCAGCACGTTTAGATTAAGGTATTATTGAATCGGGGTAGATATTGAGGAAATTACTGAACCTACAAATTACTTCTATATATACACCCTTGTTGAAATTAATTGAAACAAAGCGAATAATTCCGTTATTATTACTTTTTTCGTTTTTCCCAATGAAACATGACCAAAGTGTTCATGTTAGTACTTCGTATGTACATTCCACGAAGTCGTTCCTTACAGAATTACCACAGATTCTAGATTGGATTTAAATCAGGAGAGTTTCTGGGCCAGTCTATAGTACTTTGATTTGCTCACTGGTAAGGGTTGCCAGTGTGTTCGTGTAGAGTTACAATTTTCGTACGCTTCCTGGGAATAACTTCTATCGCATACAATGGCCGTAGGACAACTAATCGACAGTCGAGAATATAGTGTCTGGGCGTGAGGAAAATCTGATGCAATCACGGATGACGCAATATTTTTTAAGGCCAAACAAATTTCATTATACATCCTGAAAATAGATTCATATTATTTCACACCACTGCAAATGACCTAATCTGAGGAAAAATAGGTCTAAAACTGACAGTAAGGTGAAAGAAAGGAAAATGAAGCGGTTGTTTCAATTAATTAGCCAATGTTATTTAATGAGCTTTAGGAAACATGAAAGTACATTTAATTGTTTGGGGCAATAATTTTAGCAATGGTGAATCAACTATATTGTGTTAAAATTATGAAACAGAACTTAAAAATTAATACAGTTCAGTTAAAATAGAAAGCACTGAGAGTTTTTTTTAAGCATTTACACTAATTTCCAAAACTCATAATTAACTTCAGCGTCTTCCTTCTGTTACTAGATAGTCGAAAAGGAATGAAAGGGAATTGAAAGAAAAATGAAATAATTTTTAAAAACCTTTTCACCCCATGCAAGGCAATAAAGCTACTAAGACACGAGGAATTGCTGGTTGTGGAAGAATTTGGAAAAGAAACATTAATGGTGAGCGGAAAGAGAAACAGTTCTTTAGCTCCAGTTATTACCGAACAAGATCTGAGAAGCTACTGAGATTTGTACATTGTAAGGTCGCGATTTCGTTCATGAACTACAAACATCTTCTCTTATCGGAAACATGGTCTCACGTGCCTAACAGCATGTAGTGATAATAGGGACACTGATTGTAAAATTAATCTGGCTCTACACGAAAAGGACGAATAGAAAGGCGATGCTAATTTATTTGAACATTTATTTTGAGTCAAATAAGGCCGTTTGCATTGTTCTGTTTGCTATTTTTTGGTGATGAGTTTGGGAACAGTTCAATGAACGTTTGTGACATTTTATAACCTTTTTTGATGGACTGCTATTTTCTGGGACTAGTCTTTTTGTGATAGCGTTTGAATTAAAGATTTCAAATTCAATTTATAATTTTCAGTTTCTTGTAGCAAGGATCACAGTTTTGGCCAACATCAAACAGACGTGTAAAGATATACAAACGTTTTAATAATAATCTCCATTTCAAGGTGAGCTATCATTTTGCTTAATAAAACAGGAATTCGGGGAAATTATTCCGAAGTCTTGTCGCGCCTATTTCGAAATTAGTTTGACGAGAATAACGTTGTATATTCGACATAAAAAAAAAAAAAAACTTACGGTGTCCGGGAAAATGTCAAGGTTCTCCAATTTTAATCTTCTGATTATTATTATTATTATTATTATTATTATTATTATTATTATTATTATTATTTTATTTCCTTTGATTTCTGGCGTTTACACATTTCTTTCCGGGTCCCGCTCAGGGACCTAAGGTTAGAAATGGCATTTCCACTGAAAAAAAAAAAAAAATTACATAGATAAAGCCCTTCGTAAAGTGTGGGCTGTACTTGTCAGAACAATTTTTTTGTATCTCTTTGAGGCATGGACTTCCAGGAATCCCTTTAATTATTATTATTATTATTATTATCATTATTTGCGCCGTGCCTCTGCAGGACGCTGGCGATCGCAGATCTCCACAATTTCCTGTTTTTTGTAGCGCTTAATAAATTTTGTCTTTTCGTAATCTCTCCTATAAATTATTACTCTTATGATTATTATTATTATTATTATTATTATTATTTGTGTCGTGATTCTTCAGGACGCTGGCGGTCATGCCTCTCCATAATTTCCTGTTTTTTGTAGCTCTTCATAAATTTTGTCTTTTTGTTATCTCTCCTAAAATTATTACTATTATTATTATCATTATTATCATTATTACTATTATTATTATTTTTTGTACCAAGGATCACATTTTTATCCGACATCAAAAAGATATACAAACTTTTTTTAATAATAAAAATTTAATAATAATCCATTATCAAGGTGGGCCACCAGTTTGCTTAATAAAACAAGAATTCAGTTAAGAATAATTTCATGACGGTATTAGATAGCGATTGACATTGCATTTAAATTTTTATAGATTAAAGTTGGCTGGAAATCATGGACGGCTACAACCAGCCAGCTCAACTGTAAATTTATGAGATCTCGACGCCAGTCCAGCAATGCACCTAAATTTTTAAAAAAATCCAGACACCTCAGCAAAGAACACATCCAAACGACTACCATAGAAAAGACGCAGACGCAGCGCTAGGCTTGTGGGAAAGTGACGGAAACCGAGCTGCCAGATCAGGACTGATAATATTGCTTATTCTTTGGATTTTATGAAAGAGCCCATGTAAATAGCAGATAAATGAAAAGTATAATGCTATGTTATCATGACTTCATATTCAGATTTCTTTAAGTTTCGTCCCTGTAAATTTTACCATCCAAGCAGTTAGGGATCATGGTTCTAGTTGTGCTCAAATTCAACCCAACAAGTAGTACAATAAATACATATCTCTATCTATAAAAGGCAGGATGTGTGTGTGTGTGTGTGTGTGTGTGTGTGTGTGTGTGTGTGTGTGTGTGTGTGTGTGTGTGTGTGTGTAACGAATGCACGGCCGCAATTTTTGACGGATTTGCACCAAAATTTACATGCACATGCACCAAGTTAATGGGAAGGCCAAGACCGACCTTACATTTCCCAACTCTCATCGATAGTGGAAATAATAGGATCTTTTCATGCTTCTACGGCAGTTTTGATGTAGTTTGCGGCCATTTTGTACTGGCTCGAGTGAGAGCCAATAGCTGGCTGCCATGAAAAGGCAGGAAGATTCTATTGGCCAGCGTGAGAGCCAACAGCTGACTGACACGAATCTTAACTAGCATGCAAAAAAATCGATAGCTGCATTCGTCACAAGTGGGAAAAATTTAAATCTGCATGGCACTTTACTACAATTGGCTCATTCACTTGCTTAAACTCAACGTTGATTCTGATTCCGCAGAACTGGGTTTGGTGTTAAAAAGTATTTGTTGTTAACATTCATTTTTCATTTGGTTTTTCCAGTTACGTGTCCTTTTTTAAAGATGATCGTTTTGTGTTCATTTTGTTTAGTTCTTTTTTCGCAACAGAGTTAATGTTTAGTACAGAGCTTAGAAAAAAATCGCAGTGTGTGATAGGCAAGAAGTAAGGCATGTAGCAACATCACCACGGCAAAGGGTACTCCTTTAAAAGCAAGGAAGGGCAAAAATATTTTAAGTCAAGTGATAGCGATTGCTGTATGAGTCGTACGATTTTTTAATCAAGCACGGGCAACGACGGGCCATGCTGCTAGTTTTATATAAAGGATAGTCTGATCACTATAGTTATTTGAAAATAAGGAACGGCTCGTGATTAGCCAGTAATTAATATTTCAGATATTTTTAGATGATTCTGTGTTGTTTTGCTTGAAATAAAAAAAATGTGAAATTTAGTTTGATTCAAAAAAGTGCATTCATTTATAGACACAGGTGTCCTCATTTTCATACAGTCTTATCTCTCCTTATTTTGTTATACTTACAAAACAGTCTTTCTTTTGTTACAGTTACCAAAATGTGTCATATTGTTTTAGTCGAATAATACTTATCATTTTTTGCTAGTTAAAATAATTACCTCATTTCACAATAGTAAGTAAAATATGCCGGGGTTTGTTTTTTAGTTACAAAAGATGCCCTGTTTACTCATAGTCACAAACGTGTGTCGTGTCAATAAAATGTTATGGTAAAAATGACTGTGCTCAGTAATAATAATAATAATAATAATAATAATAATCTATATAGATAAAGTTGTAGCCTCTGCCTGTTATCGAACTTCTTGGGTTTTGAAGATATACCACCATAACACATATTCAGAAACTGCGTTAACCAGGGTACTTGGATAAGTATATTTCATTTTGATCAAAGGGCGACACCGTTCACAACGCCTCCTACACTGATTTTTTTCCCCGTTGATATAAATTAAATTTAATTGAACAATGTAATGGCACCACCCCACTGAAAATATTTTTCCTTTGGATTTAAATTAAAAATAACTTTGAACAAGGGAACTACACATATGAAAAATATAGAAGGAGAAAGTCAGAAGATAGAGGTCACATCGGTAAGATCATTTTGATCAAATGGAGTTTCTGTGTGAACCGGCACGCCCCCACCACCACCACACACACACTGATGTTTTCTTTCCCATTTCTTTAAATTAAATTTTAAATTTAAATTTGAACAAGAGAATGACTCATTGGGTACTTGGATAAAGATATTTCATTTTGATCAAAGGGGGTCCCGGGGGAGGGGCTCACAACACCCCACTGAATTTTTCCCTTTGATTTAAATTAAATTTAAATTTGAACATAGAAATGATTCCTATCCAAAATATAGAAATTAGGAGCCACATCGGCAACATCATTGAGTAATAATGAAATCATCATTTTTCTCTACAAATTAATAACAATGATTTAAAATCGATCATAATTTTCTTACAAAAAAATGTGTGACACGCACCAAGGCGTGGGTAATTCGGCTTGAAGTAATAATATTGCTTGTAAAAATAGCAAGTATATTGATAATTATAAATTCACTTACACATAGCAACAGATGTTTTATCGGCACTGAAGATAGCGGACACAGTAAACAAAAAAAAAACAAAAAACTACAAAACCTACAGAAGACAGTGATGGAAAGTGACAAGAAAGGACTAAACATATACTGCAAGAAGATAGAATTCATGGTTGTTTTTTTGTTTTTTTTTAAGCATTTCATCCCAAACAAGGCGGGACGCCACTAGCACGCAAGGGGCTACAGAGAGTTGGAGCGAGGACAAATAGGAGTGATAGAGAAAAGATGAAGAGAAGGAGTAAGGGATAGATCAAATCATCTGGAGACGTCGACTGTCATTACATTTGAAAAGTTGGAGATTATAGCTATTAGGGAAACAAGAAAAGGGAAGGGAGTTCCACAGGCGAGAAGTGCGAGACATGAAGCTATTGGAGTAGAAGAGACGGCTACATTTAACAGTTTCGACAGTGAAAGGGTGTTATAGTGGAACACACCTATTCTATAGGTAATAGACTCTCCCACCTATAATAAGTAGGAGTAGTAAGAGTAACGAGGAGTCGCTCAGTGGTTCGGTCAGTCAGTCGATGCCGGACGACCGTCAGTCGAATACTAAAGTATCAGCGACCACAACTAGATTTCTCTGCGTCATACCTATCATATCAAGTTCCTAACGTTTTGTATGTCGAACCTATTTTAGAACCGACTTAGTACAAATACAAGCCTCCACTGTGAAACCACTCCACAACAAAGGGTGAGAGCGAGATGCCAGCCTAGTTCAACACTTAAATTTATGAAGTCTAGGAACCAGCGAAAGCAGCTCGTCGGACCATTTTCCATGAAAGTATTTGTAAAAAAGACAAGGCGACGGCACGTCTGTGAGAGAGCGACTGCAGACGAGATGCCAGATCAGGGTCAATTACATTGCATATCCGTCTCTGGATTTTATAAAGAACCTTGAGACAAATAGAAGGGACTCCAGACCATATATGGCAGCAATACTCCATGCAAGGGCGAATGGTTGATTTGTAGATTTGAAGGATTGATTCCGGCGAGAAAAATTTCCTGGCGCATTACAGGGAGCCAGCAAAAGGATGATATATTGGTACCTCCGATATGCGAATTGCAATTCTAAGGTACCAAAATCAACGAAGTTCGAAAGTTTATAGATCTGGGAAATGTTTTCGAAGAGGACGCAAATTGTGACACTGAAATCCGAAGCTGCAATGCGATAGCTTCCAAAGCTATGCAGAGTAGTGAGTAATAAAAAGAAAATAATCGCGAGAAACAAAAAAAAAAGCATGGATAAAGGCGTTGGTTAGATTCAGTGACAAGACCCAAATAGCGTTAGTTCAATACCTGCTTAAGGCAGTGGAGAACTTAGAAAGGGGAATTAACAGGAAATAACTGATAACTGACATCCATTAAAACATGCCATGTGACCCTAGAAAAGTCTATCCCAGTGAAGATAACGGTCCTAATAATGTAAATAATATAAGTAATTATAATGCATCATGGCAGAGAGATATAGACACACGTTTGTCGCAGTTTAGCGTTCTTGCTTCGGTAAGATTTACGCTGATATATCGAGTTAGATATTCACAAGGAAGAGTCATTATGATCAACTTGAACTGTATTAAATTAACCTTTGAAAATATATGCCATATCGAATTCATATATATATATATATATATATATATATATATATATATATATATATATATATATACGAGGGTCATTCAATAAATAAGGTGAATTTTTCGATATAAGGACTTCTAATAGAGATAGAAGCTTACTTTTTTTGTTTTACTTCTTTTTCACATGGATTTAATTTTTTTTGCAGATTAAAAAAAAAAAAAAACTTTGAGAGTTTTGGTGATTAACAAAGATGGCCGACCAAGAAGTATGCTCCATGATTGAACAGCGGTCAGTTATCAAGTTTTTGGTCGCTGAAGGGTGCAAACCAGTTGAAATTCATAGGAGAATGTCAACTGTGTATGGTGCCACATGTTTCAGCCAAAAAATGTCTACAAGTGGGTTAAATTGTTTAAAGAAGGACGGAGTAGTGTTCAGGATGAAGACAGGCCTGGGAGGCCTACAGAAGTGACGTCTCCTGAGGCGATCGAATCAGTCAATGACCTCATTCAGTCTGACAGAAGAACTACTGTGAACTGCTGAGGCAGGTCCAGAAAGACATAAAGAACAAACGCAGGGGTCATCAGTCAGAAGGAGTCATCTTGCATCATGACAACGCAAAGGCCTCACACAGCAGCCCAAACGGTGCAGACCATCAACGAGCTGGGCTGGGAACTGCTCCCTCATCCCCTTGGCTCAGACCTTGCACCTTCAGACTTTCACCTGTTTGGTCCCTTGAAAGCGTTCAGGAGAGGCACGAAGTTTAAAAGTGACGATGAAGTCAAAAGTGTTGTGAGCGACTGGCATCAGTCCAAGGATTTTTACGCTGAGGGAAAACGGAAGCTTGTGCACAGATGCAAAAAGTGTGTGACAATGCTGGGAGACTACGTTGAAAAATAAGAAAAAAAGTAAGCTTCTATCTGTATTAGAAGTCCTTATACCGAAAAATTCACCTTATTTATTGAATGACCTCGTATATATATATATATATATATATATATATATATATATATATATATATATATGTTTATATTTTGCTTTAGGGGTTTCTAGATTCATTAATGATTTCGCTAAACGCACATCCGCGGTAATATCTATAACGTAGCAAGATCCATAAGATCGTGTTTCCCTGTAAAAGAGAAAAGCGTAAACATAACGATATTTAGAATTCAGGGGTTTATGATAATTTCAAATAAAAAGAAGAGATAATAATTGTGTTTTCTTATACAATCAATTTTCACTTCAAGGAAGTTTTTACCGAACAAACTCTTTTAATTTTCAACCATAATTTGTTTTATTCCCTTCATGCAATGTCTCTGTGTAAATTAGGCCTGCTATTTTTTTTTTTTTTACTTTACAGTGTCTTTTGTTCGCTTATTTTCATATTTTCCCCAAAGAATTTAATTTCCTCAAAACCATGTTCTTTGTTGTTAAATTCTTTCCAAATAACGAAAATAAACATGGCGACTAATCCGAAAATCAATGGAAAATTCGACATAATCGGATTGGTCATAAAAGTTTGTTTTCATTTTTTTAAAATTACAATACTGAAAAATGCTATAAAAAAATACAAAATGAAGTATTTAGAAAACGTTTCAAATTGCTTAATAAAAAAAAAATTAAAAATGGCCAAAAGTCTTTTAAAAGAAAAAGCACAGTGCATGTTTTTTTAATCACTAAATCTAAAACTGCTGTTATGTAATCTTGCCTTTGGGCTGTACAGTTAAAGACTTGTGTTTGCTTGAGGGTTTTACCACTCGATGTCAAGGTTTATTTTAGGAAAACTTTCATTCTCGGTCGATCACCAACAAAAGATTTTAATTTGGGATCAGGAGATAGTTAGCCGTTTAGAAAACTGGACTGAAGATAAGCTTCTGGTTCAATTCCTTGTCTGATTTCCTGTCTGATAATAAAATATCTATTCCCTTTCATTTAAAGTTGTTAAATGTAGAAACAGTAAAAAAGCCCCACTTTTAGCTTATAGCTACATCGCTTAGATCAAAAAGCCAATCTTCATGTCGGAAAAATACATTGCTTTTTTTTCTTAATTTAGGTATTTACTAAAATTAGTTTTCTTCTGCAGAAGGCAAACGTCGGAGAAATTATTTTGAAATCTTGTCGCGACCATTTCGAAATTAGTCTGTACGAGAATAACGTTGTATATTTAACGTAATCTCGCGAGCGAAAGAAAAAACCTTATACTACGTCACGGTTCTCCAATTATTATTATTATTATTATTATCATTATTATTATTATTAATTGTGCTGTGTATCTTCAGGACGCTGGCGATCGTAGCTCTCCACAATTTCCTGTCCTTTGTAGCTCTTAATAAATGTTGTCTTTTTGTAATCTCTCCGATAAATTATTACTATTATTAGTATTATGATTAATATTATTATTCTGATTATTATTATTATTATTATTATTATTATTGCGGTGCCTCTTCAGGACACTCTCTTTGATCATTCTCCATGATTTCCCCTGTAAGTTTGATCTCTTAATAAATTTTGTCTTTTTTGTTATCTTTCCTAAAAATTATTATTATTATTATTATTATTATTATTATTATTATTTGTGTCGTGCCTCAACAAGACGTTGGTGATCATGGCTCTCCACAAATTCCTGTTCTTTGCAGCTCTTCATTAATTTTTTTTTATTTCTCCTAAATATTATTATTATTATTATTATTATTATTATTATTTGTGCTGTGCCTCTCCAGAACACTGGCGATCAGGACTCTCTAAAATTTCATGTCCTTTGTAGCTCCTAATAAATTTTGTCGTTTTGCTATCTCTTCTAGATCTTGTTCTTACATCAATTTACTCAAGGCCTCTAAGTAGGCACTGCGTTGATTTCCTCCGTGTCTTTTGCTTTCAATCTGCCCTGTGACTAGTACATTTCTCAAGCTCTCTTTTCTCATAATTTGTTCTAAAAATGTATCTTTATGATGTTAAGAATAAGTGACCTTTTTGCTTCTATTTTCCTTAAAAACTTGGCATTGCTCGGTTCATGGTATTCTCAGAATCCTTGTGTAGAACTACATTTCTCTTGTTTCAAGTCTCTTCATATGTGAGAAGATTGTCCAACATTCACAACTATATATGAGAACTCATATTACACAACACTTTAGTACTTTTTTCTTGGTTTCTATCGAAATGTTACTATTTCTTAATACCTTGCTTAAATTTTGGAAGTGATGTTAATTTAATGTTTGAATAAAATTACGTGTTCTACGACTCTAAAATACCCTATTGCATTGTTAAACATTTGAACTTAACAACTTTAAAAAATACTCTGAAATCAGTTCCAATGTAGGTCATGATGTAAAGAAGTAAAAAATTACAAAGGTATAACCCAATTATCGGCACTATATCTGTTGCTAGTTTAATTTTGTCGATCTGTCATTTCCTGCCCAACGTTAACAAAAACTTAGTAATCTTGGTGTCACTCTTGACCTGAATTTTTATCTTCACAGCCATTACATATCAGATATCAGAAAGCCCCGGTTTCCAGCTGAGCTGATATCAACATGCCATAAGTAGATTTGATGGTGAATTCGGCCAATGTTCTGAGTGATTGGGCTGAGATTTCAGGTGTGAAATTCTTGTAGTCGTGGTAACTTCTTTGCCGAGAAGCAAATTTATTGCACAGCAATGGGTTTAATAATAATAAACTGTAGAATTTAAAAGTGCACAGAGAGTAAAGAATTATTAATCAAAGTAGCTTGATTGATGGAAGTCTTTTGCATTTAAAACTGAAGATCGTAGGAAATGATGAAACCAGAATGGATTTCCGCATGCGATAAGTGCAAGAGAAGAAATTATTAGCATAAAACTTACGGTTTACAACTAGCAATATGTCAGCAATAAACTAACTCCTGTAGAAATGATACACGCTCAAAAAGAGTCAGATACTTACTGAAGTGACAGAATCAGCCACCTTTTTTCTCTCGGATTTTTGATAATCTATTGTATATATGGATTTCATTTGAGGTTCCTCATCAGGAAACACAACTGTTTTCTCCTCACTGAAGAAGTTCATTGGTGAAATGACGTAAGTTTTAAGCTGAATGATTAATGCATAGCAATTCGGTGAAATTTAATGCATGTAATTAGTGTTTTTTATTCCCTTGCACAATGAACAAATGGAGAGTTGATATTTAAATACTTTTTTAAAACGGACTCGCTGTGTTTCTTCATTGACTGACGCTTTGGGCACCTTTTTTTTGGTGCAATAGTTAGTAAGATTGTCTCTGCTAGAACAATTACGACTGAGTAGAGAGTTCGATCCTCACTGGGTGCTTCATACTTTCGGCCTTGTGCCACATCTGAGATCCGCTTTTAAAATCGCTATTGAACGAAGCTACCTTTTTTGTTGTTGTTTGAATAATGCATAGGGAAGGTTTTCCTTAAATATTTAGCTTAGCATCTTCATCCCGGAAATGCTTACTTGTTATCAAAATAGCAACACTCACGTAGTGCGACTGTGAACATACACAGCAGGTAGAACTGGTAAAATTTTAAAATGTTCTTTAAACATTCAGTTATTTTTTTTATTCTCCCTTTTAGTGTATATACGCATTGATCAAGAATTCATTGAATCATTCGTTGACATTTTCCCATTCCTTATGATGTCGATTTTCTATATTTATTTTGTCGGTTTCATACACAATATATCGGAGTAATTTGTGGAAGAACGTTGTCCATGATCTGACATATACGTATTTACATCTGATTTCACGTCTGTCATGTACCTTTGCAAGAAATTATAAACAGTTTCTTACAAATGGCAACTTTTTAATGTCTCCGTACATCGAATAAAAAAAAAGAAACTGATTGATGTTCTATCATTCAAATTTGCGTTTTGTCATCGTTCAGTGTTCATTATTGGATGGACATGAAATACAGTTGTTCTATATCAATAAAGAAACAAAGAAAAGGGCGGACATTTTTCTTGGTAGAAATCATAGAAAAATTTCTGGTACTATGTCTGTAAATATTTTCAGATATTTTGAGGTAAAACTTAACAGGCCATCTATATACATTTACACCAGATAGAACTAATACAATTTTTATAAAAAATTTCTTTAAACATTCATTTTTTAAAACTACTTTTCCTTTGGTGTATACACGTATTGTACATGAATTCATCGAATCATTCGTTGACATTTTCTCGTTCCTAATAATTTCAATTTTCTATATTTACTATGTCCGTTTCATGTCCACCCTATCGGCTGAGGCTTCAGACGCCATTTGCACCTTCGCAGAGGGGTAAGAAAAGAAAAATGAGGTGTCCTAGGCAAGACGATAAACTACATCTGGTAAGACAATAAACTACATCAGATCAGGAAGTTTTTACGAGTATATGTAAATACTTAACATGGGGTCAAAACGTTATGAAAATGTAAAAATAGATTTTAATGCCAGCAAAACATTTTTGTAAAAATTATTACCAGCAATGAATTTTTGAAGAAAAGCATTATTACTAGCAACACATTATTGCCAGCAATACATTTTTGAGAAAAAAATGTTACCAGAAATACATTTTTGAAGGTAAAAATATTACGGGCAATACATTTTTTAGCAAAAATATTACAAGCAATAAATATCTTGTCTGCATTAAATAATCTATAGAAGTTGATATACCGCAAAGCAAAGCAAGCCAAACAGTTTCATGCGCAGTATAACGAAGTAATTTGTTGAAGAACGATGCCTATTCTCTGACATATATTTATTGTGACGAGAATATCCATGGCAACCAAGTAAAAGAGTCTTAAAAACACTCATATCCATGGCAACAATAGACTTAAAAACGCTCTGCTGAAAAAACGGTTAGAAGAAAACGCTCTGCAAAATGAAGAAGATGGATTGCAACTAACGGACAGAAAGCAAAGTAAAAATAATCTTCTTTTGTACAATATTAACTTCTACATTGAAATATGTCTGAGATATCGCTCTCTATAACTTTCTTTCTTATGTGAACATTAATTCACTTGAACATTGAATTTAAAAGCATTTCATTTTATTCCATCACACCTCAAAACTATCTCCAGTCTTAAATCTATTTCTCTCAAGTTACAAATTAAATTGTTTTGTTATTGTTACGATCGTCTTATCTTCATCATTTATTTGGATAAATTGTTGCTACCTTTATTTTGCTGCTTTCTTTCTGTTAACCAAATTTTGTCTGAATCCATGTTTATACCCGAACCACATCCCTGAGCCAACCTGGGTATAGAATATCCGACGTAAATATAAATTTTTTATGACACAGCAACGGAGAACTTTGAGAGAAGAATTAACAGGAGATAACTGACATTTATTAAGCATGGCACTAATCACCGCCTTTATCTACATTTATTCAGTTCCAAAAGCGAGAAGTGCGATAGAAAAATTGTTAGCATCTAGACATTTCAACTATAGAATAATGAGACCTAACCGCCAATCTAGTACTGCGCTTAAATTTATTAAGTCAAATTACCATAGAGGAAAGTTCATCAGAACAATTACCATGAAATTAATTATAGAAAAGGCACAGGGAAGCTAGATTACGGAGGAGCGAAAATGGCTGAAGCCGAGTTGCCATGTCAGTACCAATAACATCTCAGATGCTTCTAAGCATTTTATCACGAATCTCCAAATATAGGGCAGGAGAACCAGACCAGATGTCGGCAGTAATATTCAAACCAAGGACGAATGGTAGACTTATAAATAACTAAGATAGATTTTGGCGAGAAAAATAGTTTCGCTCGACAAAGTGAACAAATTTTCTTAGCAATTAGAAGACACCATTCAGAAGATAAAGACAAAGCCGTAAAACACAAACAATCAATAAATCTTTTCCGGCGAAATTTTAAATCTGCTTTGACCAATATCCTAACACTTTTGACTTTCAAAATTAATTATCAATGGGTAATGTTACGAACAAAAACAAAAATACAATATTACAGAAACTGTAGAAAACGATTACAAATGTTAGAATCATAAAAGCAAATAATCTGACATCAATTAAATGTTATAAAGACACATACTAAATATATTTCAAGAATAAAAAGATGACACGACCACACGTACTTACACGTGAAGGCGAATAACTTAAAAACCAATATGCTGCGTAAAGACGCGATACTTAGAAAATGATGTAACTAACGCCGCAGCAAAAACTTTGAAAATAGCTTGTAAATGCCGGAAGGACTCATACATTAGTCAATTTATAGTTAAATATTCACTGAATATCAGAGAGAAAATAAATAAAACAACACTTAATACATTCCTAATCTTTAAACACACACACACACACACACACACACACTGAACCATATAAATATATATATATATATATATATATATATATATATATATATATATATGGCAAAATCATTATAAGATTATTCCTAGGCAAATATTCATACATTTTTAAAATAATTCTTAAAATTAATAGTAACAAATATTTTGTTTTCTAAGAAAAGTTAATATACAATCTTAAATGGGTCAATTTTCATGTTGAAAATCTTTATAGAGTTAAAATGAAAGAAAATATGGGACTTGAAATCAAATACAGGCCTAAGCGACACAAGTAAGCAGACGATTAGATTCACTCGATGACACGTAACGGCGGCTTCTTGAAACGGTCATCATTCCAAATATCATTTGTAATAGAAGAATTATACCAGTCAACCCCTAATACAGAAGTGTTTTAATTCTATAAGAAGAAGAAAAAAACGTTCCGTCGGTAAACAGTTCAAAGTTATTTGCCTCCGCTCAGTAAAAAAAGAAAAGCAAAATGTCGATTTATTTTTTGCCGTTTAGGAAATATTTTTCTCTAAGAAAATTAATAAATAGATCAAAATAAAAGAAGCCTATCTCTTTCAAAATATGCACAGGGCAAGATGGATGAAAAACGCAGCCATAAAGTGTTTACGAGGAAACATCACATCTGAACAGGAAATTACCAAAAAAAAAAAAAATACACAAAAACAAAAAGAGACATTAAGAAGTGTAGAGATAAAAAAATTAAATATTACTTTGAGAATTTTTTCTTCCTCTCAAAAAAAAAAAAAAAAAAAAAAAAAAGAAGAAAAGCAGTCAACGGGTGTGGCAAATTGAGCGTCGGTTCACGAGGCTCGTCTGTTGCAATTTAAGATGGCGGTGAAGGAACCGAAGCGAGAAAAAAGACAATGAGAGATAGATAGATAGAGAGAGAGAGAGATAGAGAGAAAAATGTAATAAAATGCTAATCAAATAGAGATACATTAAGATAATAAAGAAAAAGAACAGACGCAGGGGATGTTATAGAAAAAAAAAGAAAAGTAAAAGCAATAAGGAATGAGGATGCACCGGAAGACAATCGAAAGGGCGAAGACTATCGGAGTTCAAAAAAAATAAACGGAAGAAAATTATATTTAAAAATATTGATGCAAACATTGATGGGAAGGATATAATGCAAAAAAATAAAAATAAAAATATGCAAATAATGATCGGAACAAAAAGAAAATAGAGCTATAACAAAAAAAAAATAATTATTAAAAAAATAAAAATAAACGTAACTCCAAATACATACTTGTGTCTCATTAAAACATCATCAACAGATGGTGAACAACAAGTTTTACTCCATATACACCCTTGTGCAAATTAATTAAAACTAAACGAATAATTCCGTTATTATTTACATTTTTCTGTATTTTTCCAATGAAACATGGCCGAATACACATTAGTACTTCGTATGTCCATTCCACGAAATCGTTCCTTGCAGATTGACCACAGATTCTAGATTGGATCTAAATCAAGATAGTTTCCGGTCTAGTCTACAGGACTTTGATTAGTTCACTGGTAAAGCTTGCCAGTGTGTTCATGTAGCATTACAAATTTTCGTACGCTTCCTTGTAGTAACGTCCATCGCAGACAATGGCTGTAGGAGAACTAATCGACAGTCGAGACAATAGTGTCTGGGAGTGATGAAAATCTGATGCAATCACGGATGACGGAATATTTTTCAAGGCCAAGCAAATTTCATCATACACCCCCAAAATAGATTCATATTGTTACACACCACTGAAAATGACCTAATCTGAGAAAAATATAAATCGATTACACCGTCACTCCAGTGGGTCTAAAAAAAAAAGACCGTAGGGTGAAAGAAAGGAAACTAAAGCAGTTGTTTCAATTAATTTGCACAAGGGTGTGAATTAAATTAAAATAGAATCCATGATTTAATAAAACAGAGAACTTAAAGATTAAACTGGGACAAACTAAATCAAGTGGATAACTTCTTTTTTTTTCGGATCATGTTTGAACTTAAAAGACATAGATGTTACAATTGGTAAGGCATATAAAACATTAAGCAGAACTTGAACTTACACCTATCATGAGCGATGGATGGATCTTCTCCAAAATAGGATCTTTTCTTGATCATCTATTGGGACTTATGCTCTCCTCAGACCTCAAATGGAATTCATATATCGAATCTGTTGCTAAAGATGCTGAAAATCAAATGCTCTGTTCATTGTATCTGTCTGCCCCTGCTGGACTCTCATTACAAGAGCCAGATCTGGCCAATAATAGAGTATTGATGACATATCTGAGTTGGAGCTACACCGTCCTGCTAGAAGTCAAAAGCGTCTACGCCGCCTTGTGGATGATGAATTATTTTCCAGCTGACAAACCCTCGCGAGTCTCTCGCTGCGCTTTCGCTACTTCCATGGCCTGTATTCTGTGATCTAGATTCTTTAGTCTCATCACCAGTCATCCTTTTTTAAGGGTTGGGTTTGATTTTCTTGTTCATCTGTATTTTGAATGGCTTCATGTGTGCATTGGTTGGTGGAAACTGGAAGGCTGAGAGACAGACACACCCGTAGGAGTTGCATGTATAGAGACAGCCGACCAGAGATACAGCCGTAGCAGTAGCCTTCATCATACCACCGAGAGGCCCCACCCGAGACTACTGCACGGTCGAGAATTCATTCAACAAAATTGCAATACAGTAGCACCGATATTATACACCTGTTGATAGGATATCCTCCTTCGGAGTTACTCAAAGATTCAGATCCCTGACTAGGTGGATGACTCCAAACCCCAGAAAATGTATACCTCTAGAATCCTTAGTGAAGAGACAATCAAACCATGACAGAAAATATAAGGACATGTTGCGCCTGACCAGAAGTCAAGTCAACAGACCTCCACCTTGTGTCAGAAATATCGTACCAGTCCGAGATTTAAAGGCACCGCGACAAGCTTGATCATGTACTTAAGGAATAAGGGACCCATTGGAAAAAGGTGGGAGGTACAAGGGTTGCTCGAGGATACATCTATATCCCATAGCCCCGTCTGAATTAGTATAGAATGGAGTTAAAAGGGCGGGGTCCTTCAAAGGACAGGTTATCTATTCAAGCGTAAGCGGAAAAAGAAAAGATTCAGGCTTACAATAGAGAAGCATTATGGATTATAAGAAGGGGCTACGAAACAGCTGTAAAGATTAATGGTTTTAAAATGTTAACAGTATAAATCTCCAATATCCATACTTTTGGAAAATGCAGAGACTCCATCGTCAGTTACCCATGCTAGAGAAAAAATCCTACTAAACATCTGAACCTCCAGAATTAAACAATGAATTAAATTGAGGGTAATTCATGCAGACGTTAACATACACACACAGCCACCACGCCAACCCCCCCATATATATATATATATATATATATATATATATATATATATATATATATATATATATATATCATCCCACATACAGTCCTGTTTTTGCTGTATCACAGCTCAAGAGTGCGGCTTGACACTTCAAGTCGGGATCGAAACCCGACCGATTTGGCATCAGTCGGAGTTTCTAAGAGGCAGAGAAGGGGAATTCTAGCGTATTATTTTTACGAATGAACAAACGCCAGGTAGCCATAGTGCTCGATTCATTTAATGAAGAGCGTTGCGTTAGCGGAGACTGCTGCTGTTAAATATAGAATTACACTTTCTTTCAACAGTACTCAACTGAAATTATATATATATATATATATATATATATATATATATATATATATATATATATACTAATGTGCCAAATAGTAACAGGAACTTTAAAGCAAACAAGTTAAATCTACAAAGTAGGGGGAAGGAAGACAAAGAAAAATAAGAATAAGAGAACATTCAAAAAGTGATTACAGTTTCCAATATACATTGAAGAAAAGTGAACTTCACGCTACTGACTGCCAGTGATTATTCACTGACTATTGTCTGGAACTATCCAGTCGAATTAGTGTGAATTTTTGTGCGTCGATGATTAGGGTTTTGATTTAGGATTTACTGGACGTTAAGCCCAGCCGAGCTACTAACAAGGTATTCACTGAAATGGTTAATTATCTTTGGTTGACTTTTACTTCTTTGTTGTTGTTAAGTATTTATTTGCGGTTGTAATTAAATACTGTTTTATCTTAACATTAAAGTCATGAGTTATACTTAATTATTATCGGCTACCGAGATGTCAGGTCAGGACTACTACCTTTTCAGATTCGTCTTTGTATTTTATCTAGAATCTCTAAATGCATATCAGAAACACCAGACCAGATTTAACAATAAGATTCAATTGATAGACGAATGGTAGAGTTGTAAGTGTGTAACATAGATTCTGGCATAGTAAAATTATCTACTACGATACTGTTAATCAACTTATATAGCAGCCGACCTAGCAATTGATTCAATATAATGTTTACACTTCATATTAGCGGAAAACGTCAGTCCGAGAAGGCGTAGTTAGTCACTCTCTTAGAGGATAGCATCAGCCATACTGATGAAATCACTCCCACCAAAAAAAAACAAAAAAAAAACATTGTTCAGACTATTTATTGTCATATTCACGACGTTTCAGTCGTTGTACGCTCCGGTTTTCTTTGGGAGTACAAAAACATTTTGTCGCCTCTATTATTTTCTGTTTATCATGTTTGGCTTTTGGACAATGTTTTGTGAAAAAAATGAATGTCTAACACGCACACAAAAAAAAATTATCGCAAACATAGGGTGTAGGAAGTGCAAACCGATGAAGAATATTCAAGGGAAACAGATAAAAGTAACAGTTTAAAAAAAATAAAAACAAGAGAAAACAATGACAATAAAGTTAATTTGAATTAGCAAAAGGAAAAAGAGAGGATTTGAAACAGCAAATTCGGAAAACCGCTGGTGATATTTTAAAAGCAGAATAAAATAATCATTTATAAAATGAACAAAAAACAATAAATGCAATTTATTCAAAAACGCTAAAAAGAAGGAAATTTAAAAGCCCAAATATGGGAAAGTAATTAAAGAAAAAAGTGGTGTAAAAAAAGTATGAATTAAATTGAGAAGAGAAACAGTGAGAAGGGAGAATGCCATTTCAGAATTACAGAAAGAAGAAATGAAAGAAAGTGGTGATTATTAAATGAGGTATGAAAATATGAATTCCTTTAGTTACAAATAAGAATAAAAAAAAAAAAGATGGCTGACGTTTTTAAGGTTAGCGTGAGATAGTCAATTCCGTTGATGCAGAACAAAAAGCAAACTGTTTTCGTCGTCGTCTTTGCACTAAATGCCACCCGCCGATTCTTTCCTGACTACATAGGGTTATCGAGTGCAGCAGATATCAAAGCGTGATCAGTCAATACACCGAAAATGTCCTTACCCTACCCACCGACACAACAGGGGACGTTATATCTGAAATGACTACAACCAATTTCGGACCGACATAGTAACAAAGAAGAAAAAAAAGATGAGAAAATATATAAATAAATAACTGAAAAATGTAGAAGAATAAAGAATTAAAAAAACTAGACTGACGACCTTGGAAAACGTGAATAAGGATATAGACGTTTTCTTTTTATTTCTTTTTTTCGTGCTTACCAGAAGAGCATTAGCAGAATGAAACAACTTATTTTAAAATCAGACGTTTATTTCGGCTAATAATTTCCATGTAGCTTTGTTCGGAGGACCAATAAAATTTTAAATTCTTTATTTATCTTATTCTCATTATTTTCATCATGTCATTTCCATTAACTTGTTAAGGATTCATGCTAAAGACAGACTGAAAGACAGAAAATTACTGCTTGATTACCATCGGATGCTTGCGTGTAGAACTACCAATGCCTGTTGCAAAATACATTTAGTCATTGCGTGAGAAAGCTGCTACGATTTCAATATTCGATTCGAAAAAGAAAAATCCCGTAGTGCGTTTGTGCGCATGCGCTTGTAGAGCGTACATACACTTGAGCAGCAATTTACTGAGCTTAGTTTAGTCTGACACAAGGTTGCAACAAAAGGGGACTGTATGTGCATTGAAAACCATACGTTACTCTTCTATAATTATTGAGTTACGCGTGAATAGTAAAATTACTCGAATCCAACCTCTTCCTTTCGACACTCTTGGAACCAGAACATTGCTGGACCACGAATAGTGCCGGATGGCACAAATCAACCCTAAAACCTTTGTAAAACCTATAGTCTTTTCCAATTCATTCCGCTTATATGTCGCTGTTTTATCATAGGTAAAACGAAGCTTAAAATAGAAGACAAAATTATTAATGCTTCCGTACAATTGTTTTATGCAATCAGCCAGTTAAGTGTCATATATGATACACTCTTGGGCGATCATGTCTGACTAGGCAGAAGATTTTCTTGCAGTATGCTGCTGTTTCTGCGGTAGACTGCAAACCGAGACTATAGGACCCAGTCTGTACTGCTATTCAATCCGGGATATACCTTAACCCCGACTGTGTCAGGTTGTGACACAATGTCAGACTTTAACACGGGACCCGAGTGTTTCCACTCGAGCCGCTGGTCTAAGCTGTTTTAGTTGGTCATAGCTTGTCTAAGCTAGTCATAACCGTCATAACACCGCTACGGAACTGATGTTACGCAACGGCAGATGGACGAAAAGGTGGAAAGAATGCTTCCGGCACGGAACAGACACCACAACCGCAGCATTTACTCCGAAGAGAAAAGAAACCCTTCTCCTTCTCTGGCAACCCTTCCTGAAGTATTCGGAAGACGAACCCATTCCTGCTAATCAACACATAGCTGAGAGGAGCAGAGGGGGGTTAATTTCTTTTCCCCAAGCTACTTGAGCGTAAGTGAATCTAACGAATACGACTGAAATTCAAACTCGGCTCTTTTTTCACGGATTATCAACCTTTTTGTAATTATCTAAAGCCGAAACAAATTGTTAGATTGTAAGAATTTGGGGGATATATAAATAGTTTATGATACAAATTTTACAATTTAACCCCTAGTTGGGACTCGAAGAGGTGGATTCATCTCTTTTCCCAAGGGTATTTGCATTAAATGAATATAATGAAACCAACTGGAATTCGAACTCGGCTCACCTAATTATCATTCCGAGCCTTTATCCAATTACATCAGGCACACATCCAAAGTTACAGCATCTGGTATTCTTGGATGGTCACTCATCTAGGCACTGACCAGTGTCAACGTTGATTAACTTCGGTAATTAGCCGAGAACTGGTGTTAGAACGTGATAGGGACGTAAGCTAAAATATTTTTTATTGAATTAACTGATTATTTTCTGCGTGTTAAATGAAAACCTATGAAGAAAAAGTCGTCCATATTTCATATCTATTTATTCAATATTTCAAGTTTTCGACTGAATACAGTCACAGTCATATTGTAAAGTCAATTCTCTTAAAATCCTATAATGACTTTCTACCACAATGTTAAAATGATTCGCGATTTTAATTATAACGTTTGATAATATTCAATATCACGTGAACGTGATCTTATTATGTATTTCAATGTTTCTGATATCACGAGAATGTGACGTCATATGGGTTTTGGGAATTTCATATATTTTACATTGCGTGTTCTTACATTGTACATCATTCTCTTAATTCCCGACTTTTTTTAACATAATAGGAATAAGTTCTGAAATTTGTAAGCTTATTATATGAAGATTCTTTTTACCAAGTTTATTATTATCAGTATCAGTTCAACTTTTGTTTCTGTATTGCATGTTGCCGAATTGTTATTTAGTTGGACATATATCAGATAGAACTCTGACGGGAAGCACAGCTGGTGAGATATTTAATTACCACCCTCTGACGATAATCACAAGCGGCATAAAATTTTGAAAGCATCTTCCATTTTTTCCGTTGAGTTTCGGAAAGAGAACCACGTCTCTTCTCGCTCTAATGCACCACAACGAACAATTCAAGTAAAGTTTAAGAAAAAGGCCTAAAAACAAAACATAGTATAGGTATACTATCTTGAATGGCTAACTATACAGCTATATATAACAGAAATGCTAAACAGTATCACCAAAACGCGCTGGTATGTGATGGCTACTGCAAGTTAGAAACAACGTGTCGCGCTGCCCCACCCCAATAGAAACTGAATGAACTAATGGCGGTTGAGCCAACAAAAACGGCCCATGAGTATTGCTCGACCACGGAAATCAGACTGTATTCAACATTCATTGAATAAACAGTTTGTATTTCTATCAGCTGAAATTTATAAAATATTTTTATTAAGATAATCCATAGAAACTTATTGTTTTTTTTTTTTTTTTAGTATTGGTGGGAGTTTTCTTCGAAACCTTTTTTTTTTTTTTAAAGTAGTGTGAAAATTTAACACTTTTAGTAAATTCAATGAGCCCTTTATATAAATATTTTAATGGTGGACGTTGTACACACGACACTAATTGTTGGGTTTCCAGATTAACGTGTCAACATTTGCTTTGTTCATGGACCGAAGATGGGACTTGTCTAATGCCTTAAGGCAAGAGTGGCGTGGCTCTTGAGGATGGATATGTAGGATGGATAAAGATTGGCCCTAGTTTTGAACAGTTTCAGGTTGCAGTGTTCGAGGAGGCATACTCCTGAAAGTATGTTCTACAAAGTAGTCGCTCTTGGTTTGGTTTGGTTTATTTTGTTTTACGGCATATCAACCTCAATGGGTTATTTAATGCCGGCAACATTTTTAGGATAGATTCGTATGAATAGAATATGTATTCTTTGGTTTAGATTGGTTTGGTTTATTTCGTTTTACGGCATATCAACCTCAATGGGTTATTTAATGCCGACAGCATTTTTAGGATAGATTCGTATGAATAGAATATGTATTCTTTGGTTTAGATTGGTTTGGTTTATTTCGTTTTTTTGTTTTACGGCATATCAACCTCAATGGGTTATTTAATGCCGACAGCATTTTTAGGATAGATTCGTATGAATAGAATATGTATTCTTTGGTTTAGATTGGTTTGGTTTATTTTTTTTTTACGGCATATCAACCTCAATGGGTTATTTAATGCCGACATCATTTTTAGGATAGATTCGTATGAATAGAATATGTATTCTTTGGTTTAGATTGGTTTGGTTTATTTTGTTTTACGGCATATCAACCTCAATGGGTTATTTAATGCCGACAGCATTTTTAGGATAGATTCGTATGAATAGAATATGTATTCTTTGGTTTAGATTGGTTTGGTTTATTTTGTTTTACGGCATATCAACCTCAATCGGTTATTTAATGCCGACAACATTTTTAGGATAGATTCGTATGAATAGAATATGTATTCTTTGGTTTAGATTGGTTTGGTTTTTTTGTTTTTACGGCATATCAACCTCAATGGGTTATTTAATGCCGACATCATTTTAGGATAGATTCGTATGAATAGAATATGTATTCTTTGGTTTAGATTGGTTTGGTTTATTTTGTTTTACGGCATATCAACCTCAATGGGTTATTTAATGCCGACAGCATTTTAGGATAGATTCGTATGAATAGAATATGTATTCTTTGGTTTAGATTGGTTTGGTTTATTTTGTTTTTTACGGCATATCAACCTCAATCGGTTATTTAATGCCGACAGCATTTTAGGATAGATTCGTATGAATAGAATATGTATTCTTTGGTTTAGATTGGTTTGGTTTATTTTTTTTTGGCATATCAACCCTCAATCGGTTATTTAACCTCAACATTTTTAGGATAGATTCGTATGAATAGAATATGTATTCTTTGGTTTAGATTGGTTTGGTTTTATTTTGTTTTACGGCATATCAACCTCAATGGGATATTTAATGCCGACAACATTTTTAGGATAGATTCGTATGAATAGAATATGTATTCTTTGGTTTAGATTGGTTTGGTTTATTTTGTTTTTACGGCATATCAACCTCAATGGGTTATTTAATGCCGACATCATTTTAGGATAGATTCGTATGAATAGAATATGTATTCTTTGGTTTAGATTGGTTTGGTTTATTTTTGTTTTACGGCATATCCGACAACATTTTTAGGATAGATTCTCAATTGGGATATTTTGTTTATATCAACCTAATGGGATATTTAATGCCGACAGCATTTTTAGGATAGATTCATATGAATAGAATATGTATTCTTTGGTTTAGATTGGTTTGGTTTATTTTGTTTTACGGCATATCAGCCTCAATGGGTTATTTAATGCCGACAGCATTTTAGGATAGATTCGTATGAATAGAATATGTATTCTTTGGTTTTAGATTGGTTTGGTTTATTTTGTTTTACGGCATATCAACCTCAATGGGTTATTTAATGCCGACATCATTTTAGGATAGATTCGTATGAATAGAATATGTATTCTTTGGTTTAGATTGGTTTGGTTTATTTTTGTTTTACGGCATATCAACCTCAATGGGTTATTTAATGCCGACAGCATTTTTTTTAGGATAGATTCGTATGAATAGAATATGTATTCTTTGGTTTAGATTGGTTTGGTTTATTTTGTTTTACGACATATCAACCTCAATGGGTTATTTAATGCCGACAACATTTTTAGGATAGATTCGTATGAATAGAATATGTATTCTTTGGTTTACATTGGTTTGGTTTATTCTGTTTTACGGCATATCAACCTCAATGGGATATTTAATGCCGACAACATTTTTAGGATAGATTCGTATGAATAGAATATGTATTCTTTGGTTTAGATTGGTTTGGTTTATTTTGTTTTACGGCATATCAACCTCAATGGGTTATTTAATGCCGACAGCAATTTTAGGATAGATACTTCTGAACAGAATATGTATTCTTTGGTTTGATTTATTTTGTCTCACGGAATACCAACCCCAATGGGCTACTCAATGCCGATAAATTACTTTATTGTTGGTAATATTTTGTTTTGTGAAAAATCTGTTTCTTCAAAATTGTATTATTGCTAATAATTTTTTTTCAAAAAAAAACTATTGCTAGTAATAGTTAACTATTTCCTTTAGCTTGAACCCTAACAGGTGATCTCACCCCGGGTCAGAGTGGACCTGGGAACACCAGCATTTCAGAAGTGCTTCCACGCTCCTCAAAACCTCCTGATCAGAGGCCTTGCTGCTGGACGTAGTTTATCGTCTTTCCCTGGACTCGGATGTTGTTTAGTAGCCCTCGGGAAGAAGTTGTCGGAATGGATCTTTCTACAGACGAACGGGATAAAGATAGCTAGTCCCTTTGTTAATGGCCTGGCGGGACTTAACTGGAAAGATATTAACTAGGGAATGGATCAGAATATTCCCCATAGAAATGCACTCCTCTCTCATCTATCGCTAGATGGTGGCATTGGTAAACACATTGTTGAAACTAAGAACAGAAGTGAAGAGAAGTGTTGCAGAATAGCAGGAATCTCAGAAAATCGTTGATCTTTCTGGTTATACTTCAGTTTTTAAAGAAAATCCAAAGATTAAACAGAGGCTAAGCCTGAATTCTTTATTTTTTGGATAGGTTTCTTTAGCTAGGGACTCACCAACTTGTAACGGATCTTTTTTTCTTCTCATGACTAAATATCCCGTTTGAATCTTTCGCGTTGTCTGGCTATACGTATTAATGTTGTGGTAGGATCCACCTAATTTGCATAGTGGAGTACCGACCATATAAATATGGTTGGTATCGGGAAGAGAGGGAGGAATCAAGAGATTCAACCAGAGACTCTGCCCGACTGCGACTCAGTCAACACATTCTCCAGGAACGGTCTTACCAGGAATATACAAAAGACTATATGTAAATATTGTGTACACTTTCTTGTTCAATACATTTTGTTCTAAGTACATTTTGTTTTGCATTATTATTCCATGCATTAGTCAAGTTTCAACAATTAAGTTAGCGACTTCACACTTAAATTTTGATCTGAGCTCATGAGATGTCCCAAACTCTCCAAATTAATATTTGTTCTCCGTGTATGAATTGCTGCCACTTCTTTTGCCAACACCGTTTTTGAGTCACCTTTGCCACCCAGAAACATATTTTCTTTGCACCAATTTAACCGTAATCCATCTTAATAGTACTTAAGCATTTTCAAGTAATTTGACGCTGTGTAATGTTAGCAAGCGTGTCCCCACAAGAACAATTACGACTAAGCCGTGAGTTCGATCCCAACGTGGTGTAGCAAATTTTGCCCTTACGCCACATCTAAGCTGCTCTTAGATAACCACCCTTAATAGTGTTAAAGTTCCACAGTGACTTTTTATTATTCTTCAACAAAACTTAATATTAAACAGCAGCTCCAGATTCTTTTCACTTATTTCCCACCATGACATGAACCCGTGTAATTTCCTCTACTACTCGGCAACAAATGACGCTTGTGTATCAAGGAAGCCGATGTTTGGATGTTTGCCTGTTTCATTACTTACTCATGTTGTGGTCTTTCTAGGATTTTCTTTGTAATATCTTGGTTTACCCGATTGGTATACCTATTATTCTATTTTAGGTGTTACAAAACTTGCTTAATATAAAATCCCCAAACAATAAGCTTTTGTTGAGTGAGAACTGCTGTAATACTAAATATAGATTTTATTATACATTATACAAATCTACACAAAAGGCAATCTTCATGTGGATGTTCATCATTTTCCAAATTAATAACTTGAATTCATTTCAGTAATCAAAGATATCTCGACATTCTGAAGAGAAAATTTCTGTCAGAGAAACGGAAAGAATAGTGAACTGCTATATTATGTTCATCCTTGTATCTGGCATTGAAGACAATTTGCTTAAAGATAAAGAACATAATTGAAACAGCAAATGTGTAGCTGTGAAGACAAATTCTGGTAAAATATGTGAATTACAAAGAAGTTTTACGTAAAATGGAAACTGAAAGAACGCATACTTAAAATCAGATTGCAACATTTTGGTGACAAATAATGAAGAAAGAGAGCTTGGAGTATTTGACCCTCACAAAATATTGTGAAAGCAGGAGTTGAAGAAGAAATCGTCGACATGTGAAAAAAAATAACCAAATTCATATAAATAATAAATGTTGTCAAACTTATAACTAATAATACTAAATGTCTTGTTACTATTTGTTTCCGAGAAGGTTAATCTGTCGGTCCTATTACAGACGCCCGTATCTTCAACCCACTGAATATACCTAAGCTTTGTACTGCAAATATGCTGAGCAAACTGTTGGGGCCACCCACCTTCTCATCAGAATGGACTGATCTCTCTACTACTAATAGGACACTTCTAGAGAGTTCTGGGAAGATCAGGTGACCATCACACTTCCGTCTCTCTACCGGAAGATACAGTTGGACTTTATTCTCTTTCTGATTGTTACTGACTAACCTGCGTTCGTTTGACTACTAATCTCTCTGTTGTAAATACCTCTTCAGATATACCAGTATATGTATGTGTTTGTCCTTATTTCAATACACGCACGGGAAACACTCAACATCTCAACACAAACCTTACTTACAGTTTTTAGACGAGAACGTGTAATCTGGTGCGGTCAAAATTTATTAACATAGTCAATACGCTCATTTCCTCCATCACGATGACTTTTGACTTAGGTGTTAGCACTTAGGATTTTGAACATTTCCGTCGGCCTAATTTCATAGAAACTTGTAACTTTATAAAACATGAAATAGTAAAAAATCATTAATTTTAGGTCATAAAAATCTCCTGAGCCGACCAAGCATAGAAATGAATACAATATGGGAACTAGTAATAACGAGAAAAAGCGATAGTAACAACAAAACCTTCCCCCTATGTAATGCTCAAGAACCATTCAAGGTAGAGTCTTATTGAAGACAGTTGTGTGAGCTGCAAGAATGAGAGAGGGTCACTCACACTCACACACAATGAAATGTTTGTCAGTTCTATAATATCAGGAAGTCTCTTAAGCAACAAATCGATCAAGGTGAGATTCGAACCCGTGTCTCATGGCCAGAGGCATATGTTCTAACCACTCGGGTATGCGCCCTTGTGCTACTACAAATAATAATTTACCTTTTATATACACGGCGATATGAAATGACTAGTAAACAACCACGTTTGAAACGTAAAGAAGTACAGGTCACATGCAAGTCACCTCCTCTAATGAAACCATCAATATCTGTTACTAGTTTAATTATTGGGACTGTATTTGCGTGATAGCAGGCCAGGTTTGTGTCTGGAATATTTAAAGAGGAAGCGTGGAACTGCCGTGTCTTCGTTTCCAGCCATGAATGAGGGCACCTGTATAGCTTTGGGCTAATTATAATAGACGAGAGATAGGTAGTTGAACCAAATATTGGAACAAGAGAGAGAGAGAGAGAGAGAGAGAGAGAGAGACAGACAGACAGACAGACAGAGAAACAGAGAGGGGAGAGACAGACAGACAGAGACAAACAGAGACAGAGAGAGGGGAGAGAGAGAGTGAGAAAGATGGTCAGTTGTCTACACGCGAAAGATGGTGCCACGGTGATATCAAACGTGACTACTCAAAAAGACTGACCATTTCCCCCCTACGGCATTGAATTTTTTTTGCAGGCCAGTAAACAGGAGTAATTTGACAATTTCGAGAATACAATGGTTTTCTTTCTTTTTCTTTTATGGCAGCTATCACTTTGGAACCTGGCTCTCCACAACTTCCTGTCCTTTGTAACTCATAACGTTTGCTCCTTTTGCTAAACCGAGGAGATTTCTCATATGGAGAGAAAAGGGAGATCACCGCCCTCTGTTTGATCAAGTTGAGATCATAGACAAAGAACATCATTGGAAAATTCGTAAACTTAAGGAATCAGCACATATGTTAGGCCAAAAAAATCTGCTGAGTCAACCAAGCATAGAAATGAATACAATATGGGAACCAGTAATAATGAATGCCAGAGAAAAAACGATAATAACAACAAAAATTGCAATATGAGCTCTGGTAAAAATGCAAGGATAACAGCAAAATGGTTGCTGAAGACATTAGGTTTATAATACACAGAAATTAATACAGAGATGTCCTCATAGACACATGGCACAGTGGATAAAGTCGTTACTTAGATCCAGTGACAGGATCCAAAAACCGTGAGTTCAGAGGGAAATGAACAGGTGATAATTGATAACTGACATATATTAAACAGGGCACGTGGAACTAGAACAGTCTACCCCAGTGAGCGAAATAAAGGGTTCAGTTCGACATTCCAATCAGCGGAAGAAGGCAGAGCGTACAACGGCCGAAACGTTGTAATAAATATGGCGACAAAGATGAGGATAATAGTCCGAATAATGTAAATAATGTAAGAAATTTAGTATAGGAGAAAATGAAAATAAAATAGGTACGACAGCTCGGAAAAACCAGTCTGATCGTTCTGATCAGAAAAGATCTCCCTAATCTGTTGCAGAGGGTCTCAGACACAACACAGAGTCTTACATCAAGTGCATTGAGGAGGTAGTATTGCCCTCGATCAAGAAAGAGGGTGGTTGCTGAAAGGACATATGTATTGCAACGGGACTCTGCACCATGCCACACAAGAAGGAGAACCCAGTCATGGCCCTCAGACAATTTCTGCGATTACATCACCCCTTACATCTGGCAAACTAACTCTCCATCGATTATTATGTGGGACGCAGTTGAGCGAGACACAAAAAGACTTCTTGTAACACCAAAGATGAACTTAAAGCAATAATTATGGCAGCATTAAACAATGTCTAAAGAATGTCAATTATCAGTTATCTCCCTTTAATTCACCACTCTCCACCGCCTTACCCATGTGTCATGTATAAAGGATATAAACGCTTTTATCTACAGTGGATAAAGGCGTTTGTTAGATCCAGTGACAGGACCCAAAGAGTTGTGAGTTCAATACCTGGCTAAGGCAGTGGAGAATAGTTGATACGCCCATCGGCGAATGGTTCAAAATTACGAGTCGTCCATAACACCGTGATGTGTCCTAGATTTGTGTTTGCTCGATTCATTATACTAAGTCCAAGGAGTTCATTATTGTCGCTCACGGCCCGAAGTAGGGAAAGGGACTGTTCCTTTCTTTGAGACGATATGCGAAGTGGATTTGTTTGGAAGTTAACGTCTGGCCTTTGCCTAAAGCGGAGGACCTATAACGCAGCAGGTGATTTTGCATTCAGAGATTTACTTCTAGACTGGTTGCCAACCAAGGCTAAAAGGCACAGTCTATCTTGCTATTTACCCATAGCTAAGGGGAAGATATGGATTCATACATTTCCCGAGTCACTCAATTCAAGCCGATATTTATTACTCCACGATGCCTCCATACACTGAACAATCATTTAACATCATATTTTTAAGAATATACTGTAAAAAAAGAAAAGGCCAATTCTTATTATTTATTTTAAATATTCCAAGGTCTTTATCTTCCAGGGTCTCTGTTCGTATCTTTCTGATGTACAAATCTATTCCGCCCATAGGATATGAGCGTTAAAATGGGTTGGTTGGATAAAACCCACTGTGGAATTCTCTGTAAGATAAGGTCTTGTGACAATTAACAAGATACAAGGGAGAAACTCGTCAAAGAAATAAGACATTATGAAGAAAAAGAGAAGGAAGTAGTTCATTAATATTCTGTCTTAAATCCCGTAGTTAGTTCTCTCTGAACAAAACGGTTTCCAAAGGGAAAACGATAAGGAGGTGAATCCGAATGGGACTGTTGAAATTGAATTCCTTTCGACAAAATCTCTATGCTTACTTATCATAAATTGCAAAATATTTTGCGTTTAATCATTCATTAAAAGATATCCTCCCACAATTAGATATAATATTATATATTACAATTATATATATATATATATATATATATATATATATATATATATGAATATATATGAATTGCATGAAACTCAATTTACCCCATTTATGAGGCCACTTCACTCCTAGGGAGAGAAATTCCCTGGAAATTGTCCATAATAAAAAGCTTGATAATTTGTTATCATACGTTTTATTATTGATAAGTTCCAGGGAATTTCTCTCTCTAGGAGCGACATAGCCATACAAATGTTGAAATTTAAGTTTCATTTTTATGTAATCCATTTCTATGGTCTATAATAAATATATTGAGTTCTCTTTTGTAGATCAGTTTTAATATTTTATATTATTAAGATTCTCTTTCGATTACTTACCCACATTATTTATGTGTATATATACATATATATATGTATATATATATATATATATTATATTTGTGTGTGTGTATATATATGTGTTATATATGTATATATATATCTATATATCGATAATATTAGTGGTATATATATATATATATATATATATATATATATAATATATAAATTCCCAGAGGATAGAATCCAGGTAGAACTCAATGTCCAGGATAGAGTAAGAATTCTTTTAAATTTGTAGGTTTGATGAATTGGATCGTGATTAGGATTCCAATGTAATAAAGTATAACCGTGTATTATTAGTGTTTGAGCATTTTATATATATATATATATATATATATATACAGCTTTTCTGAAGTTATGCAAATCAAATAAACACCAATAACGCAAATTGTTATGAACCAATAATTGTCAAATTTACTCTCGCCCATTTCTACTCTTATTTTTTGCCATTTTAATCGTTAGTTTTTGAGATATTTTGAATGTACGAAAATGGACTGACTGAAGTTATTATGCAGATTAAACTAATATTATCATAAGAACACTGATGTCTAATAAAAACATTTTTTGTCCATAATATATGTTGAAACATGGTTAAAGGGAAAGATATAATAACTGCAGAAAAAAGGAAAATAGCAAAGTTATTGTGTGTTGTAAGGTCTATATTGGCGATATCAAACGAACTTTGCAGAGAACATCGAAATGTAAAGAAGATTTTTGAAAATATAATATGTATAAGTAAAGGGCTTTAAGAATTTAATTCCTCAAGATGGCCGTAAACTAAAGGTAGCTATAGTGAAACAAGAACGTTTGAACAGCAAACAGATCTTCAAAAAGAACTTTGAGAAAATCAAGAAGGACAAAAAGTGTAGATTACTTTGTGAATTGGGATCTATAAAAATCTCCTAGGAAACATCCTCTCGTAAAGCAAATATTATAAAGGGTAAAAATTGATCAAGAATTACATGATTGGATTTTTTTGTTTATTTTAGAATACATCAAATAACTTTAATAAAACGCATTGATACTAACTAAAGTTTTAGCTCAGGCTTTGTTTTTGACATCTAAATGGATTGTTTAAAATTTGACAATTTTCTTTAAAACTTAATTTGAATTATAGAAGTTTATATATATATATATATATATATATATAAGCAAATATATGGATAGAGATCCGACAGCATGAAGAAAAATATACGGAAAAACAAACAAAAATCCTAGTATGCAATTATGCAGTTTTAATGTTCATATAATATCAACGTCGGACGTTTCGGTCTAGTAGACCATCTTCAGGACATATTCATAAAACATAATTAACATTAGACTATATTCAATTCAACATGAAAAGGACGATGGAAACAAGAGCAAGACTAATCCAAACAGATAACTGTCCATTTTTTAATATGTTCTCTATAAATGTGTTAATAAATACAGTATTTAACTTATATTAAATCCCTAAACTATTTGTAAAAAAGTTAAATATTTAAATTGCTAGCAATCGTCAAATTAATTTCTTCGGGTTTTTTTAGACATCTAAATTACTATCAAGCATTAAAATCTATTCTTTACATAAATTGCTAAAACCCAATTAGAGCCTCTTTCCCTTTACCTCCCTCTCCCTCTTCTTTCTTTTTTCTTTTTCTTTTCTCCTTTCACCCCTCCCATTTCAATATGTCACTTCCGTTAAGGTGGGTCAAGATCTAGTCACTCCTCCTCCCCCAATACTAAGTATAATTGAGAGTGATAGTAGATTAAACCCTCCCTAAACTCTATCATATCTCATTAACTATCCCTTTTACACTCTCTGTTGGATTGCAGGAGTTTACACTACCCATCAATTTTAATTTCATTTTTCGTTTCATTTTTGAAAGTGCTATCTGATGACCCGGCGTCCTTTAAAAAGGCTCTGGTGAAATAAATTATTATAATGGTAACTTTAAGTGGTATGTTTTTCTTTTAAATATTAGCTCTGGATTTACATTGAGCTCTCAGGATTCGTTCCTTGGGATTACCCATACGGATTATCAAGTTTTTCATAACTATATATATATATATATATATATATATATATATATATATATATGTGTGTGTGTGTGTGTGTGTGTGTGTGTGTGTGTGTGTGTGCGGTTTGAAGCTAGAACACCAGTGAATTTATTTAGTAGATTAGGTGAACATAAAGGAAATGAATAAATAGGAAGTAACCTGATGACTATGCGATCACTATTCCCCCTCTAAAATCTACTACTATAAGGATCACTGTTCACTCTTCTTGTCTATCCACCAATGCTATACAATCACTCTTTCTACCCTACTACTATACAGGTTACGATTCTCTTCTGACCATTATACTATTTGGCGATTACTACTTAAACAAGTATTACTAGTGCGGATATTATTGGAAGACGTTACTACAAATAGCGGCGTCTACGATGTCTCAAATATAGAGCAGTTTTGGGAAGTGATTACAAGCTTTCGCATAGCATAACAAAAGTGACAAGCGAAGCTGTCCAACATCACAGATGTAGCGACGAGGATGCGCAAGGATTCCTTGAACTTAACGGACAGCAAACTTTAATCTGCCAATAGTTCAGCAGATAAATGGATGAATTAAAAGCTCTTATGTTTCAAATACTGCAACAAAAGAAACTACAGCAGGAAATACAAGTACAGCGCCATGAACAGCCTCATGAACAGCAGTTGCAGTTGCAATTACAGCAACAAAGATTTTTTGAGTTGTTCACTAAATCGAGAGAAACAAAAACTTCAGATTCGTTTACTCCTGACGCTGTCGCTAATTCAATATCAAAGTTTCTGTACAATCCGGATGAAGGAATAATTTCCCATCGTAGTGTAGAAGATATGAAGGAATCTTTAAAAGGAATTGGGCGCAATGGAATGATAAGAAAAAATATCGATTATTGTTAACGAAATTATCCCCTGGTGAACACGAAAAATAAACTATATTTTGCCAAAGAAGCCTGAAGAAATAACTTTTGATGAGACTGTCCTAGCTCTATCGAAAATATTTAGATACATGTATTCGCTGTTTAATATAATTTGGCAATATCTCAATGTAGTGAAATCCAACGAAGAAGATTTTGTCACGTTCGCAGGACTCGTAAAGCAGTAATTTGAAAAGGTTAAATTCAATGAATTAACTCCTGATCCGTTTAAATACCCGATATTCGTTCAGGGTTTAACATCTCACAAAGACACAGACATAAGATCTAGGATACTTTCTAAATTGGAAATGAATCCAAAATTAACTCTGCAGAGAACAGGTGAAGAGTGTCAACACTTTGTGAATTTAAAGCTTGATACGGCAAGGATTGAAGAAAAAGAAAATTCACTGGTTCACAGTGGCCTACCAACTAAGAGGAAATATTACAAACGTTTTCCAACTACTGATAAAACTATAAAGGAAGAATATAAAAACCAATTAATACCTAATATTTGTCACGGCTGTGGTGGTAAGAATTTTAAAAAGAATTGTTTCGGAAGAAACAAGAAATGCATTGTGTGTAGGAAATTAGGACACAAGAGTGCGTGTTGCAGATCAAAAAATGGAGAAGAAATAAAATGCACGGGAACAGAATTAATACATGCACTAATAATAAGAAACCCAAAAGGCAAATTAATTACACTTCGCAAAAGAGGAAACATGTTTTCGTGCAAATAAATAGAAAATGAAATCGATCAACGAAAATGACATATTCATCATTAATTAATCATATCTTAGGATCAGAACCTCATGAAGTATTGAAATAAAGTTTCAACCACTCGGCCACGCGAATGAATGAATATATATATATATATATATATATATATATATATATGTGTGTGTGTGTGTGTGTGTGTGTGTGTGTGTGTGTGTGTGTGCGGTGGACTCTAACGTCGTATTCGACGTATGAGGGTCAAGCACCAACAGATATGATCTGATTATATTGGTAAAGGCTTTGTGCAGGTTTTGAATTCAGAGTTGTCCTTCTCCTAGACCAGTTGCCATCCAAGACTATAGAACCCTATTTGTCCGGCTATTTAGCCGTAAATACCGTTCCCAAGGATATTAGCACGTAAATTAATGTAATAATGGATTCGGCTGGAATTTGAACGTGGTTCTTCGATTCCTCAATTCGATCCGCGACTCACTACTTCACCGTGTATATATATATATATATATATATATATATATATATATATATATATATATATATATATATATATATATATATATAATATATATATATATATCACAGGTATACTTTTACAGTATGCTATAATTATGGGTGATAGTGCTCAATATCAGGATAGAGAGTGTTTGAAAATCGGGGACTGTCGTCAACACCGATTGGTGAGTTTTAAGCTTGACCGAAATTTTCAGGCGTCGTGTATATATTGGATGCTGTGTTTAAATTAGGAACGAGTTTCAAATTTATTTTATAAATGTTTAAATATTTAGAAATTTTTAAAGTAGCCTGGCAGTATAGGGATATCTTGAACCTATGCTCTGTTCGAGATATTAGTACATTCATGAAGGCGACATTCCCCGAACAATACAACTTCTAATCGCACCAGCCATACAGGGTAAAGGCATGGATCGTCCGCTGCTTACAACATCGAGCAAAAACCGACCCAGAGACATATGAACAAAAAATGTTCAGTATAAGCATTACCCTACAACGTAACAAGTACCCCGGATACATGACACCATCTAAGACAAACTGGGATATACATGACAGCATCTCGGGCAAACTACACCCAAAAAACAACTTCAGTCTGCCTACCCAATGTGAAGGCATTAACGGAGGAAATACAAAAGATCTGTGATGCATATAACATCAGGACAACCTTCAAAAGTACGTCAACATTTCGCAGACACCTCTTGAGAGTAAGACTCCCCCCCCATTGAGGAGAACATTACTAAGAACTGTGTGTACGACATCCTATGCAGCTGTGGTTAGGAATATGAAGAAGAAAAATGCCGCCCTTTAAGGTAAGACTGCAAGAACATTGCAAAGCCATAATACGAGGGCAAATAGGAAAATCAGGCATAGCTGACCACATATGGAGGGAAAATAGTGATCACCGCACCCGTAGGATGAGGCGGAAATAAAAGATAGAGAATATTACTGAAAAATACGAAAACTTAAGGAATCAGCACATATGGTAGGCTACAATAATCTCATGAGTCGACTAATCATAGAATTGAATACAATATGTGAACCAGTAATAAGGGGTGCAAGAGAAAAGCAATGAATAACAAAATGAAAAACAAAACAAAACAAAACTGCAATATAAGATCTGGTAAAAAAAATTGAAATAATATCAGAAAAAATGCATTATGAGCATTGGCAAAAAATGGTTGCTGAGATATTACGTTTATAAGTCCCAGAAATTCATACGCAAAAGACTTGTGATTTCAATACCAGGCTATATAAGTTCTGTACCAAAACTTGAGAAGTTGAGTTAAAGGGAAATAAATGAGACATCGGGAAGAGGCAAGGCACGTGGAACGAGAATAATCTAACCCGGTGGACGAAATAAATATTTCAGTTCGAAATTCCAATCACCTGAAGACGGTCGAAGCGTTGTGAAACAAAGAAGATGAGGATAACAGTCGGAATAATTTAAATGTAAGTAACCTTTGTCTGTATATAAGATTTTTTAAATTCTGTGTTTGTTCCGTTTCCATCGGATGAGTGGCCTTCAGTTGTATACCTGATGGTTTCTGTGTGTATTTTAAAATCTCATGATCTTTAACGTAATTAAGATGTGTATTAAAGATATGTATTAAAGATGTGTATTAATTAAGATGTGTATTAAAATAGTTATATTAATATTATGATGAATAGAACTAGTAATATTAATATTAACTAATGTTAGAAGTGCATGATCTATACTTATTTATATTGTGGGAAAATTTTTAAGAATAACAAAAAAATATATATATAAAAGAAATTCATTCTCCCACGATACAATTTATAAAAAACCGGAAATAGTTTTTGGTCACATGCGCGATTTTAAAACCTCACATCCGGAAAAAGACAGAATGTCAGGGAAAATAACTGAAATATATATGATAACAACCAAGACTTGTTTCCCACATACAGTGGTGCTGTCATTAAAAGAAGACCTCGTTTGTCCGTTCACAGGTTTCATATTGCAAACAATGAAAAAACAATAACTGGATAATGTTTATTTTTCGGCCAAGATAACAATCACTAAAATACGTATGCCATACTTTAACGCGCTTAATATGGAAAAAGGTCCATCAACTCTGAGTAGTGTCCCTTTATGAAAACCACTTTTATTTCAATACAACTTATACAATAGGCCAAATGCGATAAAAAATATTTTCGTCCAAGGTTGATCGCGTCCTCTAGTTAATTTATAGGGAAGCAGCGAGTGAACCAACTAACTACATGTTACATTTGTTTCCATTGAATAATTTAGGTAAGTTTTGTCTACTTATTTTCAATTGGATCCATTGATAATCACGTACAAGTTTTTTGGTGTGATTATTAAAGGAAGAGAGAAAATTACCGTGTTGATACATATTACTTATTGTGCTATTGCTGAAAGTACTCTGAATAAATACTAGGTATACCTCTCTTCCGTAGTGCTGAAGAGATCAAACACAAACACACACACACGCACAGTTTCTTTCTAGTGAGATTTTTGCTCGTGTAACAGCATACCTGAACAGAGAGTAGAAAGATAATCATAGCTAACTGATACAAAAATAAAAAAAAGTTGTTGAGAGACATTTAATTGCTAGAGACACGGCGTTTAAAAAAAAAAAGAAAGCAAGTTTGACGTTTTATTAATTTATTTAAAAAAAAAAAAATAATAGACTGTTTTTTCGAGAAGATCCTAAGAATTTTAATGTGTTACCAACTAAACATTAGCTGTATTTATTTTAACATTAGCTATATTTATGTTGGAAGACAGATTGGGGATATGGGGTTTGTCGATATAAACAATGTGCATATATGTCATCAAGATATATCCACACAGTTTATATTAAAATATATGATATAAATCGTACAAACTTACATACGCACAAACACACACACACACATAAACACACAAGCACATACCCAAACACACAAGCACGCAAATATATTGTGTATATTTTGCCAGCATGCTTTCATTGAGACATGTTTCATTGAATAATTTAGACAAGTTTTTGTCTACTTATTTTCAATTGGATCCTTTCATAATCACGTACAAGCTTTTTGGTGTGATTATTAAAGGAAGAGAGAAAATTACCGTGTTGATACATATTATTTATTGTGCTATTGTTGAAAGTACTTGGAATAAATACTAGGTATACCTTTCTTCCGTAGTGCTGAAGAGATCAATTAGAAAAGAAACCATTCACACCATAAGACGTTTGGCACGTGAGAGGGGAGTTTCAGTAATGACAGTCCAAGGTGCATTGAACCTGGAATAATATACATACACACACACACACACACACACACACACACACATATATATATATATATATATATATATATATATATATATATATATATATATATATATAAGGGAACTTTATTTCAATCCTTCATGAGCTTCCGATCCTTACTCAGCTCTGATTAATTAATGATTGAACATGTCATTTTCGTTTATGATCGATTTCATCATGATTCTTCTGTTAAGCTTGGAGAGTAATTATAGATTCTTACTGCACAAAGTTGAGTCCAATAGTTTTATAAAAAACCTCAAGAATTCCAGTAAGATATATTTAATCATTTCTAATAGACAACGGATCAGAGCTTAATCTAACACTTGGACAATTTTGCAGTTACACGATGTTATGTTGAACACACACTTATTCTATAGTTAATAGACTCTCCCACCTAATATAAGTAGGAGTAGTAAGAGAAACGAAGGTCGGTCGATGTTGGACGACAGTAGTCGACAGTTAGTCGAATACGAAAGTAGTCAGCGACCACAACAAGATTACTCTGCGTAATTACCTATTATATCAAGTTCCTAACGTTTTGTACGTCGAACTATTTAGGACCGATTTAGTACAAATACAAGCCTCCACTGCGAAATAACTCCACAACAACCATTTGGATAATTTTCCTTATATACCCATATATATATATATATTTGTATATATAAGAGTTTCCTGTTACACTCGGTATCTATCTATCTATCTATCTATCTATGGAACTATGAATATCTTATAGTTTTTAATTATATATTGATATGAGAAAATCATCATTATTAGTATGTACAAGAACGTCGAGTAAAGGATTCTATATTTTAGGCCTATTTTCAATAACCGATTTCCTGTGGGGAACGATGCCTTATTTCTATATCCGTTTTCAATACACAGAACAATCGTTGAAAATGAATGCAGAAGTAAGTTATCTTTCTCCATAGGGGACTGTATGTTGAAGTGTGATAAAAAAGTACAGATAAAAGAAACACAATCACTTTCTTCGGCGTTCAAGTAGATTCTAATAATGATAATTCTATCACATCAATACACATACACACCCACACACAACCACCCAACCAACCAAACACACACACACACACACACACACACACACACACATATATATATATATATATATATATATATATATATATATATATGGTTGTCTTCACGTTATCGAGTATGGCCAATGGCTATCACACAAAATCTCCCGCAAAGATTCACCGGTGCCAATCAAGGACATGGCTTTTAACCCTAACCAATAATTTATATTGTTTTCTACAAACTCCGGAATCATGGCCAGTCAGAGCATTAGTCACGTTTCCTGGCATTTGATTGCCATGAATTTTCATATGCATTTTCAAACCACCAATTGACCTGCCAACTTTGTCACGTATTGTGTATCTCTGATTGACATGGGCTGGTGTCTGCTGTCATGAGGCCGAAAATGAATTCTCCGTTCAGTAATACGCACTATTCAATAAGATCCTCGAAATAATCGTGCATTGCCTGCGCATGAAGTCTTTAAGGTGAAGAAAGGCGGTGCACAGGGTCAAACCCACACTCCGATCAATAGAAGCAATGGCCAGGTTTTACATCAGAGTTATTGTTCAACTTCGGAGATTGATTTACAATGACTAAGAGTCTCTATATATACATGGAAAATAAGTAAATTGGTTTAGACTTTACGGATTGTCAAATTGTTGTAGGTTATTTAAAGCGGAAACATATTTTGTAAGAATAATTTATTTTCTTTATATAGCATTTAGAATTTATTTAGAATAACAGCGCATTTAGAATTTATTTAGAATAACAATGCATTTAGAATTTTTTTGAAAATAACAATGCATTAAGATTTCTTTGAGAATAACAATGCATTTAGAATTTTTTGGGAATAACAATGCATTTAGATATTTTTGAGAATAACAATAGATTTAGATTTTTTTGAGATAATGCATTTAGATTTTTTTGAGAATGCATTTAGGATTGTTTGAGAATAAAAATAGATTTAGATTTTTTTAAGAATAACAATGAATTTAGGTATTTTTTGAGAATAAAAATGGATTTAGAATTTTTTGTGGAATAACAATGCGTTCAGAATTTTTGAGAATAGCAATGCACTTTGAATTGTTTGAGAATAAAAAAGCATTTAGATTTTTTGAGAATAACAACGGATAAATTTTTTTTTGAGAATCACAATGAATTTTGATTATTTTATTTAGAATCTTTTTGAGAATAACAATGCATTTAGATTTTTTGAGAATAACAATGCATTTAGAATTTTTTGTAGAATAACAATGGATTTAGAATTATTTGAGAATAGCAATGCACTTTGAATTGTTTGAGAATGAAAATGCATTTAGAATTTTTTGAGAATAACAATACATTGAGATTTGTTGAGAATAACAATGGATTTAGATTTTTTCGATAATAACAATGGATTCAGATTTTTCCCATAATAACAATGGATTCAGATTTTTTTGAGAATAACAATAGATTTAGAATTTTTTGAGAATGACAATACATTTAGGAATTTTTGAGAATAACAATACATTTAGATTTTTTTGAGAATAACAATGTATTTAGATAGTTTTGAGAATAACAATGCATTTATTATTTCTGAGAGTAATAATGCATTTAGATTTCTTCAGAATAACAATGCATTTAGGTTTTATTGAGAATAACAGCGCATTAGAATATTTTGAGAATAACAATATATTTAGAATTTTTAGAGAATAACAATGCTTTTAGATACTTTGAGAATAACAATGGATAGAGAAATTTTTGAGAATAACTATGCATTTAGAATCTTTTTGTAGAATAACAATGCATTTAGATTTTTTGAGAATAACAATGCATTTAGAATTTTTTCAGAATAACATTGCATTTAGAATTTTTTGTAGAAAAACAATGCATTTAGAATTTTTCAGAATAACAATGCATTTAGACTTTTTTGAGAAAAACGATGCATTTAGAATTTTTTGAGAATGTCAATGTATTTATAATTTTTTGAGAATAACAATGAATTGTAAATGATTTTACTGTAGAAATAAATTAAAGATCGAAAAGGCTCTTGTCTTCCATTGTTTGGAATTAATGTAATTTTCAGTAATGGGAACAATTGATCCCCATTATTTGTCATTATTAAGGGTTTTTAGATATTGGGAAGTCCTTGTCTGATGGTTTACATCGAAAGGAATCTCTCTAAGACTGTGTCCAGGTACTGGTTCACTCGCCAACTTATATTAAACAAATTCCTCGACAGAAGGCCTAAAATAATAAGATGAGGTATATTAAATTCAATACAATTAAAAAGAAAGATCAGTTTCGAAAACAATGATACACACGGTTCGAATAGAGGGAAAGAGAGACAAAGAAAAACAACGCATGACATACCTAGCAGCCTTAAGCAAGTGGTTCACCGAACGTGGTTTGGGGGAAGTTGGAGAGGGAAAGAACTTGTTGAGAATAGCAAGGTATAGAGGGAGGTGGAGAGTCATGATCGCCTACGCCCTGAAAGGACACGGCACATAGAAAAACATAGATATTATAGGTTGTGACATTTATTCCACGTTTAGCGTCTGTTAAAACTATTACCAATGAAAAACACGGAGGCCTTTTTTTTATATTCGACTGCATTCGAATTTTCAGTTTAAACGCTTATATTCTTATATGATGACGAAATAATTCTTGACTGACCCGGAAGCTTATATTTGTACATATACATACGTTCGTGCGTACATACGTACATACGTACGTACGTACATCCATACATACGTGCATACAAACATATATACATAATTACACACATACGTACATACAAATATGTATACGTACGTACGTGCATATATGCTTATATGGTAGCTACTATCTGGCGTCCGAGTACGGCCATTAATAAATATTTTTTTTGAGAATATCTACTGATGTGCTGAACGAGTGTGGCTCTTTAGCCCAGCAAGGGACCCACATACTCTGGCACAAACAGAGCACTTAAGAGGTGCAACAGCTGATTTTACATTATAAAGCAATTTAAAATGTGGTATGAAACCGCTTCTGGGCCCGCATGCCTTACCACAAATATCACATTTCAGTTGATGTACGTCTACAGCTTTATAGTCAATTGCCACCCTCTGTCGTTGCGCTCTCAAGTGACTCCTTAGACTAGGCATCGACAAACAAACTCTAGCACAATTTGTACACGTCAGATCGAGCTGCCTGCGGGGTCTTCAGGAAGTTCAACAGGGACGTCTTTACGCATATCTCTTTTAAGCCTTGTTCCTCTTTTACTCCTCAAACTAACACCTTCCCCTCCGAGCAGCCTTATTTCAATTATTGCAATCAGATGTATATTCTTTCTAGATATGCATATATAATAGCTGGCCCCTCGTATTAGCGGACACCCGTCTATTAGGGCGGCTAGACAATCGCTATTGCAGACGCTCGCTCAGGCATATTTGTATTTCTTCAACACCCAGAGAGTTAAACTGCGGTTTATACTGCAACTATCCCGAGCAGATCTTAGTCACAATTTCTGGGAGAGAGCGAGTTAACTAGCGTGATTAACAATCTGAACAATGACAGCACACTTGAACCCTCGGTCACGATGACTTTTGACTTCGTGCTAGAAATGCTATCGACTGCCCTAAAGGGTTCTCTCTACCCGATTTCACTCACAAGGCTTGGGTCAAACCGTGGTATGGTTTTCAGGCACTTTCCAAAAGTGCTATAGCGACGTCCAGAACGATGTCTACTCCCTGACAAAGCAACCGTGGTGGGATATGCATGTATACATACAGAGGTACATACATACGTACGTACATATATAGAGGTACTTAACTTGTTTCATTAGAAATAACACATGTAGGATGAGATATAATTTTTTGTGAGTGGCCAAATACTTGACTGGTAGTATATAATAATAATAATAATAATAATAATAATAATAATGGACTCTCCAGTCGGTTTCGACGTATGAGGATCTGACAGCTTATTCAGTTATGAAATTTTGTACGATAATCTTAAGTGGCACTTAAGACCCGCTAGTGTTTTAAAAGGAGGCCACATATGGAGCAAGAGTGAGGATTGTGAGATGAGATCACTGTTAAATTGGCTGACCTTTTAGATCTTGCTCTCGCTTCTTGAAGATGATTCAGACAAGCAGATTGAAAACTGCTGAGTCTACTAAAACACGCTGATCTCCATTCTACCACTAAGCACTCAAGGGTGTTATGTGCTATATTGACTGCTGACAAGTTGTTTTCAGCTTGTCTTTGTATCTTAACCATAGGCGTTCTACATTCCTGTAACCCTGATCTAACTGGCTGTACATTAGGATCTTGGGTATCCTGTCATCACACACACACACACACACACACACACACACACACACACACACACACACACATATATATATATATATATATATATATATATATATATATATATATATATGATATTTACCTTCAGGTCCTTGATAAAATACAAAGATAAATCAACAATATTATTGGTCCTGATCTGGTGGCTCGGCATCAGTCATTTTCCCACCACCGTAAGGTTGTCTCTCTGTTTTTTTTCTATAAATACTTTCATGGTGAATGTTCGCATGAACTCATCTCTATACTATCTAGATATTTTTAATTTAAGATCAGTATTAGACTGGCGCAGAGATTTCATCAGTTTACTGTTGAGCTGGATAGATGTAACCGTAAATTCCAGGCTAACAGTTTCTTTTTCTCGCACTTCTCGCTTGTGGAACTTCCTTCTGGTTCCATGCTTTCCGTCCAACTTTAATCTACAAAAAATGAAATGCAATGCCAATCGCTATCAACTGACCTCCAATCTTACTCTTTTCTATTCTATCTCATTATTCTTTTCCTAATTCTTCCACACTCTGTAACCCCTTGTGTCTTAGTGGCTTTACTGCATTCTGTGGGATGATACCGAAAAAATATTTGTAAGTGGGCTGTTTTAATATTAATATGTTGGTACAGTATTTACATTAATCGGACTCTTGTCCTCATCTTTGTCGCCATATTTGTCACAACGTTTCGGCCGTTTTACGCTCCGGCCTCTCCTCAAGGACACATGGCACAGTGGATAAAGGCGTTGGTTAGATCCAGTGACAGACCCAAAGAAGGTGAGTTCAATACCTGGTTAAGGCAGTTGGAGAACATTCAGAGGGAAAATTAGCAGGAGATAACTGATAACTGACATCCATCAAACATGGCACGTGGAACTAGTGATCGAAATAAAGGGTTCAGTTCGAAATTCCAACCACCTGAAGAAGGCCGGAGCGTACAACGGCCGAAACGTTGTGACAAATATGGCGACAAAGATGAGGACAATAGTCCGACTAATGTAAATACTGTACCTCATCTCAGAAATATAGACAGACTCTAATATGTTGGTTGTGTATCAATATTTACTTTATGATAAACATAACTGAATAGAGTCCGACCTATATAATGTGTGTGTTTAGGGGACTGTAAAATTCAAGTGAGTGATTTTTTTTTTTTTGCATATAGCTATATAACTGCTACTTACGGATAATATACTTTTCCACAGCGACGTTTTTACTGCCTGATATAGGCTATTGTCTCGCCTGACTTGTTCTACAGCAGTGAGGCGCTATTCATTGCCGCCTTTTAATTTTTTTTTTCACCAAAGGAAACGATTGGGTCACTGAAAGCATCATTAGCTCAAAGATTTCAACGAACATCCGTGAACTGATATTGGCTGTGCGGAGAGCCGATAACGGATCTTCTTCATGGAAATCGGTCGCGCAACGCTGAAGCAACGTCTTGTTTTAATATGTCTTTCTTCTCAATTTCTACCGATGTTAATGGAGTTCAATCCGTTCATATTCTGGTGGGGTAAGAGCAAAAGAATCAAAGGCCAAAGGGAAAATGGAAAGATTTTTGCAGAAATTTGCTTCTATTTTAATTCTTTTCCGTTCGAGAAAGTTCAGTTGCCTCCAGGAAATGTCGACAGTTGTTTTAGAATTCCATTATGGCTTTTCTTCTGCAATTTTTTTTTTCTTATAGAATTCAATTTTTCATTTCTAAACGAGAATTATTTTTTTCTTTCTTTCAATCAGCCCCTGAGTGTTTTAATCTCTACCGAGGAAGATTCATTTTTATAATACAGCCTCGATGTCGAAATTGATTAACCATTTGACTTGTAAAGGGTAATGGCTGAGAAAGCACCTCTTACGTTAAGCAATGACCATAACAAGAAGGACGATTTGATGTCAATATCTGCAAAATTCGGAAATTCTAGCTTGGAAACATTATGAAAAGTACCTTTCTCCCGAGTGGCACTAATTCAAGTAGGCTTTTAAACAGGTCGCGGCAGAAATCCCTCCCAGATATACCCCGTCAGAAATAAATCCCATACAATGGTAAGACAGTTAAATGTATTTCTGGCAGGTAGATGTGGAAGGTACTATTGTCGCGCCCTGTGTTACAATATGTTCGTCGATGTGACAATATTATCCCTACCAATAGAGTTGAATTGTAACAAATATACGAATCTCCCTGTAGTCCTCCTGATGGCGATAAACAACCTCCAACTCCAAGGCCTCTCATTGGTAGATTAGAGGAGCGTGGAACCACCTCTTAATTCCTCTTGTTCCCATTTATATTATGATCCGGTGTGGCACTATCAGTTAATTTGGTTTTGTTTATTTTGTTTTACAGCATATCAACCTCAATGGGTTATTTAATACCGACAACATTTTTAGGATCGATTCGTATGAATAGAATATGTATTCTTTGGTTTAGATTGGTTTGGTTTATTTTGTTTTAAGGCATATCAACCTCAATGGATTATTTAATGCCGACAACATTTATAGGATAGATTCGTATGAATAGAATATGTATTCTTTGGTTTAGATTAGTTTGTTTTATTTTGTTTTACGGCATATCAAACTCAATGGGTTATTTAATTCCGACAACATTTTTAGGATCGATTCGTATGAATAGATTATGTATTCTTTGGTTTAGATTGGTTTGGTTTATTTTGTTTTACGGCATATCAACTTCAAAGGGTTATTTAATACCGACAACATTTTTAGGCTCGATTCGTATGAACAGAATATGTATTCTTTGGTTTAGATTGGTTTGGTTTATTTTGTTTTACGGTATATCAAACTCAATGGGTTATTTAATGCCGACAACATTTATAGGATAGATTCGTATGAATAGAATATGTATTCTTTGGTTTAGATTGGTTTGATTTATTTTGTTTTACGGTATATCAAACTCACTGGGTTATTTAATGCCGACAACATTTATAGGATAGATTCGTATGAATAGAATATGTATTCTTTGGTTTAGATTGGTTTGATTTATTTTGTTTTACGGTATATCAAACTCAATGGGTTATTTAATGTCGACAAAAAATTTTTATTGCTGGTAATATTTTGTTTTGTCAAAAATCTATTTTTGGTAATATTTTTCTTTCAAAATTGTATTGCTGGTAATAATTTTCTTTCAAAAAAGTATTGCTGGTAATAGTTAACTATTTGCTCATAGCTGGGACCCTAACAGGTGCTACCACCCCTGGGAACACCAGCAATTAAGAGGTGGTTCCACGCTCCTCAAAACCTCCTGATCAGAGGTCTTGCTGCTGGACGTAAATTATCGTCTTACCCAGGACGCGGATGTAGTTTAATGTCTTACCCAGGACGGGCACTACCAGTCTCTGCTATGGGCAAAAAGTGACCCTCAAACAAAATCAAAACACTAGGAAAGTATAAAAATACATATTTTATAGTAGAAATACCAAAAAATAAATTTTTATAAAAGGCCAGGAATACATTCTTAAAACAAAATTATCATCAATACATTTTTATAGAAGAATGACCATACAAAACTAAAGTATAAAAATACATCTTTATAGTAAAATTACCAGCAATACAGTGCTTTTTATCATCTACAAACTATATATCTAGAAAATATTCGTTCGCCTTGAAAGTATAAAATTATGTACAAAATATCTGTAGTTAGATCCATAAAATCGCATAGATATTAGATTCCGGCAAATAACCCACAGAGATGTTGATATGTCGCTAAACTCAAACAACGAAACCAAAAGTGAATCTTCTTGGATGTAACATGGGTACCTTCATGAGATCGTTGTAAAAAGCATAGTATGATGAAAAAGACGCCAAAGTTGACGAAAACATGTTATTTGTGGCACCATTTATCGAGGCATAAAAAGAAAAGAGAGAAAGGAAGGCAGAAAGAGAGGCGAGGCCAAACGTAGATGATAAGCAGAACACACACACGGCTAAGAGACAATGGATAAAGGATATTTTGATAAGTAACAAATGGCGAAAGAGTGTCATTACAATGACAGGGAAAATTCTGAGTAAAAAAAAAAAGTATCAGATATGTTTTGGCGACGGCTGTGTTATCTAGGGATATGTAAACAAACTGTTGGTACGGGAAGGCATCTAATTATCAACTACAGACCGACTGGCCAAAGAAAAATCCAAATGAAAATGTTATTTCGATAAGTGACGAAAAACAGGTAACTAAAAGGACTTTGGATAGATATGAAAAATTAATTGTATCAAAGCCACACACAATTGTCCACTGAACGACTTCTTTCGACGGAACATCTTTATGCCTGCGATAATAAAATTATGTTATCAAGAAATGTTCACCAAAGAATGAATGGGAACTTAGAAATATTTCTTTTTGGGGCGACGTTTGGCCGTGTTAAGAAGACCACCCAATCTGATAATTAGCGATAAAATAATTGACGAAGACCAGGTGTAGAACAAGAGTTATGACCACCGCATTGCGGCTAGGGAAAATGATAACTGCGATTAGGAGGAAGTAAAGAAAATTTTTTTTTCCTGAAAAAAAGCCGCGGATTCGTCCACGCCCGACTGGGACATCATTGGTCGAGTGGTGATCACGTGACACGCGAAGGAGGCTGTCGCCGCCCACCCAGAGGATAGGTATGGGAAGCTGCTACGAAGAAGTGGGGAGGGCAGCTCACGCCCCTCTGAAGTATGGTGAGAAGATGGGAGTAAGGAAAGGCTCCCAAAAATGGAAAAGAGTGGAAAATCCCAACCAGAAATAAAAGAGGTGGATACGTATTTAGAATTATCGAGGAACCCCCGACGCCGACAGACCCACCCCGGTTTTAGTCGGCGTCCATATAAGCGAAGCCACAACGAGCAGATCAGTTTGAGTTCACTTCCAGTTCAGTTTGAGTTCAGTTCCAGTTGAGTTTCAGTTGAGTTCGAGACAGTTCCCAGAGTCAGTCTCCAGTTGAAGCAAGCCTCGCAGATAGTTGACTTGAAAGATTCACGCACATTCCGAACTCTTCTTCAATCCAAGAACAAGTTATTTTGAAGAGCGACTTAGATCCATACCACCAAAATAAGTTTTTCGACTTTCGCCTGAAGACACACCAAAAACCAATTTCTTAAAGAGCAAACAACTTGAAGCGTTAAATCTCGCCTAACGGCAAACAACGTGTCACAATCCATAGAACGGGTCGGGAGATAGACGCAATCCTACGTATCGAACAACTAGACATAAAGTTTGTTATCTTTTTCTTTGATATCTTGAACTTTTGAATTTTCATTTTGTTTTCTTTTATGCATATTTGTGTGGTGTCACCCCCGTTGAACCCGATTTTCATTACGGTCCCAACTACTGATTGATCTCGTCTGCCTAAGATCAATTCACAACGTGGGTAGGCAGACTGGGGATCAATGCAGTTACTTTGTTAACCAGGCGTTGGAAGCGAGTTGGGAACGACGAGACTGATATCAAATCTAACCAGATTCCCACCCGAATTTGGTTGCCGCGACCGATACCAAGCCAGTTGGTCGTCTCATGACGAGACAACACGACTGACGCGACAGGCGGACGTCACGTTTGGAGCGGCGACACCCGAACGGAGCAGCGAGGAGCGAACAGCTGGCGCCGCGGCGAGGACGTCACAGTTGGTGCCGTGGTAGACCAGGGGACGACGTCACAATTATTAAGAGTAAAGATCAAAGTATTTTTGGCGTATTTTACATTTTTTAATCGCTTCGAGCACGTCCGAAATTTTCGTTAAATATCTTGTTTTTTTTTTTGAGTCAGCAAAATTGACAGATAATCTATTATGGCATCCATTTTTTTCCATTTTATAAAAAAGATGAAAATCTCACTTTGAAATTCTTTTTAAAATCAATTATCATTTTTTCAGAACTTATTTTAAGAAAATCAGAAATTATAATGTCGATTTAAAATATTTTGAACCAAGGTTGACTTTAATTCTGCGCCGAAAAGATATAATTTGAAAATAAAACAAAGCAGATCATAACCTTTCGCGTCACTTGATGGGACGTATTGACGGATTTACGTGATCATAATTTATTCTACGGAAGGCTAAAAGTGAAGTTATTTAGATTTAAAGTAACAAATTATTTACCTCGTTATTTTTAAGGAAAACTTTCAGCGCTCTAAATGTTTTGTACTTAGCTTTCACCTTTATGTCTACGATGCTTTATGGAAAATATATTATAAAGAAATTAAAATGAGAATGTTAAGAGTGAGATTAAAATTCATATTTCAAAATAAAGGTATCTAATTAATTTATAGGTACCTTTCTTATGAAAGTTTGTCAGAAGTGTACATAAAATACTATAATTTTATGTACATTTATTACATTTTACTGTGTTATTTGTATTTCATTTTATTATTAATTTTGATATTTCATTTATGGAAAAATGTCATAACTAAGATTAATATAAAAATAAGATCATATAAATTTCATAAAATTATACTGATACTTGTAGGTACCTTTCGCAGTTGAAACTGAAAAATCAAATTTACTTCTCCACACGTGTTATGCAAAAGTAAAGGCCTTAACAGCGGAGAACAATTCCTAACTCAAATAACGCAACTTAATTGTATTCTGGTTGGTCTTCCGTACTTTATAATTACAGCCTGATTATAGACACAAAATTACATTCCTTAATTACTGCAGATCTTCTGATTAGTCAAAATGATACAATTTACGATGCGCTAAATAGATCTCATAAGGTCACGTAGGAAACCCGATGCGGCTTTTAACCAATTTTATAATATTTTAACAACTTAAATGTAAAAATCTATTATAATTAAAGAAATAACAAATAATTTTATTAAAAATTCATTTTTCATCGAAAAATGTTTTTGCTTTCAGAAAATATTATCTATATTCAATAAAAAAAAAATGAAAGTAAATCAAAGCATTTCAAATTAAATATCTTTGTTTTATTCAGTTTTGTATGTTACAATTCAGAGCTGATTTTCTGGTAGGAGGAATCCAATTAAAAACAAAACAAAAAAAAAGGATTTGCATTCCTCAAAGCCGTGTGCTTTTAACTATTGTAATCACTAAACCCGATGCGATTGAATTTCTAGCGTTTTCATAAAATTAGTTAGGGGGGGGGTAATAAATCTAAAAAAATATTTCTACCATGACTTTAATAAAAAAAAAAATATTTATAATAATTTCCATCGTCTGTGAATAGTTTCTCAGTTTAATTAACATCCGACAATTATTTTTATTTTTGCAAGATTTTCCAAATTTATGTGTGCCATACAAAAAAAAAAGTGCTAAAAATTGTATACGTTATTTTACTAGTTCGGGTGATATAAAGAGAAACAAGTTTTTTTAATCAAAATTTAGAATATTCTAATAAAAAAGGAAAGAAAAAATAAAAATAATTAAAAAATTTCTCTTAATAATAACATAAGCATTTAGACGATAAAATTTTCTTTTCGTCAAGTTCCGTGTCTTTTTCATTATGTTACGCTTTTTTTTTAGCGATCCCATGGAGGTACCTAATGTAACATATTCACCTTATTTTTCAGTAAAAACCTCCTAATTTCTCACGAATGACAGCATCAAAAATAGGTTTATATATTATAATGTAATAGTTGACGTAACGATAATATCGTTTTCATTTCAGTTTATTTTAACATACCACAAGGCTTATTTTTATAAAATATATTCGTACGATATTTCATTACTATGAGTTCTAATGATCCTCATCTCTATTTGTTTGAATTTTCTCGAAATTTGTGAGGAATTTTTGAGCATTCACTGCCACATAGGAGGTTTTATATTACATGCAATTTCAGAATACTTTTCTGATTTGCTTATAGGTAAATGTGGAGTAAATAAGACAACGCTGCTAACATAAATGAACTAAGTAAGACGCCTTAAATAAAGAACACAAACTGAGTCAGGAGAGTTCTGTTGGATTCAGGCCAGAGTTCGTTAAACTTTACTCAGACCAATTCGAGTCTCGCCTCATGCTCGACGTATTTTTGTCACTAACTCATTAGAACCCATATATTTGTGTTGGAAGAACTAATATAATTTACGTTAAATTTTTTTACGTTCGTTTTACTGAATTTTTTGTGGAAGTTTTTAAATGTTCGTTTTTTCCTAGTCTTTTTTTTATTTTTGTTTCTAGTGTAAAATCTTCTTTTAATCGTCTATTGATTTATTTTTCGTCTAGATTGTATTTTAATTTTAATTTTTTTTTTATTTTTCAGCCCCGGTCCGTAAGCATTTTTTAAAAATTTTTTCGCGTATCTTCTATTTTTGCTTAATCGTATGGTTTTCATTTTCTACGTGTTACTTAGTTTTGTGCTCTCAATTTTTACTCATTTCCGCCCAGCCGCAAGGCCAGTTTAATTTTAGTTTAATCTTTTTGTTTTTATTTTCTTTCTGTCTTAATACGCCATTTTGTTTCATTGGTAAAAATTTTTTACACGTGTCTCTATTTGTTAGATTTTTCTTTTGTAGTATTTATTTCATAATTTGTTTATTTTGCTAAATTTAACTTTTTTAAGAAAGGGAAAACTTCTTAGTTAATAATTATTGGTTCAGTAAATTTAATCTTTTTATTTTTAACGTCAAACGTTTTCTTGTTTTGCCTGTTATTTATTCTCTTGTTCATTGTTAAATTTGTTTTCCTTTCCGAGAAAGACTTTGCTTTACTTTGTGTAACTTTTTTACGTTGAAACCCCTTTCGCTTAACTAGCCTGGGTTTTTTTTTTTTTTTTTTGTTTCATTGTCTTTGTAAAATTGTTTTTCCTTGTCCTTCATCTGTTTAAGATTTTCTGTTATTTATTTATTATTTTTAAGAAATTTCCCTGTTTTCCGTTAAAAAGAAGAAAAAAGAAAAGAAAGGTAATTTAAAGTAAGAAAAAATAGAAACCTAAGTCACTTAAAAAAGACCAGTACGGGGCGAAAATGAGAGACCCTCCTGATAAAAAAAAAAACAAAAAAAAAACTCTCAGTCAACAGAAACAACTGAGAACGTAGCTATTGCCAAAAAAGTTGACGACTAAATAGATTCAAAGGAATGTATGGAAACCAAGAATAGCCAAAATCAAGAGAACGTACTGCTGACTCCAGTAACAACAACAGGAAAACCAAAGACGAAAATGTAGTAGCCGGAGACTCACCTTTCTGCTGGAAGTCCCCAACGAAGCGCATGCTCAACATGACAGAGTCCCTGAAGAGAGCCAAGAGGTATGAACATCTTTCCAAAGAAGATGGGTTCCTGGTAGAACTTCAAGAATTACAGAAGTTTGAAAAATAATTGTGTTAGTCTTTGTGACTGACAAGTGTTAGAGCAAAATTTGTCGCACCAAGAAAAGATATCATCATCAAATCCCTGATGTCCCTGAGAGTGAAACCCCAAATAATCATAAGAAAGATATTTTCTAGGGGACGTATTTTTACCCAGCCTGCCAGTTGTGAGGAGGCTTCCAGACGTGACCTTATTACAAAAGAACTCACCATAAGGACTTAATATAAAGGCAAGAAGAGGACAAAGTATCAGTAGTTGAGATCCCTCTTCAGGTCTTAAGGAAGCACTTTGCCACTTATATGTATCAATTTATGCATCTACAGAGTATTTCCTCCGATGACCTGAACGGGAGATTGACCATAAAGCCTTCAGCGACGTCCCGTCTGGATGTAGAGGGTCAGAAAATGCCGGTCATTGTAACCAATCATAAACCAACTTGCTGGAAGTGTGGAGAGACTGGCCACCTCTCCTTTCCTTCCTCGAAGAAGAATGCCTCTGGAGTTCTGGCCCAGGCCAAAACCCATCTTTGGCTGAATCTGTCATTTCCTTCTCGCCTGTAATGAATGTGTCAATGTTCAAGACTGGTCTGGTAAAACTCCATGTTGGGTCTATTTTGCGGCTTCCATTTCTCTAAAAGGCTTTCCTTGCCGCTTGGGAGATTGCGGACAAGGAAACAAGGAATGGCAGGTCGTTGGTACAAAAGGCACACACAGCCTCAATCCCTCTACTAGTTCCAAGGACGTTAACCCGGACACATATACGAAAAGATCCGACTACAAAGACTCCGTTACGAGCCCTGCTTCGATTAGTTTGAAAGATTAGAGAAACTAAAGGAATCTATAAGGAATAAAAGAGCATCAGGAACATCTGTGAAAAAATGTCCCTTCTTCCTCGTTAGCCTGCATCCCTCCTCTCAAAAAGCAGACCATTCTCCAGCCTCTTGACCAAATCATTAATTCCCACACCAACCAAAATGACCAACCTGAAAAGGGTTCCTCTTATCAAATCTCCAATAAAAAATGACAACTCTTGTACACATTCCCAATCCATCCCCTTCACATACACCCATGAACTCACACAAGAAATTGGAAAAACAGAAAATAGCCCATCAGTCGAGAAAAGCATCACCAACACATAAAACTAAATAAAATACAAACCCTCTTACAATACCGGGTAGGATGTGTGTCGAGTGACACCTGAGTAGGCAAATAAAAGAATGACAGTCAAGGAAGATTAAAGACTTAAAAATGCTGCTAAACCATAAAGAAATCAACGGAAAAGACGTTGAAGACCCTAAAAATTTCCCCAAGTCAAAAAGATTCTGGATGGTAGTAATTTCTGAAAAGGGATCTCAAAAGATTTGAGCGATATTTCAAGAAGAAAACGATGAATTCTGCACGTTCATGTCGTTGGCTTTTTATTAGGACGATAATTTCAAAAGTTAAATCTATTTTCTTTCGAGAGGCTCCCTCTTTTTGTTCACCCCTCCCCCTTTATAGTTCACTAAAGTTATCATTCCTCTGGGACATTGGTACGCTTGATCATCGAGCAAGTCGACAGTGAAGCCGCGCTAATCAATTTAGATCAGTCCAAGCCATTCGATAGATTTGACCCTCGATTTCTGGAGGCTGACATTTCAGCTGCCGGTTTCAAGCCTGCATCTGACTTTTGTATGTGTCCTCAGGTGTGCTGGTAAGAATGAACGGAGTAAGAGCGGAACCTTTCGTATTTTTTCGCTCCATTCGTCAAGATTGTCCGCTTTCGCCTTTGCTTTCCGTTTTGACGCTGGAGGCTTTCCTTCACAAATTAAAGGCGAATCCGTTCCTATGCGAAAACTTACCTGTTCCTACTATCTCGGCTAGGTACTCCACCTGTGCTGATGACATTTAGGCTCTTGTGTCGAGCAAGGCCGAAATTGACGAAGTCTCCAAAGAGATAAGAGGGGACAAGATGGTGGCAGAATCCAAGATCAAATGCTATAAGTCTGTTGGGTTGCGGTTGGGTGCGTGGAAGGGAGTTTCTCTTATCGAGCCATTCCGAAAAACGGACGGCAGGTCAAGATACTTGGCATCTGGCTCGGTTCTTGTTAGAAATGAATTGGTCGGCGGTGCTGGAGAAGGATGAGGGCGCAGTTCGTCTGTCGACGCAGAGGAATCTTTCCTTAAAGAGGAAGGCGGAAGTATGTATTTCGCGTATCTACCCAGTGCTCCTTTAACGACTGTCCGTACTTATACTCCTGTATGCCATACTAATGCAATTTATTAGGGTTTTATTCTCTTTCTTGTGCGAAGGCAAGACTCCCAGTGTATGTCGAGAGATCTCTTTACTCCACCCGTTTGAAGGTTGTCAGAGAACGCCAAGCGTTGAGTTTTGTCAATATAACATTCGCATCGCGGTCTTAGACTGAATGTGTTCGCAAGCTGATAGGAAGACGCCAGTAAGAACGTCTCACTTCTCGTCTCTGAGAAGTGTGCTCTCGTGAGAGTAGGAGGCCCACTGTTTATCCCGAGATGAATGCTCCATCTATTGTAAACGCCGGTTTTCTCTCAAATTTCTCTTACGGGCAACCGATTGTCTCTTCGACGTCCAAGTATTGCCCCGTATTATATCAGGTATTAGTGAGGGTGTCCGTTTAAGATGGCCTGATTGGCGGTCTCATTTTAACGAAACAAGAGGCTCGCTCCATATGACCTCGTGTTTTTCAAGGTGTATAAAAATGGGAAAGAAACATGGGAAGCCAGCATGATAACGTCACGAATTGGTAAAATGATATATACGGTAAGAAGAAAAAAAATGCGAACACAAAAGGCATTGGAATCACTTAAAGAAAAGTTTACTGAAGAAAGGTCCACAAAAAACGAAGAACCTCTGCAAGTACTGTATTATATTTTTGACGTACCAACACCCCAAAAATTCGTTGAACGTACAAATATAATTACCAGTAAAAGGAAACCTACGAAAAAAAAACTAGAGGTTGACCCAAAATAAAAATATATAAATATATAAAATATATATATATATATATATATATATATATACATAATTCCATAAAGTTCATGTGCACTTAACAAAATTTTAACTTTATTTGTATGATAATTTTTTAAGTGCACACCAACTTTATGGACACCCTATATATATATATATATATATATATATATATATATATATATATATGTTTATATGAACAAACTAAGAATGAGAAAAAAAGAGGAAAAAGATTATATATATATATATATATATATATATATATATATATATATTGGAGTGAGTTACAACAATGTATAGTCTGTGAAGAGTACCGAGATATATAGATAGATAGATAGATAGATAGATAGATAGATAGATAGATAGATAGATAAAAAAACAATCTGAGAGTGTTAAAGGGAGAGAGAGGGATCGGTCAGACTGCTATAGGTCGCTATAATCAATCTGATTGAACCCAAGAGAAAGAAATACAAGATTTAATCAGATCAATACAAAAGAATGCGACAGACAGACAGATAGATAGATAGATAGATAGATAGATAGATAGATAGATAGATAGAATGGCTTGAATAGATTGAGATAGAAACCCAGTCAGATAGCTATATAGATAGATTTAGATAAAGTAACATGAATAGACTGGGAAAGAAAGACACCGAGATAGATAGATATATTGAGATATAGTTTGGCATGAACAGATTCACAATGAAAGAATTGAGATAGATAAAACAACCTCAGATAAATATATAGATATATAAATACACATTTCGATAGCTATAAAGAATATATTATACAAGAAAAGTGAAGTGATATGCGAATCATATTTTATACCGCAACAAAGAAAAACAATATATTTTTAAGTGCTTTTCATTGTAATCTTTCAATCTAAGTACGAAAGCACAGCGAAAGAATTGACTGTTGCAGCAAAAAAAAAAAACAAAATAAAATGTTGACGATTTCTTTGGAATCTATGTTAGCAGGAATATAAACCAGAAAGCCTTATACCAAACAAATCTATGATCGATCACAATTAATTTGAAATTGTAGTGACAGTATCATCTCTTCGAATGTAGTGTGAATAATGGTAATTTCTCGATAGGGATTTTGGCTGCAGCCGTGTGAAATCGATTTTCTGACGAATCAAAATACACCCCTGAATTCACAGCTTTTGCACTTCTTTTATAAAGAAAAGAACATAGGCGTTAACGCAAAATCTTTATCAAGATGTCACGAGTTTAATATCATTTTGTTATGAGACACAGCAATATGATGAATTTATAGGCGTGCTCAGAAAGTAATTACGTTTTTATCACAAAGGATATAAAAACAAATTTAAATATGTTTTATATTATTTATCATAAATGTAATCGTCTTTATTTTAAACAACTGCGGTACAGTTTCGATTCTAAGATTCTGTTGCTCTAAAAAAGCTTTAAAAGACAGATTTCAACTTATACTTTCTTTCCGAATGACCAGTAATATATTAAATGTTCTAATGATTGATAGAAACAAAAATCTGTGAGGGCTAAATCGGGTGAGACTAGAGGAAGTTGAAGAATCAGCGTCGTCACCGTCAATTTTTTTCTTAGTTTTGTTCTCTAAAATATGCCCTTGCATTTACAAAAGCAATACAATTTAGAGGAAATGCTTAGCTTACCCGATCGAGTTCCTAGCAATAAGCGTCTGCAATATAGGTTCTTCCATGTACCGATTGTTCGTAATGGACGATAGATTTCATATTGCCCAGACACAAAGCATCGACATTCGTATATTAAATTTTATTTTGGTTTTGGCATACGTTTCTCATTTTCTGATAAGTTATATATTTTTCTATTTCTGTTGACACATTTTCCATCAACTGTAAAAATGAGATGTAAAAAAAAATGAAGAGCTGGCATTCCTGCTTAAGAGACAGCTGCTGATGGTGTAAAATTGTGTTCGGTTTTCAAGTGAAAGCTCATGACGTATTTAAAAGTGCCCTTTTTTCATGATACTTCCAATTCGCTTAGATGTTTGTGGACAGTTTATCATGTCACTGTATTTTTTTCAAAACTACTGGTGCCTTGATGTGTATCGAATTCAATATTCGTTTTCAGATGTTCGTCACTCAGAGCGTCAGTTTTAACCTTTTATATAACAGATGACATTTACATGCCTTCTCTGCATTCGTATACACAACACAAATGTCTTTTATTTCCTCTCTAGCATGACTACCATTCTGTAATTCATTATGTAAGCAATAGCAAATAGGTTTCATTTTCAAAGTTATAATTTGCACTGGGATTACACACTGAAATGCATTATGAACGACATACTGTCGTATTGAAGAGATAATACACTAAATCTAAACGTAGTTGTTTACCATTTTATCTTGGTTCTAATCTGGGTGATTGATTCATAATGCATAGCATAGCATAGAAATACGAAATTAGTTTCCGGACGGCTTAATAACTCAATCAAATCAGCAGAATAAACTTTTAAACTTACTAATCAATTCAGATTATCAAACAATTACAGATTCCGATTTGTATAATTATATTAGCATACTAGCAGTAGAGCCCGGCGTTGCCCGGGGATGTAACAGTAAGTAATAGAACAAGTATCGACCATCATAAAGACTGAAAAATAAAATTGACAAAGATTATTGTTTAAGGTTGACAGACACGCATGTCTTAATCAGTTTTTTTTTTACGAATTGGTCAAACCCAAACTCAAACAAAAACGTTGTTTTCAATCGTTATGAGTCTACCGATTGAATAGAATTTTATTATAAACAATTGTCTTGTAAATTGAATTTTAATGCATTCTGAATGTAAAAATAAAGTAAAAAAGTGTGCAAGACAATAAAAACACTACCTGCCAAAAAAAAAAAGTGAAGTTTTGTTGAAATCGGTTGAAAAATGTAGGAAATCCGATCCCATATATAAACGAACACAGACACACACACAAACAACCTGGTTTTTTATAATAAGTATAACTCGATATGAGTTGTCCCCCTTTCATTCTCACGATGCCTCTTAATCGTGTTTTCAAATTGATTTCGTACAAAATCAATTGTGTTTTTCCAATTTTTGGTGCTGTCAGAATCACCGCAAGGTAATTTTACGCAGTTCTGTGAAGTCTTGTTGAAATCGGTTAAAAAATGTAGGAAATCCGATCCGATATATAAACGTACAGACACACAACCTGGGTTTTATAATAAGTATGATGAAATATTGTTTAACTTTGTAAATTCCTATTGTGGGGCTCGTCCCTTCTACACAAGATGAACTCATCCGTTCTATTCTCCTAGATGCCTCTCTGAATAATTTTAAAAAAATTTCTAGACGAAAACTTCATTCTTTATCCATTGCACAGGGATATATTCTTAACGTTCCATTTATTTTTATGAGGTCATTATTTTTCTTAACAAAAAAAAAATTTTAATCGGAACGTATATTTGGGTATATATCAATATATTTTTAAACAGTGATGTTAACGTCTAACGGCGTAGATCATCGAAAATTTGTATTAAAGATGTACATCTCGGCAGAGATTTAACCTGCATTTCTTTTGTGTGTGTGTGTGTGTGTGGAAACCGTCTTTTGGTCAGACGTGTGTGTACCATTCTGCCACATCTCTCGTTTCAGCTTCTGATGTCAATATCGCCTAACATTCTTTTGCATGCCTGAAATATAAATAAATAATTTTAGCTATTAATGGATTTTTTAATACCAGTTTATCTCTTATAGATCTGGATTCAATTTTGGCTGAACCTTAAGCAAGTCTTAAGCAAATCAAATTTCACTGCTGACGTCAGTTTAGCTTATGCAACCCAAAGCAATAATAGAAAAGAAGAGATAAGAGCTTAAAAACTTCACAAAACAAAATTGTAAAATACGCCATTCAAAAATACAGTAATTGCATACCGGACAGACATTATTAAAAAAAATAAAATAAAATAGGTTAAAAAACAAATCATTAATGTAATTTGATACGAAAATACAAAAAGACCAAAAATGATGCCGACAGATGAAAAATTAGATGTCAGGAATCTGCTGACAGAAGGCATTGATTTTTCAAAGATCTTTGTCATTCGGATGTGCACAAGAATTATTTTATCATCCTCTGTCGAGTTCTGAAGTGTGAGGAGCGATAACCGGTTAACTCTTATTTTTTCTCTTCCCTCGTTTTCTTGTGTCTTTTTCTATTTTCGTTTCAATATAATAATGTCTATCGTGTCTACAATTGATAGATTTTTGCACCTTGAACAAGATTTTCAAAAATTCAATTCGAGCAGTTGACATACTTTGAAATGTCTATCTTTTCTATTCATCAAACTTAGAAAGTAAAGTTAATATAACCCAGCTATTGATCAAAATCCATAATCTTATATAAAGGAAGTGTGTGGTTGTTCACTAATCTAGTTTATTAGCAGAGTTTTACGACAGACGTTCAGCATCGAAATCACTAATAAGGGTCAAACTGTCCAATGTACTAACCATTACCCATCTCCTGTTCCATGTTAGTTGTTAGTTATTAAACTTAGTACAAGGATTCAGGGTGAAATTGATTCACTCGTCATAAGGAAGGGCAACCAGCCGACATTAGGTAACAATTACTTCTATGGTGTCTGATAGTCAACTTCTTGAGAGCAACTCTCTGCGTCTGCTCGGTCTCACGCTGACTGCTGACCTGAGAAATTTAGACAATATAAAAATAAAAACAGATGTAGATAAACAAAAATTATTTGACTGTAGAAACCCTCATAACTGTCCCCTACAAAATAAATGTCGCACGGAATCATTAGTATACCAATGCAATATCTCATCTATTGAGAATCCTGAAAACACAAAAATCTATATAGGTTGCACAAGCCATGAGTTCAAAAAGAGGTTCAATCAGCATCAAATTTCATTTAGGAGAGATAAGTACAGAAATCAAAGTCGCTCTCAAAGTATTTCTTGCAATTAAAAAAATCCAGTAAAACACCTACACTAAAATGGAAATTAATAAGAAAAACGAGAATATATAGGTCATTAGATGACCCATGTCCTTTGCGCATACATGGGAATCTATATATTACTCAGTTCATAAAAAAACAAAAAAATACTGAATCAGAGAAATGAAATAGCTATTTTTGCCGTCATTGTTGAAGTTTTCCTTAAATAATATAAATTTAAAAATAAAATTAAAAAATGGGTGCTGGTAATATATTTGATAAGGAAAAAAAAATAATGTAAGTAATTCTATAACATTTACTTGTTTTTAAAAAGAAATATAGTCTATTAGTAATTAAGAGTAAACATATTTTAAAAATTGTAGTTTAATAAAACGTATTTTAACACAAACACACATAAAAAATACAGGAAAAAATGCCGAAAATATTTTGCCGTTAATAAAAAAAAAAAAAAAAAACAGACGACATGCATTCAACGGATGTCAGAATTCGTTGAAAGATAAACCCCTACCCTCCCCCAAATTAACCTCTTTTTCATAATTGATACAAGACTAGTTAATAAAAACGAACACGCTACAGCCCCTGTCTGAATGATTGGATTCCTCTGTATCCTTGAAAACAGTAAATTATGAATTTATTTGTGTTTAAAAATAACTTACTCCAATATTCGCTTGAAGATGAAACGGAACTAACGCTTTTAATTTAATTATATAATTAAATTTAAAGATTTAAAACAATTTTTGAAACATGGTTTTTATTATGTAGCGAAAAACCATATTTTAATTCAGTTAATTTATAATATATATATATATATATATATATATATATATATATATATATATATGATTTCTTGCGAATCCTCTTCGCCACATTTGTGATGTTGGACGGCATCGATTGTCACTTTTGCTATGTCAAGCGAAATTTCGTTATCACTTCCAAAAATAATCGTTATATTCGAGACTTCGTAGACGCCGGTACAAGTAGTACTGCCTTTCACTTATATCCGTACTAGTAATACTTGTCTAAGTAGTAATTGCCAAATAGTATAATGTTCATAAGAGAATCGTAATCCATATAGTAATAGAGTAGAGAAAGCGAACGTATAGCAATGGTTCATAGACGGGTTAAGTGAACAGTGATCATTACGCTACTTCGTATTTATTCACTTCTTTTATGATCACGTGATCTACTTAATAATGGAATCGCCTGTGTTTTTCATTGACGATCTAGTTTTAAACCACAGCGACGGCAACGGCATTTACTCTTATACAACACCTCCCCTTGAATTGATCTCCGCTGCTGTTTATATATTTTTTTAGATTTGTTTCGATGGTTAGAAACTCCGTTGGCCTTCTTTTCCGTTTGCCATAAACTCTTGCTTGCACTATTTCAGCTGGCGTTGAATGTGTCGTACAAGATTTCCGTCAGTACTTCCGTTCAGGGACATTTTAATTCGGTGAAACGATGTTTAAGCTGGTCAATATGTCGTTTGTGCTCTGACCTTCGTCCTTGTATTATGTCCGTCATTCTGCTAATACGCTTCTCAACGACACCATCTTGCCAACATTCCTTGCCGCGCTGATAATTCCTGTAAAATACTTTTTCTCCAGGTTTGAAATAATTATTTGTGTGGTTACTCATTGATATTCTCGTCTTGCGCTCAGGTAGCAGCTTATTGAAGACGGACTTGATTTTTCGAGCGAACATTAATTCTGCCGGTGACATTCCCGACACGGTGTTTGGGTTTGGCGTAATACGGTAAACATTTAAAAACCGTTGTATCATAATCTCGTCCGACTCCTCACCCTCCGATTTCCTTTACGCCATCTTAAACGTGTCAAGAAAACGTTCTGCTAGCCAGTTCGATCTAGCGTGATACGAGGGAGTAGTAATATGATCAATTGCTAGTGACTTGTAAAAGAACTTGAATTCACTGGGCTTGAATTGTGTACTACTGTCAGACATGTCTGAGTCAGGAACGCCAAATCTCGCAAAAATTTCATGAAGAAATTAATAGTTACTGTGGTAGTCGGTTTACTGCATTTTAGTACTTCTGGTCATTTTGTAAAGCTATCTGCTACCACTAGATAGTACGCAAAGTTAATATGAATTCTAGTCATAATCTATCAGTTGTTGGCCAAGGTTGAAATTTTATAGGTGGTGACTTTGCGACCAGATCGCAACCTCTGCCTAATTTTACCACATTTTCTATATCCGTATCCATATTCGGTCAGTAAGTGTAGCATCTCATTAAAGATTTCATCCTAGAAATCCCCGGATGTTTTCTATTAAACTCTTTCAACATTCATCTTTGTAACGACGCTGGTATAACGAGGAGGCACGGTGGAGTAATGGATAGCGGCTTGGATTGAGGAATCGGAGAGCCGAGTTCGAATTCCAGTCGAATCCATTACATTCACTTACGTGCTAACACCCTTGGGAAAGGCGTGAATCCTTTTTCTTCTCCCTCTAGCTATGGGTAAATAGCAGAACAGATTGGGTTCTATAGCCTTGGATGGCAACTGGTCTAGGAGAAGGAAAACTCTGATTCAAAAACCTGCTCTTAGATGAGGGTGAATGGAGTCTCTCTGAGCCTTGGTTGGAAATCTATTCAGTGTTGGTGTCACGATAAAAACACCCTTGATAGCCCTAGACAAGCATCAAGAATTCAGCTATTTGACAAGATTATGAACTACACCAATCAAAGTATTAGTGAGTTCAATCTCGGCTGAGGCCGCAAGATGAGATAACGACTCTCTCAGCGTACATTTTTACACCATCGCACAATGAAAATGCGCTAATATTTCAAATAGAATTTTTTCCTGTAGATTTTAGTTTATCCTTCATTTTCCTTATGAAGTGGTCCTTTGCTGCCTTAATTTTTATTTCTTCCAATGTAATTGGCAGCTCACTTTCAGCCCTAACTCTGCAGTTACCGTGTCTTGCAGTGGTTCACAACATCTTGGTATTAATCGAAACAAACTGTCCGCATAACTTAGCTTCTTAGACGGTAAAAATTCCATCTTGTAATTATAATTTAACAGGATCTATTCGCTGTGCATTGCCTTAAACCTAGAGAGCCAGACAAACCTACCAAGGTTTCACCTAAGCGGATCGTCAGGGAAGGCTGGCTCGGTCTACTCTACTTACTGTATTGAGCATTTTATTTAGTTATTTTGCGTACTAGTATCGTTTTTTTTTTCTTTGGGCTTTGGACTTGCATGCTAGATGATTATTTTCGGCTAACGTACATGTTCTTGGTTCTTTCTTTTTTTTTTAAAATTAGAAAACAGACAAGCTGAAGGGTCCATTGATTATATTTTATTTCCCCAGGAATGTATTTTTTTTTCCTGGTTCTTCAGATCACATTTCCAAACATAAAAAATTATTTTAAAATTTACTTATTATTTTTATATTTTTTATATTATTTTTATATTTATATATATATATCTATCTGAAGAACCAGGAAAAAATCACCTTCCTGGAGAAATAAAATATAATCAATGGACATTTAAAGTTGTCTGTTTTGTAATTTTAATTAGATTAATATTCGCTCTAGTTTTGACATTGAGCTCTCTGGATTACATACTCCTTCAGATTATCCATACGGATTACTAAACTTTTCATTACCTAACTATATCTATCTATCTATCTATCTATCTATCTATCTATCTATATATATATATATATATATATGTTTGTGTGTCTGTGTCTGTGTATGTATGTGTGTCTATGTATAATGTATGTATATGTACGTATAATGTGTATAGTTATGTGATAGAATTTTGGGAATCTACATAAAATTATTATACAGCTTTATTTTAAGAATTTAAGAAGGATTATTAGTATGCTAAAATCAGTAGTGTCTTTGAACAGGATCCAAAGAGTGTGAGTTCAATACCTGGTTAAGACAGTGGAGAAGTTTCAGAGGGAAATTAACAGGAGATAACTGATAACTGACATTCATTAAAACATGGCACGTTGAACTAGAACAGTCTACCCCAGTGAGAGAAATAAAGGGTTCAGTTCGACATTCCAACCACCTGAAGAAGGCTGAAGCGTACAACGGCCGAAACGTTCTAATAAATATGGTGACAAAGATGAGGATAATAGTCCGAATAATGTAAATAATGTACAAAATAAAAAATATAAATAAATAAAAATCATCTCAGAAATATAGACACACACACACACTTGCCATTACTGGAACTATTTTACGTGCAATAAATCGGAAGCCTACTAAAGTTAGACAAGACAGGTGAAAAATATATATATATATATAGATGCAGATGCATATAAGATTCGAAGAAAGTCATTTAAGTCCGTCTTGACAACGTATATACACTTCGAGAGCAGTTAATGTAGCTTTTTTTAACGACGTATAATAATACCCACGGTAGCGGAAGTGCTAAAGGAAGATCTGGAGAGCCATAAACGACTACCTGCTAACGGAAATCGGCGTTAGAAATATTGCAGTTTGGCGAAATCACAGAAAAAGTACATGTAACTAAAACCTGCATCCAAGTACATGTGTAATCGGCTTCAAAGAACGACAAAAATACGTTCTTCGAAAATCTGTTTCAAGTACACGGTAACATCAAGTTTTTTAAAAAAACAGAAAACGGAAACATATTGAGGTATAGGTGTTTTATTAAATTAGAAGCATACAGGAAAGTACAGGCGAAAATGGTAAAAATCAGTAAAATACGAAAAAAAAAAAGGAAAATATATTTTTTTGTGTTTTCTTGAAAAAATATTTTTTAATTAAAAATGAATGCAGAAATAGCAAAGAAATTCATATCCAAAGTAATCATTTTCAGAATTCGGGCAAGACTTTATTTCGAAAAAAAAATGTTCATTTTGAATTTTAATCAATCTAAAACGTCTTCAACAAATGAATATGGAAATATATAAAGGTGACGTGTATCGTGTTCATTTCAAATGTTACAGTTTTACGCATTTCTGTCGAATAAAAATGCTCGCCAAACATGGATTAGCATACTCGCAATAAGACGTTGTATCAAAAGGACTATTTTCCCCATGACACCGTTTATTTAACAACCTTCACTTTTCGGCAATGTTTATTGTTTACAAAATCTATGATTAAAATTACAATAAAACCTAAACATATGAAATTGGCCTTGTCCTTGAGAATTGACAACAAAAATAATATACAATGAAATGATTGACAAAACACCAATCGATTGAAACTTTATAAAATGTTAAATAATTGGGATTCCCTCATAGTTTTAATTAGTAAATGTTTTAAATTCATTAATGAATAATTATTTTCATATTTATGTCTGTATAAATTGGTAAAAGAAAAATATTGCATTGCGTTTGTTCAAATTGCATTAGTTTTTCGAATGTTGCAAATATAAAATTATTCTTGCAAATAAACAATCTTAAGAAAGATCTGGTGAGTCATAATCGCACAATATTACTATTTTTTTAATTAATATCTTTCAACAAAACACAAGAAGATATATTTTCCTTTTTTTCGTATTTTGCTGATTTTTACAATTTTCGCCTGTACTATTCTGTATGCTTCTAATTTAATAAAACGCCTATACCTCAATATGTTTCCGTTTCCTGTTTGTTAAAACCTGATGTTACGGTGTACTTGAAAAAGATTTCCGAAGAACGTATTTTTTGTCACTACGTGTAAAAGTTGTTATAAACAGGTTTAGAAGCGTATCGTTTAGGCTAAAATATTTTTATAACCCAAGCAATGAAATCGGTTAACCTTAAACATACCACTGTGGCTATTCTGGTCTACGTTAAACCTTAGCCAGGGAGATTTAAAGACAATGTTAAAGAAGTACTGCTTTTGTCTGAAACTTGACTACTAACGTACAGCATACTGTCCAAATAGTTGTAGCTGTGGCTGGATAAATTACTAATTAACTCTGACTGGCAGATTACTCTATCATTCAATATTAGTACGCTTGATATGATTACTTGCCTTGAATCATTGGACTATGTCTAACGTTGATGCGTTAAACTGATGTCAATCTAATGAGGCCAAACTAGGCTGGTATATATATATATATATATATATATATATATATATATATAGTTAAACCTAGAGAGCCAGACAAACCTACCAAGGTTTCACCTAAGCGGATCGTCAGGGAGCCAGCCTTCCCTGACGATCCGCTTAGGTGAAACCTTGTAGGTTTGTCTGGCTCTCTAGGTTTAACTAGTTCTGCTCTACTCACTGTATTGAGCACTTTATTTAGTTATTTTGCTTATTCGATAGGGTTTTTTTTTTGGGGGGCTTGACCTCGTATGCTGGACGATTATTTTCGGCTAACGTACATGTTCTTGGTTCTTTCTTTGTTATATACCTTTTTCCCATTTGGTACTGGCTTGTTTATTTGCCTTTAAAGACACTGGAGGTTTTCCGAGCGGGTCTAGATTTTTTTATATTTATGAGATTTCTATTAATAATAATAATAATAATAATAATAATAATAATAATATATATATATATATATATATATATATATATATATATATATATATATATATATATATATATATGGTTGGATAGATGTGAGTTTGTGACCCTGGGTTTCACGCTTTAGCGATCGTCAGACAAACTGATTAATTTTTTTAAAATTTTGGGTTTATGTAGATTGCGTGTATTGGTGTTATTGTGGAAGTGGTGGGAGAAAACTTCGTCGTTTTGTCATCGTACTAACGCAAACATCGATGTATGCAGACACATATACATACTTGGTCGTCCGTCGGGACTCATACATATATAAACATATGTGGGCAGTTTCAGATATGACAGATGTATACACACACTTTTCACACACACACACACACACACACAAAATATATATATATATATATATATATATATATATATATATATATATATATTACACAGATAATCAGATAAAACTTCAAGTTCGACCTATACATAAACAATGAAAACCTGACTAAAGGATGGGGACGCTTGTAAGAAAATATCAAAGCAAAATTTAGTTTTAAAAAAGTTACGTAAATAAATGAAGGCAACATTTTCCTTTAAAAATTAATTCAAATAAACTTTACATGAAAGAATAACACACAAGTACACATATGCACAAGAAATCAGTAAAAAACATATATCATTAGGTATAAAGATTTGGAAATTGATAAAAGTTAAATAATTTCCTGGGATCTAAAGATTTCGATTTAGATAAAATTAGACTAAAGTGTCATGTAGTCTCTATATTTTATTTATCTGTTCATTTTTAACTCTATCCACTTTTCCTTTTTTATTTTTTATTTTTTTAAAATATTTTCTGTTTGATTTCTCAGATTATTTACAGAAGATGAAGAAAATAAAGAAACCAACTTTGAAAATAAAAATAAGAAACGAAGTAAATTTTTGGGAAAGAAGGCTTTCCTCTCTCTTTATTTTCTCACTTCACAGAATACCTTGTCAGGCAAAATGTGGTAATGTGTTTTATTTGTAATGTTGACACCGGGCGGTACGTTTGTTTTATCGCTCGATGCCTAATATCTGCCAAACACAGTCTAGACACATAAATGACGCGTAATCAAAGTTATTTGATTATTTTAATCATTTTGTTATTTATATTTAGTAATTTTTTGTTATATTTTGTTATTTACAGATGTGTTTGTCAATAATCTTTTTCATGGAACGAGAAATACGCGAGATACTACGAGATTTGCAGTTTAATTTTCAAAAAAAAAAAAAAAAGAACAGCTAAATCGACGCCCTGAAACTACAGCATTGTGCAAATTATTGAATGAAGCAAAACAAATAATTCCGTTATTATTTACTTTTTTGTTCGCATTTTTTCCAATAAAACCTGCCCCAGTACACATGTTAGTACTTGGTATGTCCATTCCACGAAGCCTTTCCTGACAGATTGACTACAGATTCTCGATTGGATTTAAATCAGGAGAGTTTCCGGGCCAATCTATAGTACTTTGATTTGCTCACTGGTAAGGTTTGCCAGTGTGTTTGTGCAGCGTTACAGTTTTCATACGCTTTCTTGGAGTAACGTCCATCGCAGACAATGGCTGTAGGACAACTAATCAACAGTCGAAACAATAGTGTCTGAGCGTGGTGAAAATCTGATGCAGTTACGGATGACGCAATACTTGTCAAGGCCAATCAATCAAGAGATTCATATTACTGCACACCACTGAAAATGACCTAATCTGAGAAAAAAAAAAAAAAAAAAAGAAATCGATTAAAACTCACTCTATGGTGAAAGAAAGGAAACTAAATCAGTTTTTTTCAATTCATTTACTCAAAGGTGTATTTCCTTTCAAAAAAGAATATTGAATAAGAATTAGACAAGAAATATAGATATAGATTTATAGATCGTTTATCTGCAATTTATAGACAACTGTGGCACCATGCATACCTGACGAGCTGAGAGAAATATTCATAGATATATGATTTGTTTTTTACGGTTTATCAACCATTTAATAATTATTTAAGGCCGAAAAATATTTTGGGTTTTAAGAATAATTCTTTCTTTACATTCAAGCGATCTGGGAGAAAGAAAGGAAAAACGAAGAAGAAAGAAAGAAAAAAAAATAATACGAAAACAGGTCATAGCCGAGCACACACACGCACGGCTGACAGATAACAGGTGTCGAAAAATATTCAGGTCAAACATCTGACCGATTTCTGCGGAATCCACGAAAAATGGAAGTTGTTATCAATTGGTTGTCACCCAAGAGGAAAAGAAGAAACGAAGTTTAGGGACAATGAAAATATTGATAAGTAACAAGTGGGAAAGTGTGTCATTGGAATGATAGTAAAGGTCTAAGTGGGTGGGGAAGTGTATCTAAGGATATGAAGACAAACCATTAATACGAAAACATAGACAGTCTTCAGAATTAGAAAAAGCCCACACAAGGTGGTCACTGGCAAAATTTTTTTTGAGATAATAAAGATTTTTATTATCAGACCTTCGAGCGGAGGGAAAATGAACTATTTTTTTCCGTTTCAGAAACGCCAACGAGTCTGAGAAATTCCTTTCTTAGATCATATCCAATTAGCGATAAACTGCTTGACAAATACCACGTGTTAAAAAGCCGAAGGTGTCATCTCAGTCGCTCATGATAAGGGCGATTGAAATTAATATTTTTGTTTTTTAAGCAAGGTCTTTCTTTCCCAAAACAAAGCCACGGATTGTCCACGCCCGACTAAAGACGTCATTGGCTAAATAAGATCACATGACACACGAAGGAGGAGGAAAGATACCCGACCAGGACCTCATTGGCCGAGAGCGGTCACGTGACGCACGAGGAGAATCGGTCGACGCCCCTATCAGGAGTGTAAGTGTAAGGAGCCGATACGAAGAAGCGGGGAAGCGGGTACACGCCCCTCTTAGGCACAGTAAGGGAGTGGGAGTGAGAGTGAGTTACCGAAAATGGAAAAGAATGAAAAATCCCTAACCAGAAATAAGAAGGGTGGATACGTATTAAGAATTATCGAAGAACCCCTGGCGCCGACAGACCCACCCCAGTTTTGACGGCGTCAATAAAAACGAGAACCCAACCGACAGAAATCAGTTGAGTTCAGTTTGTTCGACCCAAGCCGGAGAGAAGAAGTCGGATTGAGCCGCGGACCCTGGCGAGAAGTTTTGAACCTTGGACGACAAGCAGAGATGAGCGCGCAGTGTTGAAACCGCGTTAAGATAGCTGACCAAGATTCACGCACACTTCTGGACTCTTCTTCAACCAAGGACAAGTAGTTTGAAGAGCGACTTAGAATCAAGACCACAGAAATAAGTTTTTTTCGACTTTCGTCCAAAGACACACCGAAACACAAATTTCTTAGAGAGCAGACAACTTGAAGCCTTAAAGTTGCCTAGTAAAAGCGTCGTGCCACAATCCACAGAACGGGTCGGGAAGTAGACATAGTCCTATGTACCGAGCAAATAGACATAAAAAGTTTGTTACCTTTTTCTTTCATACGTTGGACCCTGTGAGTTTTTATTTTATTTTCTTTTATACATAATTGTGTGTTATCACTCCCGTTGGACTCAACTTGCATTACGGACCCAACCCCTGTTTGATCTCGTCTGTCTAAGATCAATTCACAACGTGGGTAGGCAGACTGGAGATCAGTGCAGTTACCCTGGTAACCAGGCGTTGGAAGCGGGTTGGGAACGGCGAGGCTGGTATCAATCTAACCAAAGGGTTAGAACGTCACGTTTGGAGCAGCGAGGAGCGAACAGCTGACGCCGCGGCGAAGACGTCTGTTAGTGCTGTCCGTGACCAGGATATCAGAGCCTGGGGAGCACGTGACGTCACAATTGGCGCCGCGACCGGGATCGAACGACAGAGTCGACGCTGCGACCGGGGGACGACGTCACACAACCTCCACGAGATAGATATTGGACAGCCTTTCTAAAAGCATCGGCCAGCATACTACACGCCTGCTCATAATACAACGAAGGTATAGAATCGGAGGCCTATTTCAACATGTTTTAATTTCAGAAATTTTAGGAGAACGGTTAAACAACATTCTTAATAAATGACTTTAGTTTTGTCGAATAAAAAAAATTACATTTGTTTTTATGTTATATCTTTTAATAACAAACTAAAATAAAATTCAACAGACATTTTTAAAACAACTTTTAGAAAGAAAAACACATTACCTTTGAAAGAATGGACTTTTATCATTAATACATTTGTCTTTATGAATATGAAAATATTAAATTAACTTTATGAGACAAACAATGGCTTTTTTTAAATAAATTTCTCTGCGTATAAACAGATTCGAGGAAAAATGTCTTTGGAAGAAAAGTTTCTATTTGAAATTAAGCATAACAAAACATTATTAAAATTACATTTCTAGAGATTCTTTGTATATATTTGTAAGAAGAAAGAGGAGAAAAATCGGATTAATAAATTATTTCTTTAAATCACGTAAATTTATTCAATTTTCGGTGAGAGCACACTGCCTTGTCTAGATCATGTGATTTAATTTTACGCCGGAAAAAAGTTACGTTACGTTATAAAAACTGCGATAAAATTTAAACTTACTTTTTTTATCTGTTAGAAACAGAAGTATAGATGACGCAAAAATTATCTAACCTTAGTGTATATGGCTATCTGTATAAAAAAATTCATAGAGAAGAATACAAAATTAACTTTTAGTAAAAAAAAAAAATAGCTATAATGAGAATATCCAGATGAAAAAAGCAAGATTTCTAAATTATATGTACAGTGAATTTCGCACAAAAAAATTTATTTTGCAAAATCATAAAATAATACAAGTACGAAGGAATAAAGTAAATAAATACTATAACAATTAAATGCTTCTTAATTCCTTGGGGAACATAGGGCCGCAACAACATCTCTCCAATGGACGATCTTCTTCAGCTTGGCTGATGTCGTGCCGGCTGCCTTCACCTTTGCGTCAACACTTCTATGCCAAGTCTGTTTTGGTCGTCTCACTTTTCGCTTCACTTGTGTACTTCAAGGGCCTGCCTGGTGACATCAGAAGCAGGCTTGCGGAGTGTGTTGCCGATCCATCCCATATTTCCGTTTGTCCCTTGCTTCTCGATGCCTTGTAGAACATAGGACCGCGACATCTTTCCAACCAAATAGTACGATTACATCTAAATGTAATAATAATAATAATAATAATAATAATAATAATAATAATAATAATGGTAATACAAATAATGATAATAATAATATGCGTTGTAAGTTTTATCAATTAAATAAGATATTCCAAACGGACCTCAAGGATTTTTACAGTGAAAAAAAACGGTATAGAAGTCAAAGCGGTTCTGGGAGAATATTTGGACCAACGCAGAGGAATATAATTCCAATACGGCGTGGATTAAATGAGAACAAGTAAGAATGTGCAAGTATCAAAATTCCAAACACCTGAAGAAGGCCGAGCGTATAACGGCCGAAACATTGTGAATATGACAATGAAGATGAGGATGACAGTCAGAATAATGTAAATAATATAAGAAAGAATAATGTTAGGCAAGCTTTAACGAAATCCCCAAAATGGAAATCCCTAAGAAAATGTCAAGGTACCCAACTTTTGGCTCTATCATCTGTTATCAATTCATAAAACTCTTGCGTAAACTTTATCAATGCTAATTAATAAAGTCAATGAAATTCCAGAATAAATCATTGAGGTCATTATGTATCTCCTACCAAATACGTGTGAAATAAATAATCCAAAAAAGATTTTAAGCCAATAAAATGTCTGTAGACCACATTTAAATTGATCACGCCTGTCAGGACAAACTGTAATTATACTGCATTCTATAATGCATTCTCGGTGAAAACAACATTCTTTACCTGCAACAGAAGGGTTGTCGAAGAGATCAATATGGTTGGAAAAATCAACTATTGATAAATAAAATAATCCTGAGAAATTGCAGGAAAAAGTACAGCTTAGTTTACCATAAAGTCTTTGATAGAGGGCCATACTCTTGGATCCTTAAAACTTTATAAATGTACAACGTCTCCTCAGTGATAGTAAATTTCATTAAATATAGCATTGAACTGTGAAAAACCACATTATATCTAAATCACACCAAAGGTACTGTCACTTTGAAATGTTTGAACATCTGAAGAGGAATCTTTCAAGGAGATTCCCTGTCCTTAACCTCCGTTTCACATATAATAAACAATAATAACCATGGATACAAAGTAAAAAAAAAATTCTACATGGATGATATCAAACTCTTTGCTAAATACGACAATGAGTTGAAGGATATCCTAAGTAGTGTAAAATGTTTCCGCGATGTCATCGGTATGGCTTTCTGTATAAAATCTAAGATCTAATCGCCTCAGGAGCATGTATTTTTGTCACTGAAAATATTCTGTAAAAGTTAATTCTTGACATAAGACTTGGTGAAAAATATCTACACTAAATTATCTCCGGTTGAAAGCGATAAACCGTGCGGTAAAAAGAAGAAGAAGAAGAAGAAGAAGAAGAAGAAGAGGATGAAGTCATAGAAGAAGAAGTACAAGAAGAAGAAAAAGAAGAAAAAGAAGTAGTAGTAGAAGAACAACAATAAGTAGAAGTAGAAGAAGTAGAAGAATGGGAGGAGATGAAGGAGTAGTAGTAGTAGTAGTAGAAGAAGAAGAAGAAGAAGACGAAGAAGAAGAAGAAGAATAGGATGAGATGAAGAAGAAGAAGTAAAAGAAGAAGTAGAAAAAGAAGAGGAAGTAGAAAAAGAAGTAGTAGTAGTAGAAGTAGTAGAAGAATAAGTAGAAGAAGAAAAAGCAGTAGTAGTAGAAATAGTAGTAGTATGAGAAAAAGTAGTAGTAGTAGTAGTAGTAGTAGAAGAAGAAGAAGAAGAAGAAGAAGAAGAAGAAGAAGAAGAAGAAGAAGAACAACAATAATAATAACAAAAATAATAATAATAATAATAATAGTGTAGAGGGTGGAGAGAAATGTCATAAACGATAGTATAGGTTATACGAAAAAATATAACATAAATTATTATAACCTTTTATTCAATTTGTTGAAATCATTAATAGGAAGACTGTTTTGATGAAGAGTAAATTAAAAGAAAAATTTAGAAAATTAGTAGGTTTTATTTTGAAATAGTCTCGCCCAGGTGTAGTCAATTCTGCTAAATAGGATTTTTTTTTTTTTCGGGACTAAATCCAGCTTGAACCAGGTCCAAATTTTAGGATACAAATAAAAATAGCTCAAATGCGTGTATTTCCCAGCACTATTCACATTAATCCAACGGTCAGCGAAGCTTTTAATTTTGGGCAGTGATTTCGCTTCGAGATCCACATACATATCAATGAGTTCATCTTCTAAGTGGGGTTGAGTCTGCATTTCCTCGATCCATATCAGGTATTTATCAACCGACTTATGGCTCTCAGGCATTTATCGACCCCCCCTTTTGACTCCTAGTCATTTATCAACAACTCTGGATAATTCCATCGACCCCCAGAGGTCAATATTGACCACTTTGGGGAACCCTGCTGTGGGAGATATCGTTCTCCGGGTTAATGTGGCACACACAAACGATCATCACTTGCGTAATGATAGAAACTGCTTTGAAGAGAGCCATTTGATGTAAAACGTGACCTTCAGGCAAGACAAAGGGAATGTTGTTGCATAAGTGATAGTACTACTATAGTACTGCTGTTTCTGCTGTCCCAGAGCAAGCGGATGTATGATGCAATTTCATGGTTCATATTTTCCTAGGTTTACTCTTAGGCCCGCAAATAGATATGCGGAATTTTAAAAATGAGACTGTAGAATTTTAAAAATGGGCTTGAATTTCACCCATTGAAAATAGGTGTGCTTTGAAATTCTGTATTTTACTACTGACTAGCAGTAGAGCCCGGCGTTGCCCGGGGATGTAACAGTAAGAGATAGATAAAGTATCGACCGTCATAAAGACTGAAAAATAAAATTGACAAAGATTATTGTTTAAGGTTGACAGACACGCATGTCTTAATTATTATTTTTTTTTTTTTTTTGCGAATTGGTCAAACCCAAACTCAAACAAAAACATTGTTTTCAATCGTCATGAGTCTATCGATTGAATAGAATTTTATTTTCAACAATTGTCTTGTAAATGGAATTTTTAAAGCAGTCTGAATGTAAAAATAAAGAAAAGTGTGCAAGACAATAAGAAACACTACCTGCCAAAAAAAAAGTGAAATTTTGTTGAAATCGGTTGAAAAATGTAGGAAATTTGATCCCATATATAAACGAACACAGATACACACACAAACAACCTGGTTTTTATAAGTATAACTCGATATGAGTTGTCCCCCTTTCATTCTCGACAGCGATGCCTCTTAATCGTGTTTTCAAATTGATTTCGTGCAAAAACAATTGTGTTTTTCCAATTTTTAGCGCTGTCAGAACCACCGCAATGTAATATTACGTAGTCCTGTGAAGTTTTGTTGCAATCGGTTGAAAAATGTAGGAAATCCGATCCCATATATAAACGAACACACACACACAAACAATCTGGGTTTTATAATAAGTATAACTCGATATGAGTTGTCCCCCTTTCATTCTCGACAGCGATGCCTCTTAATCCTGTTTCCAAATTGATTTCGTGCAAAAACAGTTGTGTTTTTCCAATTTTGGGCGCTGTCAGAACCACCGCAATGTAATTTTACGTAGTCCTGTGAAGTTTTGTTGAAATCGGTTGAAAAATGTAGGAAATCCGATCCAATATATAAACGTACACACACACACACACACACACGCGCACACACACACACACACACACAACCTGGGTTTTATAATAAGTATGATATCAGATGCTTTCTCATAATAAATTATATTTATCAAATTTTTTTATAACACGTTTAGATTTGATTTATTGTGTGGCGTTAGAAAGAATTCGCTTTCATTTATTTTCCATTTATTTACAAAGCTTGCGAGACACCAGGAGCGGTGGAGTCATGAATCAGAATTTATATTTTCTACTGCATTTTGCTTTCGTAAATAAAATGCATTTCCTGTTACATGTAATTTCTATTTGTGCTTCTTTGGACCTGCAATTTTTGAGTCACCAAAGTGGGCTGTGCCTGAGGGAAGAAAATCTTGAGAAAAAATGGCTTTAGTTACATTGTTCGGACTATCAACCTCATCTTTTTTTGCAATATTTATCATAACGTTTCGGCCGTTGTACACTCCGGCCTTCTTAAGTTGGTTGGAATGTCGAACTGAACACTTTATTTCACTCACTGGGGTAGACTGTTCTAGTTCCACGTGCCATGTCTAATGGATGTCAGTTATCAGTTATCTCCTGTTAATTCCCTTCTCGAAGTTCTCCAATGCCTTAACCAGGTATTGAACTCACAACTGTTTGGGTCCTGTCTCTGGATCTAACTAACGCCTTTATCCACGACCCTTAAAAAAAAAACAACATACACATACAATGAAAGTCGATCATACACACATCCATTAATAAAGACACACACATATGCACACCAACAAGTATTCAAATTTGAAAGTGTTAGTAAACGAATTCAAACTATTAAAATATAAGTTACATGGGCAAAGATATATAGATAAAAATGGTTCAATAGATAAAATGTACTAGGGGTAGAACAGAAAAACAAATATTCTTTAATGAAAAATGTAAAAAGAAAAAGACTAAAATATATAGAAATGGATATAAAAATAATTCTATTCAATTTAATGGTTACGCATGCGCAATGTGAAGGTGGTTTCACAGGTTAAAGTGAACACAGGTTACATTACTGTCAGGAGACACATTCTTTAATAAACATTCGCTCTTTACACTTGTAGAATTTAAATTCACTGTATAGCCCATTCCTCAGCGAAGACGTGTATATATGATTTTACAGAAAGTTTTTTTTTTCAGATACGGACGAATAAACACGTCGAAAACATAACGTACAAAAAGCAGCTGAAAACGTATTTATACGTCGATTTTGATTCATTTTTACACCCTTCAGAGCTTGAAACCAGTTCAATTGTCAACTCGTATGTCTGGTAGACGTTCTCGACTTCCTCAAGGTGTTCCAGTTTCTTCGTTACTATAATAAAACCAAATACAAAAAAAATCGTCTGAAAATAAAACATTTTTTCCCAAATAATTGGCAGGGAAGAGGTTAAAGATTGTCTACTCAAAAACAAATTTACAAAATAAATCTGTAAACATTACATTCATATAAATAGGAAATAATTATAAATTCCAAATGTCTATTAATCACACACACACACACACACACACACACACACACACACACACACACACACACACACACACACATATATATATTTATAAATATATATATATATATATATATATATATATATATATATATATATACTATCTATACTTCATTTTAATAGATACAATTTAAGTAAATGCTCTGTTTTTAAATAAACAATATCAAATACAATAATGGTCGAGAAATTTTATCGAAAAAGAAAATGAACCTGTATCCTATATGGAACCGTTAATTGATCTGAATTAGTATACCACCCAGCTATAGAGAAGCGTTTAGTTAACAAAGTCCAAATAACTGTTTTTAAACAACAAATCTTCGACAATCTTTCCCGAACGAGCATATCTACTCACGAAAAGTACCTTAACATAAACATATTATGAAATGGATTAAGTCTGAAAATTATTTAATATATTTTTGTTTATACGTTATTTAATAGATACATTTTATTGAAATCCCCTGTTTTTCTAACAAAAAAAAAAACTATTTATTAAAGTAAATGCTCAGTTTATCGATTATTCGATTTCTATGTATGAAAATCTGACAATCACATTCAGTGTGTATCTCTATGTGACACTTCAATGTTTGTATCGTATGTGACACTTCAATCCCGCTAGTGACCTGAACGCAAGTCCACATATTGATGATGGCCATGTTGGCCGAAACTAGTCGAGGAATCTAAATGAAATAATAATAATAAAAACAAAAGAAGATTAATATACAACCCAGTGTGTCTGAAGATTTTAATTTTTTAATATTTTTTATTGTTCAATATATAATAATAATAATAATAATAATAATGGATTCTCCAGTCGGTTTCAACGTATGAGGATCCGTCAGCTTATTGATTCAGTTATGAAAGTTTATGCGCTAATCTTAAGTGGCATTTAAGACCCGCTAGTGATTTACAAAGAAGGCCACATATGGAGCAAGTGGGAGGATTGTGAGATGAGATCACTGTTAGATTGGTTGACCTTTTAGATCTTGCTCCCGCTTCTTGAAGATGATTCAGACAAGCAGATTGAAAATTGCTGAGTCCACTAAAACACGTGGATCTCCATTCTAGCCGGTCCAAAGCTAAGCGCTCAAGGGTGTTATGTGGTATATTGACTGCTGGCAAGTTGCTTTTCAGCCATGGGCGTTCTACATTCCTGTAACCCTGATCTAACTGGCTGTACATTAGGATCTTGGGTATCCTGTCTTCAGACATTCTCAAGACATGACTAGTCCACCTTAACTGAGACTGTATGATAAAAGTCTCGATTCCTCCAATATTACACCTATTAAACATATATATATATATTATATTAAATATAATATATATATATATATATATATATATATAAAAATATATATATATATTAAATATATATATATATATATATATATATATATATATATATATATATATATATGTGTGTGTGTGTGTGTGTGATTAATTGTAATTGACATTTTGGATTTATAATTATTTCCTATTTATATATATGTAATGTTTACAGATTTATTTTGTAAATGTTTTTTTGAATAAACATTCTTTAACCTCGCCAATTATTTAGGAAAAAAATGTTTCATTTTGAGAGGATTCAGAAAGAGGAACACCTTGAGGAATCCGAGAACGTCTACCACACATACGAGTTGACAACTGAACTCGTTTCAACCTCTGAAGGGTGTAAAAATGAATCAAGGTCGACGTATAAATACGTTTTTGTACGTTATGTTTTCGACGTGTTTATTCGTCCGTATCTGAAAAAAACAAAACTTTCTGTAAAAACATATATACACGTCTACACTGAGGAATGGGTTATGAAGTGAATTTAAATTCTACAAGCGTAAAAAGCGATTTTTTTATTAAAAGATATGCCTCCTGACAGTAATGTAACCTATGTTCACTTTAACCTGTGAAACTACCTTCACATTAAGCATGCGTAACCATTAAACTGAATAGAAATTTTAGACAGAAGTAGGGTGCCGTTTCTCTCTGCGGTTGGGCACCAAGTATGTCCTGGGAGAACAAAGGTTATTTGCGCATATCTGAAAGTACCTGAATGGAAGTCGAACTCGGTTCAACGATTTCTCATTTTGAGCCAATATCCATTCGACCACAACGCACAACCTATTCGGATTCTTGACAAAAGCTAAAAAAGATAATATTATAGGACCTGATCTCGCATCTCGGCTTCAATGACTTTCCAACAGCTGTTACTTCCCTGTGCCTTATATATAAAATAAATTACGGCAATTTTTTTCTGATTGTAGTTTCTTGCACTTCACGAATTTATGCTAGATTGTCCGATAGGTTTCTTAGTTTCACTGTTGATACTGATAAGCGTAAGTTCTATAATAATTATTTGTGGGACACTCTTCAGTTTTCTTGCTTTCCTGTTAAAATTGGTCTTCAGTCAATCGTTGTCATCTGTTCCATCGAATCCTGTTCTTTATTTCTGTCATTTTCTTTTACTCTAAAAAAAAGCTTTGCGTTTTAGTGGCTTTTTGTTGGAATTTTTGTGTACCCTAGTGTACTAGTGAGCAAGCCAAAATGAGCTGACTCATTTTATAGTTCACCAATAGAAGGGTTAACCAATCAGAAGGCTCAAAATATTCAATGTGGCGTGTATAAAGGCGGCCATGTTTTTTTCCCGAATATTCACTGCCAACCTTTGATATCGAAGACTAAAGAATTACGGAACAGCTGCTGAAGGTATTGGCGATATAGTCAGATTCAGTAGAATGTCTGACTCGTGAGTGTTAATCTTTAATGTTGTTTCATTGAACAGATTACGTACTGCGCTATATTCTATATTCATAGACTATGGTGAATATGGTCCACAATTTTATTGCCTTGCTTGGTGTAAAATGATTTAAATAAAGACATCATCGTTTGAATGTTGTTATAGACAAGCGTATGGTTGCAAGAAAGAAATACGACAACAGTATAAATAGATTTACGTGGTTTATTTCAACAGGAACGTGTGGGTTTGGGACAGCTACCTTGTGGTAAAGTTCATAAGCCGGTTTCTGATCTAGGTCAACCTCTCATAGTAGTTCACGCATGTTGACGGTGGTTGACGCTCCCCTGCTGTCAGCAGCTGAAAGTGACTCTATCCTGGGCACCTGTGGACTGACTGTTGAACTTCCGTGTGACCCCTTTTATAGCGTTTTTTATGGCTTAACAGGCTCGAGAAATGAAGCGAGTATAATTAGGAGGGAAGCATATTTATTGGACGAAAAATACAGCACTTTAAATATTATTTTATTTTTCGACCGGAACACGTGTGTCGGGAACATTTGTAAAGAAAGTTAATGGTCATTTTGTGACGGGGCTTTGTCCCGTTCACATCCGGTTCTCGCTCTTGAGTATTTGCCTGTAAATCAGCCGAGATATGTCCTATTTTATTTTATAACAATGTGTTGTATGTCATAAACAATTGAAGTTTCTGTAGGAGTAAATTTCTTACATGCTAGATTTGTATTATAGTATGTTGCAAGATGTAAAAAACTGCATGTTGTCATTCACGCGGAGCGCGTAAAATTGTGCGAGGCTTTCAAAGATCGATCCGTTTGTAATTCTAACTTAAGGACGGTAATCCTGCAGTACTATCATTCAATACGGTTAGGGTTGGTGAAATTACATTGAGGCTGAATGAACGTAGAGATATGAATGAACTCTGAACGATATAATCGATTCAGTTTTAATATTTTTCTACAATCGATATATTTTTATGTAGAAATACACGCTCTTGTAACAGTCTACTTTACTTTCTTAGGCCCACTAAAAATGCATACATTTTTCTGTGTTCATTTTCTCACCACTTATAGTTTTAATTACGTATTCCATTGATGCTCTCGCCCTGGGTATGACGATAAACTACATCTGGCAGCAATGCCTTTAATTGGTAGATTGCAGGTTTTGAGGAGCGTCGAACCACATCTTAGCTGCTGTTGTTTGCAGGTCCAACTTGATTCGAGGTTGTAGCACCTGTTAGGGTCCTAGCCATAGGCAAATTAGTGAACTGCCAAACAAAAATGAGCTGCACGTTTTTACAGTAAAATGACCAACAATACATTTTTATAAGGAATTAGTGTACAAATGACATAAAAACAGATTTCCATAAAATGGTTTTACATTAATGAGCTACCCAAGGTTCGTCTCCTAACTCTTCAAATGTCGGCATATATAAAAATTGTGACGTCCCTACAGCCTTCGCTCGCTCCTCGCTGCTTCGTTCGGGTGTCGCTGCTCCAAACGTGACGTCCGCCTGTCTGCGTCAGTCGTATTGTCCCGTCCTGTGACGACCAGCTGGCTTGGTATTGGTCGCGGCACCCAAATGTGACATTCTAACCTTTTGGTGATTCAGATGGGAATCTGGTCAGATTCGATATCAGCCTCGTCGTTCCCAACTCGCTTCCAACGTCTGGTTACCAAAGTAACTGCGTTGATCTCCAGTCCGCCTACCCACGTTGTGAATTGATCTTAGGCAGACGAAATTGATCAGTCGTTGAGGCCGTAATGCAAGTTGTGTTCAAATGAGGGTGGTATCGCGCAAATATGTCTAAAATAAAATAAAATAATAACTCAAAAGTTCAAGGTATCAAAAAAAAGGATAATAATACTTTATATCTGGTTGCTGGATACATAGGACTGCGTCTATCTCCCGACCCGCTATATGGATTGTGACACGTTTTTTTTGTTAGGTGATTTTTAACATCTTAAGTTGTCTGCTCTTTAAGAAACTGGTTCTTGGTGTGTCTTCAGGCGATAGTCGTAAAACTTATTTTGGTGGTATGGATCTAAGTCGCTCTTCAAAAATAAATTGTTCTTGGATTGAAGGTGAGTTCGGAAGTTGCGCAATCTTTCAAGTCAGAATCTTCAACTGCGAACTGGAAGTTGATCCGAACTGGACTGAACTGGGAAACTCTCTCATTTTCGCTTGCTGCAACTTTGCTTATATGGACGCCGACCAAATCCGGGGTGGGCTTTGTTGGGGTTTGAGGTTCCTTGATAATTCCAAATCCACAATCCCCTTCTTTTGTTTTCGGTCGGGAAAAATTTATTATTTCCATTTTTGGAAGTCTTCTCTTACCCCTACCTTCAGAGGGCGTCAACGATCCTCCCACTTCTTCGCAGTAACATCTTCTCTAAGGAGTAGTAGCAGGCCTCCTCCCCTGCATCACATGATCACCTCCGCCTGGCTCTCGTTAACATTCATCCAATGGTCGATCAACAGTGTGGGCGTGACTAGATTAGCCTTGTTTCTTAAAAAAAAATATCTTGCTCAAAAAAAAGAATTATCTCCTCTTTTTTTTTTCTATTTCCTTCTTTTCTTTTCTATTCTCTCTTCTTCTCTGGCCGCCAGCAAAACAATGCGACCAGTGGTGTGATAACCTCAATTCTCATCTGGACTTCGTCAGTCAGATTTTCACCAATTATCAGAGTGGGTGGTCGTCCAGCAAATACGGCCAACCTCTCCGATAATATTGTTTCGCTCTTATCGCTACATTCTAACAAAACCCAGACATTGTCTAACGATATTTTTCCCTCGACAAAGACTTAACCTATTTTCCTTTGTTTTCTTTAGCTCGTGGGTGGTCAGGCAGTCCTGTGACACAGTTAAATGTTTATCTATTCTGTCCCGGAGTTTAGCTAGCCGACCTGGAATTTGTCAATTAGATTTCCGCCAGCACCAAGTGGCTGTTATCCATTCTGTCCCGGAGTTTATCTAGCTAATCTGGAATTTGTCAATTAGATTTTCGCCAGCACCAAGTGGCTGTTATCTATTCCCGATAATATAAATCCGCCACCACGACACAGTCAATTTTTATCTATTTAGAATTTTCTGCAATGGCAATGAAACCTTTCACCATTTGTCACTATCAAAATTTCATTTCTTTCCCTTCTTTTCTTCCTTTTCTTTGCTTCCCAAATGGTGTCACAAAATATATATCGCCTTATCTGTAACTAATTTTAAATCTATTTTGGGTTCATTCTTAATTTCTACTTTAATTCTGAATTCAGGTTGAAAACTTGTGTTTGCTTCTAATACCCCCACTTGTCGTCATAAGGTTACTGTTCTGTGCTTTCCCTAAAAATAACTCACAAACTTATGATAAGCACCTACCAACCTCCTTAGCACCCCCTGCCTCGTGACTAGCGTGCAACTCTATATTAAGGGTTACCGGTAACTTAAGTAAACCATAACTTACTGGTAACCATTCAATAACAATTTTTCACAGCTAACTCTTACTAGTTCCACAATGGGATTGAAAAGACGGACGACAACTTTGCCGTCTGCAGTCTGCAGAAATAGAAATTATTTCCATATGATATATAATTATATATATTATATATATATATATATATATATATATATATCGAACAAACAGGCAGATAGACACTCTCTGGGTTCTGGCCATAGATGCAATGTGGTATTTTGATTTATGGTTTCTACTTATCCTCAGAGATTACAATGCATTTTTCTTCCATTCAATTTCGTTTTGCTTTCATTCTAAGCGGAAGACGCCAGTGAGCATCCCCGCGCGCGCGAGAGAGAGCAGAAGCTCCCGCCGAAACGCATCGTTTTTAGTTTTTCCATTTTGTCCCATTATCTTATATAGTGATTTTACAAGCGTAGCTTAGATGTGGCACAATGCTGAAAGTATGGGACACCCAGTGATATATATATATATATATATATATATATATATATATATATATAGCATAGGCTTCCCAAAAAGGTGCTGTATGGAAAACTAACAAACTCTTACGCTACAAAGACAAGTTGAAAGACAACTTGAAACGTCTCAATTTTGATCTGAAAACCTGTGAAGCCCAAGCAGCAAACCGAAATTAGTGGAGTAAAACATTAAAAGGTTTTGAAGACAGTAGACTGATTCACCATGACCAGCTTTGTCAAGCTCTGAAGCAGAGATGGCATCAAAATCCTGCTTTAACAAATTTCATCTGTCAGTGTAGCTTTGTCGCCCGCAGAAAGGCTGAGCCATTATCACACTTAAGAGAGCACAAGTGAAATGTCTTTCCTCTATCTGATTTTCTCCACAATAGCCCCCGCTAGCATGCATAAGTGTAAAATGAAAGGCACTATCCAACGCTGACCTTCATATATCGTTCACGATAGGACAGTACATATATATATATATATATATATATATATATATATATATATAATGTTACTTGAGAAATTCTAAAAAACAGAAAATAGATTGTTTAGGTTTTAATCCTTCATTCACTCAATACAAGTCTGAGGAGGAAAGATGACAGTCTATCCACTTAAAAAGATCAAGATTGAAGTATTTTTTCCGAACACTTCTCTGAGTAACAAGAATAGTGGTTGTTTGTAAAAAAAAATGCTTCTTGTTTTTTACACATAATACAGAATTTATTGAATAACAAATATTTGGGTGGAACAATGCAATGATCTAAACAGTGAATCTGCGAGAAATGAAGCTGATCCAACCCCCGGGAAATAGTATAGTGTGTTCTAGAATTAATATTTGGTTTTTCATCCCCATTTCCCCCGATGTAATGCGATAAAGCCATCACGATACTCGGGGTTACTTAGAATAATGAAAGGCGAGAAAAGAATTAACGAGGAGAAAATAAATCAGGATTAAATTAGACAGAAGATGAAAATTGACTTTGCATTTAAATCTTTGTAAATTTTAGTTGACAGAAAAACAATTCGATTGTTACACTAGCGAGATTTCAGGTGTAGAAACTATTGGAATAGAACGTACGGTTAAAGTGGAAAATTTCAGCAGAAAAAATGATGAGACCTAGCTTCCAATCTAGTACTGAACTTAAATTCATAAAGTCAAAGTACCAAAGTATACAGTTCATCAGAACAATTATCACGAAAATATATACGGAAAAGGCACAGGAACTCTACACCGGAGGGAATGTGACTGAAGCCGAGATGCCAGGTTACAACCGCTAGCATTGGATATTTTTCTTTGGATTCTGTCAAGCTACAGAAGCACTGGACCAGATGTGACAACGACATTCAATGAACAGACTTATAAAAGGGTAAGGCAGATTCAGTTGAAAAAGAAATAATATTTAGCATTATAGAGTGAACCAAAATTTTTAGCTACAGACTTAGCAAGAGATACACTATAATTTTCCAATTCCTGACAGTGGAAAACGTTAGCCCTAGAACGAACAATGAAGTTTGCATCGGCCATGTTTATACAAAGCAAATAAACCCCTTTTCTACTACTGTTAGAAAATAGCAGTTTAGTTATGAAAGCGTTAAAATTAACTAGCCATTCCCTGCCAGTGTTAACCAGGGCATTTTCGTGCTCACTTTTCAAACGTTCATGTTAGTTTTCAGATTTATAACAATTTCAAGGTTGGGCACCACGAGATGAATGGGTAATGATTACTGGGTGCCAACTTTCGGCCTTGTCTCGCTATTCTTGAAAAATCAACCTTACGGTGTAATGGTTAGCAGTTGTTTCGAGTTCAATTACGAATCACTGGGTGCCACATACTTTCAGCTTTGTGCCACATCTAAGCTAATCTTGGAAAATCACTGGACACCTTGGCGTGGTGTAATGGTTAGCAAGCTTCTCTCGCTAGATCCGTTGCGACTGAAAAGTGAGTTCGATCCTCATTAGGCGCCCCATACTTTAGGCCTTGTGTCACATCAAAGCAACGCTTATAAAATAACTTTATAACTATTGCAAGGCAACTCTGGTTACTTGGCAAATAGAATATGCTAATATATAGCGATTCACATAATAAAATATACAAATGATAAGTAATTTACATTACGCTCTGTGAATCACATTCGATGGACAGGATTTTATTATGTGAAACACTATATATCAGCACATGCTATTTGCCAAATAAGCTTAATTCTTACAATTGTTATAAATCTGGAAAGAGGCAAGTGTCGTGTGGTCATGTATGATGCGCAAAATATTAAATTTTGGCCTTTCCTCAAACGTCCTTCTCAATAGCAGACTCTTTTCTTAAGCGTCCTTAGTTTTATCACTCTTTTGAAATCATGGCTCGTGTGCACCACATTATAACGCACAGAGGTGGAAATCACATGACCTGTGCATCACATATGGATTACCAACAGAATGAATGCCATTTTCGAGAAGAGCTGCAAATTTGACTTAGTGGATCAAAAGAGCGTTATTTTGATGCACACGGCATATACAAAGATAGAAACTATTCAAATTTTTTAATGCCACGCTTTGTCAATTATTATTACATTTTGACGTCTATTCAAAATGAATTCCTGAAGATTTACTTTCTTATATTTTACCCACCATCTTGGGATTATATTGCATATAATGAATATGTGCCCTTGAAATCTTGAACCTACTTTCCATAATTATATCGATTGCCTGCTTATTCGATTAATCTACAGAAGCTAAACTTCAGTCGCCATCCAAATCTCACAATATATTCCATATGCCCCCAAACGTCAATCCATCAGGATCTTTATTTATACACGGTAGTAATGTTTGATGTAATGATATTTGTATTCCTTAGATAAAAAATATTGTTAATGAATTTAAGACTTGTTTTATTATTACTTTTTCCTTTTTTTTTATATTACAGACCGTCTAGAATCTTTGGTAAGCAGCACCGACTGCAATTAAGTTTGATGTTCTTTCATATGTTAAATTTGAAACTTCTAGATGGTAAGTCTGTAAATTTTGCCAACTATAAGTTTAAAGAGCGAGACATTCTACGTTAAAGCCACACAATACTGGCTCGTTAGAAGGTTATGAATAGGTAAATTTACGATTGTATTTGGAAATAGGTAAGAATACGAATAAATGCACTTGTCGCTTGCTGTAATAAAACATAATTTTTTTTCAGAAATAAAAGCTGTTCTCAGGTGAACCAAGCTAACGATTTTTGCAACGGAGACGTGGACACAAAAATGCTTTTACAACAAAAAAAAAAGAAGAAAATAAAAAAAATAAAAAAAATCATATTGATTTTCACAGCGCCATAAAATATCTATTATTTTAAACTGTTTGATTCCAGTCAACAATATGGGTATTATAATAGGTGAACTTATGACCTTACTTGTCTATTAATAATAATGTATACGTTGAGTAAGTAGGCACAGTGGTGTAGTGGATAGCGGCTCAGATTGAGTAATTGGAGAGCCGAGTTCGAATTCCTGTCGAATCCATTATATTCAGTTTCGTGCTAATACCCTTAGGAATGTATTAATACTCTTCTTCTCCATCCAGCTATGGGTAAATAGCAGGGCAGACTGGCTTCTATAGACTTGGCTGGAGAAAGACAACTCTGAATTTAAAACCTGAAGCTAGAAAAAAGGTCAAATAAGAATTCTATTATTTTTACATGAGTGTAAAAGTGCCTTAGCAAGTCATTGTAGTTGAATATTAGCTCGCATGCTCACACTAAAATCATGGCAGAAATGCTTGCAGAAACAAAGATGGTTGTGATATCGAAAGGGAAGAAAATTCAATGAGAAGTAGCCAGCTAGTTGGGAATTTCTAGAAATCCAAACGTCTAAAAGACCTTTGCTACGAATGGAAGTTTTTTTTTATAAACGACTGCAAAGAAAACTGGAAGACCAAAATGTTCGACAGGAGAGATAAATTAAGATTGGGAGAATTCTAATCGTTAATTCAGCATTAACCAACAGACAAGTAGGAGTGTATGCAAATTAATGATGAAATTTTTGGTTGATACAATTCGAATAGTATTGCGGTAAATCAACTTAAAATGGTGTATAGTTGCAAAACAATCACTAGACAAAAAAAAAACAAAAAAAAAACATCGAAATGGAAGATTGAAGTTCTTACAAGAACGACTAACTAGGGATGCTGGAAAGAGACAACATGATATATTTAATGATGAATGCAAAACTGACTTATTTTCTAATGCAAGCGAATATGTAATGAAACCAGAGGGACAAAGAAACAATTTACGATGCACAAAAAAGGTAAACTTTGATGGTGGATACGTAAGAGGGTGGGGTTTCACCAAGTGCAAGGATGGATAAATATTGGTCAAAATACGTGGAGACCTAAACAATGAAAATTAATTTTATCTTACTACGGTCGGATCTTCTTCCAGATTCCGAAGATAGAGAGATATTCCCAGCATGATATAGGCCCTCGCCACATATCACGTGCAATAAGAATTTCTTGTGGAAGAAGCAGTTCAATTTTTGGAAAAGCGACCAGCAAAATCTTGATATCAATATAACTGGAACATTTTTGTGGCGACTGATTAAACGCTTCAACAAAATCGACGCGATCCCCAAGATCATGTGATTACTGGCAAATCGAATGGGAATAATTAGTAATGGGAAAATACAGAACTTGTTCCATTCAATACAGCATTATATTCAGGCAGTTATTCGAATCAAAGCCAAAAGACTAATTACTAACTCCATGTTTACACTTTCTGTATCCATAACTTCTTTGCAACAAAATGGCCGAAAATATTTTAATAAACTTCTGTCAGCATCGGCGCGCTTAGGATGCTCTATTATCCACTATACAGCATGAATGAAAATGCAGTAATTTGTTTTCTGATCATAAAATGTAATGATAAAAGCAACTGTTAAACGCTCTTTTGTGCTTAAATTAACAAAATAAATTAATTTACCAAGTTTTCTTTGCACACCAGTGTATATAAATTTTATGCAACGCGCGCGTGCACACACACACATATATATGTACTGAAAACTTAGAAAAATATTAAGAAACATAATGCTAATATCTTAAATAAACACTTAGATCAAAACGAAAGATATTTAGACAATATGAAAATAACAAGAGATGAAAATAAACAAAAATCATGTAACTGTAGAAAGCCTCAAAACTGTCCTCTACAAAACAAATGTCGCATGGAATCATTAGTATACCAATGCAATATCTCATCTATTGAGAACCCCAAAAACAAAAATCTGTATAGGTTGTACAAGCCATGATTTCTAAAAGGGGTTTCAATCAACATCAATCTTCATTTTGGATAAATAAATATAGAAATCAGACATCCCTTTCAAAATATTTCTGGCACTTAAAAAAAATCCAAGAAAACACCTACAGTAAAAATGGAAATTAATAACAGCTAGAATATGTAGGTCATTAAATGACCTTATGTCCTTTGTGCATACATTAGAATGAGGAACTATATATTACTGTGACACTATTTAGCGGTCGCGTGAAAATGAAAAGCGAGAAATAATTAAAGCGAGAAGAAGCTGAAATAATTAAGGCGATAAGAAATTGACCGAGAAAGACATCAGCTGAAGGCCACCCACAGGGAAAAAGGGAGAGAAAGGGGAAAAAAATAAACCATTAACTATCTTTCGGAGATATCATTTAGTTTTGGGAAAAAACACCTGTTTTATGTCAGAGCTGGCCATGATAAGAGTTTGTTGCCTGGACAGATTTTGGCGACGGAATCACGTAGGCATTAAGGAGACAAAGAGATTAACTTGACCAACCCCAATGATTATTTTACGAAAATCTCGTTTACGAACTCCAGATAACATTCGGTTAAGATAGAGATTAGGGACCACACTACGAGTCGTTGGAGGTTTGCTCGGGGAAGAGAAGGAAAGAAAACAAAAAAAAAAAAGAAAAGAAAAGAAGATGACTTTTTTTTTCCTTTGAGCGAAATTTTTAAACTGAAGCCAGTCTAGCCACACCCACGCTGCTGGGCGCTCAATGGCTGAAGAGTGGCGTGAGCGGTAGGCGAATGTAAACTATGAGAAAGGAGGGGAGGCCTGTTGACGCCTCTGAGGGGATTGGTTTGAGATACCACTGTGAGAGAGAAGGGGAACCTGTTGACGCCCTCTGAGGGGATTGGTGTGGGATACCAATATGAGAAAGGAAGAATTTGGGAGGACGATTCCCTTAAAGTAGAAAGTAATGGAGTTCCAAAAATGGAAAGTAATAAATTTTCCTGTCCGAAAACAAAGAAAATCCTTATTGTAGATTTAGAATTATCAAGGAACCTCAAACCCCGACAAGCCCACCCCGGTTTTGGTCGGCGTCCATATAAGCAGAGTCGCAGCGAGTGGACGGCAGTAACACAGAAAGCAGTTGGAGAGAGAGACGCAGAGTTGAGCTGTGACCTCTGAGACCCGCTTCGCAGGAAGCTGACTGAAGATCCACGCATCCCGACTTCAACTTCTAAACAAGAACAATTTATTTTTGACTCACACCACCAAAACAAGTTTTACGAATATCGCCTGAAGATACACCAAAAACCAGTTTCTTGAAAAAACAACTTAAGATGTTAAGACTCGCCTAACAAACACAAAGTGTCACGAATCCATATAAGCGGGTTGGGAGAAAGATGCAGTCCTGTATTCAGCAACCAGATATAAAAATATTTGTTATTCTTTTTTTCCTTTTTTTTGTTGTTACTTTATTTTCTTTTACATATACCTGTGCGGTGTTACCATTGCTCAGACTCGGCTTGCATTACGGCCCGGCGACTGATTGATTTCGTCTACCTAAGATCAAATCACAACGTAGGTAGGTTAGACTAGAAATCAAAGTAGTTACTTCGGTAACCAGACGTTGGAGGCGAGCTGGGAACGACAAAGCCGATACCGAATCTAACCAGATTCCCATCCGAATCAGCAAAGGGTTAGAACGTCACATTTGGTGCCGCGACAAATACCAAATCAGTTGGTCGTCACAAGATAGGACGGCGACGGCGGGCAGAGAGGCCCGGGGTGACGTCACATTACTCAGTTAATAAAAAATAAAAATTTACGGAATCAGAGAAATGAAATAGCTATTTTTTGCCGTCATTGACAAAAAATTTCTTTAAATAATATTTATAAATAAAATTAAAAAATAAAATTAAAAATGGGAATTGGTAATATACATATTACCAGTTCCCATATATATATATATATATATATATATATATATATATATATATATATATTGATATGAAGAAGTAATTTAAAAAAAAATCAAAAGTAATTCTATTATATTTGTTTTAAAAAGAAATATAATCTATTAATAATTAAGAGTAAAAAAAAAAATTAAAATTGTAGTTAAATAAAACGTATTCTAACCCAAACACCCCTAGAGAGAATCTTTACGTACACAAGCACGAAAAAAATACCGAAAACATTTTTGCCGTTAATATATATATATATATATATATATATATATATATATAAACAGACGACATGCATTTAACGGATGTCAGAATTCGTTGATAAATACAGCCCTACCCTCCCTAAACTTAACCTCTTTTTTGAAGGTAACTCATAATTGATACAACAATAGTTAATAAAAATGAACCGCCCCTGTCTGAATGATTGGATTTCTCAGTATCCTTGGAAACAGGAAATTATGAATTTATATGTGCGTTTAAAACTCAGTAAATTTAAAAATAAGTTATTCCGATATTCGCTTGAATATGAAACGGAATTAATGTTTTTAATTAAATTATATAATTTAATTTGAAGTTTTTAGCTTCAGTTTTTGAAACATGGTTATTACTGTGTAGCGAAAAATCATATTTTAAATCACTTAATTTATAATATTTATGTTCTGTAAATTTACATTGAGCACTGCTTAGCAAAAAAAAAAAAAATATCAATAAAAACACCGGATTATATATCATATTGTTTTTTCTTTATATATATATATATATATATATATATATATATATATATATATATATATATATATAACGAGAGAGTAACATGATTAAGACCTTAATTCATAGAGCACTTATGATTTGTTCTGACACCTTTCTCTGCGGTGAAATTGATTTTATTATGATGACACTTTCAAAAAACATATATCCTTTGGACGTTTTTCGACTCTATTAACCATGATGTCATCAATAAATTTCATAGGGTTAAGCCATATTTTGTTGAAAAATATACAGTTTATTTGCGTCTTCCCTATATTGGTATAGATGGTGAGACTTTATCTAGACGAATTTCGCGTTTGTTTAATAGCTGCTATTTTTCGGCTAATGTTCGGGTAATATTTTTTACCCGTCCTGTTTTCTCCTCTATTCTTAAGGACGTCCTCTCCATCATGTTAATTCAGTGATTTATCAATATAAGGGTAGTTGTGGACTCGACTACACAGGGAGGACGTCCCAACCTTTTGATATGAGATTAAAACAACACTTATCCCACCAGAATTTTGAATCCGGATGCAATGAAAAGCTGACTAACCAATAATTCTGGCTCTGCTATTGCAGAGCATGTAATAAATAGCAGGAATAGTGTGGTTGATTTTAGTGCGGACCGTTTTTTCGATTTTCGGTTGCAATCTTCAGAGCACCTCAAGATTCTAGAGTCCTTGTATAGCAGATCCCGTGGCTACTGGGTCTAAATGTTATTGGACTCTAGTTTTCTTGAAATTCATATTTTTTCTTTCCATTCGTTATATTAATTTAATTTACACGCTTATATATATTTTATATCTCAGAAAATAAGCGTGATAAGGCTGGGACGAAACCGGTTGTACTTTTTTAGCTTTTTAAAATGCCATATAAATTTTGCTTATTCCTAGCTATCGTTAAATTTTGTACCATAAAAAACAGTGCTCCATACAAAAGCAGAGCTTGAATTATAATTATTTAAAAAAAAAAAAGATTTCTTCGCTACATAATTGTTCTCACGTTTCAAAAACGAGAGCCGAAAATTCATGTGCACACATAGTCTGGTCATGAATGCCGTCATTCGCTTTGAAATGGATACACCACTCTACCTCGGCTTGACCTCTTTCCAAAGGTGACTGATATGTGGATAAAAATTATTTCTTAGGCCGCTTACCAAAATGGTCACCCCAGCCGTTTATTTAGTAATTAATTTTGCGAATGAACATGCTTATAAAGATGCGTAAATTTCAAGATGGGTTATTCCTAAATTTTCACTTGAGAATGAAACAGGGCTTGATATTTTAACACAATTTAACTTTAATAATTATATTGAGGTTTTCTGCTCTCGTTTTTTGAAACATGAGAACTCTTATGTAGCGAAGGAATCATATTTTTACAAAAATAATTATAATATATATATATATATATATATATATATATATATATATATATATATTATGCTTGTGTTTGTCGGGCGGATTACAGACTTTAACAAAATATAGTATTGGTATAAATTAGATGCTAAAATGATTTCATTACTCGAAATAAAATATATAATTTTTAAAAATTTCTTTGCAAGAAATTAAAAAAAGAACACATGTTGGTATTTTAATATTAATTGTAATAATTACATAAAAATTGTAATAATTCTATAAAAATTGTAATGATTCCATAAAAATAAATTGTAATAATTCTATAAAAATAACATTCATTAAAAAATTATAGACATGTAAGAAAAAAGTGAGTGAGAACAAATTCTTTCATATGTTTGTCTGTTCATTGCCCCACTTTCATTTTTCTATTGTCATAAAGCATACGTATGAAGTCATTGATGGTAGAGCGTCTGCCTGTATATATGTATATGCGCTTTTATGTATCTCTTTGCGAATCTTTAGTTTAGTTTATTGTACGTTTATGATCACAACTTCTCAGTGATATCATATTTCTTCAATACTACCCCAGGCACATTTCTCACTACAACCCTCCAATCGACGAGGCTGCCTCTTTATTTGATTTTCGCCGAATAAACGTCGGGCAAAATTTAATTTGGCGTTTCTCAAGAGATACAATCTGATAAAAACCCCTTAAATATATTATTTAAAATGAACATTTCAAAGCAATAAGTTGAAATAAAAATGTGTTCTTTGATTAACAGTGTATAAAATCAGTAGATATTTTTAAAAAGATTATTTATAAAATTAAAGGAAGAAATACATTGCCTATGAAGTATGTCTACAGCTTCGATAGGGCTCAGATGTACGCAGCCTGACTAGCCACGTTAATTCTATCTCATTCTTTTTTTAATTACTTTCTTTCTTTTTATTTTATTTTCTTATGTATTATGAATAATATCAACGAAATTTATTTCGGTAAATATTTGGTTTTAAAACAATTAATTTTGGATCCAGATGAAGTCAATAATGAAAACAACGCACTACGAAATATTTTGGTTGCTTTGAAAGAGGCATACTTGAACGTTGACTCATTCGGGCTTGTATTATGCGATTGACTTAAATAATTCGTATTTCAATTCTGCGTCATAAAATTTTATTTATTTTAAAAGGACAAAAGTTCGATAATTTCAGCTGCATATGTAATGGATAAATATACTTTATGTAATGTGGATTAAATTTAGAAAATCCTACCGATGTTGTTTTTGACATTACTGTTAAAAGGTGAGTTGAACTAAATTATGCCGCATTTTCTATTTTTACGTTTATTATTGTCATTCTTACAAATACATGGAATGTATTCTAGTTTAACATTGTGTTTACATTTATTTAGTGCTTCTACATATTTAGTTTTTTATTTGTCAAAAATAATTTTGTGGTTGGAGTTTGTTGAGAGTCTGTGTTGTACAGATTTGTGCAAGATATTTAAAATTCCAAGTGGTTGGTTGGATACTTTGTTAATATATATATATATATATATATATATATATATATATATATATATGGTTATAAAGTTCTTTAGTATAAGGCATGTGCATTCCTTTAGATAGATCGAAAGTAGTTTCCAGAAAGTTGATCACCTTGGCGTTGGTGATAGTGGTTATATTACGTCCGTGATCGTTGAAGAATTCGGAGAGTTGTTTTCTAAACTGGTCTGTTTGTTGTGGATTGGCGTTACGTAGGAGGATAACACCGTCGTTTTTGTATAGACCAATGTTCTTAGAACCGAAAGTTTACCTAAGTCTTTACAGTAGCAGAATGCAAACTAGTTCACAAGCTTCTGCGGAGTCGAACTATTCCATCGCTATAGAGAAGTCTGCATCGTCTTTTTTGGTGTACATAGAACCATCGTGATAGAGAATGGATTTTGGGGCTTGCTTAAGGATGTTGATTTTCTGGTCAGTGTTTGTCAAATAATTCTTGGCCAGGGTATAGCAGCCATTAACAGGTCATCTGTGATCGACGGGTAGAAGTTGGAGATGTCAAATTGCAACACCAATAGCAATATTAACACAGAAGACAAGGTTAATTGCCAAACATCCATTAACTGCCCAATGAAGCATAAATGTATGCATAAAGGCGTAATCTACAAGGCTAGAATTAAACATAATGGCAAGACTAAATTTATTTCGGTTTCCCAGCCAACAACTAGAAAACAAGATTTTATCATCATAAAATGCATATTAACAATCAGCAATATGCAAATGCAACGGCGCTCCCAAAATGTTACTGGAATATTAACACACATGACTATACACCGGTAGTAAATTAGAATTTCGCCGCCAAAACTACACACATTTCCAACCGCGGCGACAGATGCAACCCGTTTTTAGTGGAAAAAAGATGCATCCTCAAAAATATTAATGGCCGAAATCTACTTAATAAATGAAATAATGTTAGCTTATAATCACAGAAAAAACATTCTCCTAAAATATTTTAATTCTGGATAAATATATTATCCAAATATCATATGCACTTCACATATTTTAGGTTACATATTGATTACCCACGTCTAAACATTTTAAAGTTTATTATTATTTAATGAGTTACCCGGCGTACCTCTTTTAAATTTTAAGCTTGCCTTATTTTTTACAATAGCCTCCTACCTACACTCTATAGTCTGTATCTACACCCCAATATTATATTAAGTTTATATTAAATTTGAGCTTTGAATCTGCGTCTAATTTAGTGTTCCTCCCATCAGACCCAGTATTTTTTTAAATTAACAACATTTACCGGCCTGAATGTTCGAGAAATTTTCATAGAACATATGCGTCTCCTCCAATCGGTTAAGGCAGGTCAGGCTATACGACGGTTCCGTATAGGATACAGGTTCGATTCCTATCGGAGGACGCATATTTTCTATGAAAATTTCTCGGACATTCAGGCCGGTAAATGTTGTTAATACTGTTTATTATAAACAGAACATTTACTTAAATATTTGTATCTATAAAAAGAATGTATGACATAAAAATATCTTTAAAATAATTGTCGGTTTTGTCTATTTCATAATATATATATATATATATATATATATATATATATATATATAGTATTTACACAGTCTGTACTAATAAATACAATCATTCGTGTTTGGAACCTCAGTAGATTGATCTTTTTTTTCCAATGTAAGACCTCCTATGATTAAACAGTTTCATGATTTTTATATTGCAGCGCCGATTTTCGTTTATACGTCTATCTGTGTATGCGCGCGCCATTTTTTTCTAGCTGTGTGTCCATAAACGAATCAGATTTATTGTAGTGTTAATCATGGAATTAACTATTTCTTTGCACGTAACATTTAGCTTCTGTTGTTGTAAACGTTAGTATTCCTCTTAGGCGAAATTTATATTTTCTTAAAACTTTATACAACTTTGTTATTAAATCTTGTTCTTTTGTTTAGGAAATTAGAATTCTCACGTCGATCATTTGTTTCCGCTACTTCCGCTATTTATATTTCAAAAACTTTGTTTTTGGTACTGAGAAAAGAAATATCTGTCATATAAGAAAAAAAAAACGGCATTCATTGACTTATAAAATCTGTTTCTTAAAACTGTTTTTTTCTTAGATAATTAGAATTCTTAAGAGACATTGCTCATTCAAATATTGGTGGGTGTCTGGTGTGAGTTTACTTACAAACACTTTGATTTTTTTTTTGGTAAGTTATCCACGAGCTTCGTGCAATCAATCACTTCTCCCATTCAGCATTCATTGACAGATGGTTTAGTATATTGTCGGTTTAAATTCATTAAATATTTTAGCTATTTACCATTTTCAAGTTAACTAATTTGGATAAATCTATGTAATATTGGTGTGGGTGTCATTCTAAAACTTTTGTTCTTGGTAATGAAAGCATTTGCCGTTTCAAAATAGGAAGAATTGATCGAAATGTTAGCGTGACTACATGACGAAATTTATCAAACTTTTTTTCTAAAAATAGGTTTTAAGGAATTTGAAATCTCGAAATTCTTCTTCTTTTCGCTGTAGTAATGGGGCTTTCATTGCAAGAATTCCTTTGTGATTGCTTAACCAAACGATATGAAGAGAAAGGTTTGAGGTTTGAACTCGCTTCTCGATGGTTCGGTAACGTTAATGATTCCCTCCTCATATTCCGCAGTATGAAAGTCATTCAATAATTTTTATTTTATTCTTTTTGTTTGTTTCTTTTGTCTCTTGGCCTTTTGCATTCAAAGCCCCACCGTTAAAGCGAACGTGTATTTAAATATGCATTATAACGAGAAAGAAGTCAGCTGATTACGGATGGGAGAAGTGATTGATTGTGCAAAGCTCATGAGAAACAAATTGAGGAAACAAGGCAAATAATCATTTTAAAAAAAAATGCTGAGCAGAAGAACGAAACAAAATCAAATAACTGGATTTTTTTTTCAATTAAGATTCATTATTTCTCAAATCAGATCAATGAGCCAACAATGACCTTAATGGCTACTAGTTTGATCATGTTACTCAATTAACCATTTAGGAAGCGTAACTTAACCTGGCAAAAGGCCATACACACTGAGAAACCAAACACTGTAATATGGTGTGATTTGTGAGTTCTCAATTCTGATTACCAGAGCCCATCTAACCGCATAAATTTACCTGAACTGCGTCCAGGAAAATATGTGATACATTTAATGTTCATTAAGTTGTTTTCATATTCCCCTGTGTTTAAGTTTCAGTATCGTAAGTTCGAGGAATGCTTCCATTAAAACGAAGCTGGATAAAATGTATGGCTTCGGAAGGAGACTAAATGCAGAATGTCTATGTGTTGTAGTTTGCTTTCTATACCACTAGTATAGATTTAGTATTTACAGTTTACGAGATATGTTTGCTAACTGCTACTCTACGGCCAGGCGTCATGATAGAAAGAAATTGACTTAATTTAACGCACGGTAACAGTATGGAAAACGTACAATGAGGATCGAACACAGTTCGGATATATTTAAGTACTTTTCTGGGATTACAATATTGTATTATTGTCGTAAAAACGGTTTGGTTTTTGGTATGATTTGTTTTGTTTTACGGCATATCCACCTTAATGGGTTATTTAATGCCGACAATATTCTTATTGCTGGTAATAATTTTTTTACAAAGTATTTCTGGCATTAAGACCTATTTTTACACTTTCATAGTGTTTTGACCCATTTGTGGGTATAACTATTAGCTCATAGCTGAGACCCTAACAAATGCTATCCATCCGGGTCAGGGTGGGCCAGGGAACACCAGCAATTAAGAGGTGGTTCCGTGCTCCTTAAAACCGCTTGATCAGAGGTCTTGCTATCGGATGTAGTCTATTGTCATACCCAGGACACAATGTAGTTTTTCGTCATACACAGAACACGGATGTAGTTTGTCGTCATAACCAGGACAACAGTAAAAAAAAACTCAAACAAATATATGTATATACATGTGGTGGGGTCTCCGTAAAACTATCAGACCCCACCACACGTATATACGTGCATACGAGGAAACATTATTCAGCGGAAAAATAGAGAAAAGATCTGATTGTTGACATGGCTACATTCAAGGGAGAAATGGATACACATCCCATCATTGAAATTCAACAATCAAATGCGTATGTATGTAGACAACAATCCACATATACATACATATGTCATGTTCCATATTGTCCACATATGTTTATGTTTGTATGAGCGCCGGCGGGCGAGTGTGTGTGTATGTGTGTCTGCATACCTCAACGGGTGTCCGGACATGCATCTTATGATTGCGTTAGCATGAGTGACATCACGACGACAATTTTCCTCACACTTTAATAATAACACAATACATAAATCCAAAATTTAAAAAAAAACTGAATCAGTTTGCCTGACGATCGCAAAAGCGTGAAACGCAGGATCACAAACTCACATCAATCCAACCAAATATGTTAGCTCTATCTCTGATATTGAGCGCTTTCTAATGAGTACCTCGCATATAATATATAAATAATAATATATATATAATACATTACACACACACAGACGCATATATATATATATATATATATATATATATATATATATATATATATATATATATATATATATATATATATTTTTCAGACACACACACATATATATATATATATATATATATATATTAAAATAAAAAATATATATATATATATAATTTTCTTATATATAATATATATGTCGCGGAAAATACAAAAAAATTAATAATTCTATCTCATCTATCTATCTATCTATCTATCTATCTATCTATCTATCTATCTATCTATCTATCTTTTTTCTTTCTAATTCTCTATATAAGAGGTCTGCTCAGAAAAGTATAAGTAACCAAAATATTTTACTTAAGTTACATAAGCATTATACAATATAATCACTTTCCTTTTCATTGCCCTTAATTCATTAGCAAATGAGATTTCGAATCCCTTCATTTAGTCTACTGGAATCTTTTCCAACCAATCCTAGGGCTCCAACTACAACAGGGATTGTTGATGTTCCCATATGCCTTATTTTCGAGATTTCTATTTCAAGGTCCTTGTATTCTGACAGCTTTTTGAATCTTCAAAGATACATTGCTTGTGGTCTTTAATAACAATATCTGGGCGGTTGGCTTTGAATGTTCTGTCAGTGTGTATTGTGTAGTCCCATAGAATTGTAACAGATCCTATCTCCGTAATCGGGTCTGGGCGGTGTTCATATCATTTTCTTTCAGTTTCCTTTCCATAGAAGTTGCATATTTTCCAGTGCAGATATTGGCCCACTCTGACATCTGGATATTTATCACAGAATCTGCATTTTGGGCTAACACAATATTTTAGTAGATGTGCTTGATAATTCCTAGTTAACAAGCATTGGTCCGGTGCAGCAAGGATACAACCTTCAGTTTCAGCTTTTAATCCTGCACTACGTAGTCACTGATGGGTACGGGTTTTGTCTACATCACCTTGGTTGGTACGGGCAGAGTATTGGACATGAAGCGGTTTATCTTGCCATTGTTTCTCTATTTGGTCGGTTGCAATTGTCTTTGCTTTATTATTATTATTATTATTATTATTATTATTATTATTATTATTATTATTATTCGTGTTTGTGGGGCATTCGTAGTTTGTTAAAGTGTTTATTATTTACTTAATGTCTTTCGTTATTTAGATTTTGATTGTGTTATTTATTTTATTTATAGCATGTCATTATACATCTTCCTCTTTCATATATATATATATATATATATATATATATATATATATATATATATATATATATATATTAGTTAGTTAGTTTATGAAAAACTAGGTAATCCGTATGGGTAAACCTACGGAGGATAAAATCCGGAGAGCTCAATGTAAATTCAGAGCAAATACTTTAAATAGAAACAGACCACTTTAAAGTTCCATGTAATCTGCTAACTCACTCATGTCTTCTCTCTCCCCCCTCAATTCCTCACTTCATTAATTTATATATGTTTAATACGGCCCGTCAAAAATGTGTAAATTTTCTTTTCATTTTTTGTTTGGAAGTAAAGTCTGATGATCCACACTCTTTTAAAAGGGCTGTGGTGAAATAATTTATTACATGGAACCTTAAAGTGATCTGGTTTTATTTAAATTAGATTATATATATATATATATATATACACACACACATATATATATATATATATATATATATATATATATATATATATATATATATATATATACACCTCTGTTGAAAAAAGGTTTAAAAAAAAATACTGTTACTTTAATCAAAATATATTTGCGAAACATTTACATTTAATTGGAAAATGCAGCTTATCAAAAAACAAGTGAACATTTGCAGCTTTTAATTGATTAATTTAAACAAATATTGAAAAAAAAAGTATTTTTATGGTTGGTTATAAACAGAAGACCATTTGTGATAAAAATCATATATATATATATATACATATATATACATATATATATATATATATATTTTTTAACATACAACGTGTGTTAGCACGTGCGATACCCTGTCTTCATCAGCCGCCGACCAGGGGTGATCTCACGGTTTCGGTGGCTATGGCGGGACCCCCATCCCTAGCGCCACCAGCAGCGTTTGCCACCAGGCAGGGTATGAAGATAAGCTAACTAATTGTTCCTTTAAGTAAATTCTATCTGTAATGAAAGTTTCTTGAACGCGTTTGCCGTTATTGACGCGCTCGTAAAAATCGTTATAAACGACAACGCAAATATCTCTCTTGCGCATGTTAGGTCGTGATGTTACGCGCATTTTATTTGCTTGTTTTAATCTCGACCAAATCCAACTTGACGCGTGTTGAACAGTTTTTGGAAGGCGATGCGAAACGCTTTTCAACCAACGGCCAGTGATGCCTATTTTTGAAAGGAAGGAAATGACCGAATGTCCCAGGAACCCACGACACCCAATCTCAATAGGCATCACGTGACACGTCCAACCATTTTCCATACACTCGGCACGCAGTGACTCGTACCGGTTTTTCTTTAGTTCGTGCGCCTCCACCCTGTTCTCTTCCCAAGGGACTGTTAGTTCTATTAGGAAGACAGTCTTTTTAGAGTCGGACCACAACACAATGTCGGGACGCTTGTCTGTCTGTGCGATGTGTATTGGAAATTTTAAGGATATCATTAGATCCACTAAAACCTTCCAATCACTGGAACCACTCATACACATACACACACACACACACACACATATATATATATATATATATGAAATGAGAAGGAATCGAATATCAATTTCAACGTTCGTAACATTAATCTAAAAGACTGCTCAATACAATACAATAGTAGACCATTATACTTTATTATAGGATATTGTATTTAAACACGTAGGTAAACCCTGCACAAATGCACTCGATCAAGCGTTATTATTCGAGGATAGTCGTCTACTAAAGTCAGTTTGCCAATCCCTATTACAGACGTTTGCTCAGGCGCTTTTTGTGTCTATTCAACACCCACAGAGCCCACCTGTGGATTATACTGCAACTATGCTGAGTAAACCTCAGTTACATTTTCCGGGAAAAAATGTGTTATCTAGCCTGATCAACAATTTGAACAAGGTCAGCATGCTCAAGCCTTCGGCCACGATGACTTATAATTTCGTACTAGCGCAGCTATCGACGACCCACAAGGGTTTTGTGTACCCAATTTCACTCACAATGGCTTGGGTCAACCCGTGGTATTGTTGGCAGCCACTTTCCAAAGGTGCTGCACGCTGAGCTCGACCCCTCCAGTTCGATACTATAAGAAAGTGTCACGTTGGCCGAGATAAACGCACACACACACACACACACACACACACACACACACACACACACACACACATATATATATATTTATCATGACTTACTTTATGAGCTGAGTACTATGTAATATGAATAATTGCTATGTTTTCTGTATAGTATATATATATATATATATATATTTGAATAAAAACAGACAACTTTAAGGTTCCACGTAATAAGTTATTTCACCACAATCCCTTTAACAGGGCTCTGGATCATCAGACTTTACTTCCAAAGGTTGAAATGAAAAATGAAAAGAAATTCACACATTTTTGACGGACCGCATCAAGCATCTGTAAAATTAACGAAGTGAGGAAGTGAGGTGGGAGAGAATTTTACATTGAGCTCTCTGGATATCATCCTCCTTGGGTCTACCCATGCGTATTACCTACTTTTGCATAAACTAAATATATATATATATATATACACTTACACACACACACACACACACACACACACACACACACACACACACACACACACACACACATATATATATATATATATATATATATATATATATATATATATATATATATATAATGATTATATAATTTCGAATTCGATCTGGTAGAACAGCCAGTGCTTAATCATAAGTACATACTGTTTTGAATTCAGGTTGTTACTTCTCCGAAAACTGTTGATAGACAACCTACTCTGGCTTGTTATTTAACCCATATTTGGAGATTAGAAAGAAAAGATGCGTTATTATCTTCAGAAAAGTGTGAAAATGAATGCAATGAACGCTACCGGTATTAGAACTAGCCTTTACCTTTACATCCCGCCCCCGAATTTTAAGATAATATTAATATGTGCTGCATTGTCTTATTTTCCTTGGTAGACATTAAAAAATAATAAAGATATTTTGGAAGAACACTTTAAATTACATTGAGATTAATCATTTTCAGTTTAATATGTTTTAACTTTATAAAAAAATACGTAAACTGTTACTTATATTACCAAAATTGTAGACTGGAATGCTATTTCTATTTTCTATTACTCTTTGCACGTTTTAGAATAAACGGAAATTGGTAAGACGTCAGATTTGACAAATTATTGCATTTATAGCTTTCCATAAAGAAAGGATATTTTCCTTCGCTTTCGATTTGAAATGGCGGCGAGAGAAATTCGAATGAAGAAATGAAAATTTACACAACTAATCATTTATTCTTAATGGCAGTGTTAGTAGCCCGGCTTCAATGTCGTAGCCGATCGACACTCGTTTGGTGCGTACAGGTCAACTGGGCTCGGCCTGTCAGAAAATTTCAATCCATAGAGACTCCGACATCCTTAACGCATGAAAACTTCCTTATGAAAGCTATCTGTCACTCTCCATTATATCCACGCCAAACTCTCTCACTCTTTGAAGTTAGCCGTAACTCTTGGACATAGAGAGAATTGATTGTGAAACTTTTCCGATGGTCAAATTCCGGCCATTCCGCATAGCCTGCCCAGTTATTGACGCGGACGTTATGAATTGAAGACAAGATGTGGGTCAGGTTGAATGACATCGTATGCTAAAATTTTTCCTATCCTCACGAGGGTTGTTCAGGTGAAAGCATGATTCCCATTCGTTTTAAATATGAGTCAGTCGTGTCTGGTTTGAGAAAAGTATTTGTTCGTCATGTATTCAAAACCACACTGTCAACAATATGATTCCAAGATTTCGATTCATGTATTACTTAATGTTTTCCTCTTGCAAGTAAATATACTCGGATGAAACTTTTGATATATTATTCAAAACTGACCGTTTAATGTTCGCTAAGAAAGAAACTACTCTAGCAAATCATGGCGAAATGATTTAGTACTCCCGGCTGACTTCACCCTTCCAAATCCGACCTACCAGAATTTTATCTTAGTTAATATTTAAGAAATCTCATAACCGGCACTTATTCCTATTTTACGGTTTATCAACCCTTTGCAGTTTAATTAAAACCAGAAAATATTTTCTTAGATTCTAAGAAATATTATTTTTGAGGTGGGGCGACAATAATTATTTAGTGATGTCATTTTTACTACTAATTAATCTATAGCTGGGAGAGAAGAGGTGGATTAATAGCTTTTCCAAGAGTATTTACACATAAGTGAATATATAGATACCAATTGAAATTGGAACTCGCTAAGAAGGAACTAGTCTAGCAAACATGGCAAAATAATTTAGTACTCCCAGCTGGCTTCACCCTTCCAAATCCGACCTATCCGAATTTTATCTTAGTTAATATTTAGGAGATCTCATAACCGGCACTTATTCCTATTTTATGGTTTATCAACCCTTTGCAGGTTAATTTAAGCTAGAAAATATTTTCTTAGATTCTAAGTAATATTTTTTGAGGAGTGAAGATAATAATTATTTAGTGATGTAATTTTTACTACTAATTAACCCATAGCTGGTGGAGTAGACTTGGATTCATAGCTTTTTTAAGAGTATTTGCACATAAATAAATATAACGAACCCAATTGAAATTGGAACTCGGCTCTCCGATTAACAATTTCATTACAGTACCTGCTATTCCAAAGCGATCACCCATCTAGTTAATGTCCAGGTTCAGCATTGCTTAACTTCGGTGATCCCATGCAAGCCAGTGATCCAACGTGATGTGGCTGTAAGCCTCATACTCTGGAAATGGTTGTCTTTAAGTGTGTACCTTTATCTTTTTTGAGTAGCTACATATCTACTTATCATCTCTCAGTTGCGTCTCAGTCTTTGGACAGAGTGCGCTCAGGGGCGACTCCGTCAAAGGACTGAGTCGCAACTGAGGAAAATTATACTGAGAAGTGCCGGCCCTGGGGAACAGCTGCCCGAGGCTGCGCCTTCTCATTGCACTAGAGAGAAGGATCGGTGCACGCACCGAAGCCAGCGCAACTTAGGGTTGCGAGGGCTCGGGGAATTTTTGTTCCTTGCTCGGGTTCCTCACATTAAAGCGACCTTGTGTCACAACCTGACTTCGTTGGTTGAGTAAATATCTACTCTGGTAATGGTTTACGAGATTGTCTAAATCTGTAAATACAGGCGAATTAAATCCATCCTAAATTGGACGACCTCCAAACGAAAAAGAGTTTTAAGTTAAGCTAAGCTTGATAAAAACTAATTTGTCTCGACGTGATGTAATGGTTAAAGAGTTAAACCAACAGTCTGTAAATGCGCTAGTTAACCTTAGTTGTATCTTTGTGTCAGATTAAGCTTATTAAGAATAAGGATTTCAGGGCGTCTAATGGTTACTGAGGTAGTCCATTAATCTTTTACTCCCGCGTTGTGAATCCAAAGCATCTTTAGTGCCTCCCCAATTGTAGAGCTTTTTCCAATTGAGCTAAGCCTAAAAAAAGCCCATCTCGCCGTGGTGTAATGGTTAACGAGCTAATCCATCATCATATTGTTACTGCGTAGTGAGACGTATATTGCAGTTGTGCCCTCCAGTTGTAGACTGAGCTAAGCGTATTAGCGAGTAGTGTAATGGTTAACGAGCTAGTCAATCAGCCTGTTACTACTATACTATTGTTATCCAGTTGTGTCTGATTGAGCTAAGCCTTTTAAGAACCTGGGTGATCTTGCTAAGGTGTAATGGTTAACGAGCTAGTTCCGATGTCTTCTAGAGCGTATTGAGTTATTTACTTCAAAAGTGCTCCCACCTAATGTTATACTTGTATCAAATTCAGCTGTTCTTAATAAAAGCCACGGTGTCGAGGTATCATCATCTTGCGGCCTCAGCTGAGATTGAACTCACTACACCTTTCCAGTATTCCTTATCTGTCATAGCTAATACTTTGATTGGTGTAGTTCATAATCTTGTCAAATAGCTGAATTCTTGATGCTTCTCTAGGGCTATCAAGGGTGTTTTTATCGTGACACCAACACTGAATAGATTGCCAACCAAGGCTCAGAGAGACTCCATTAACCCTCCGCAGGTTTTGAATTCAGAGTTTTCCATCTCCTAGACCAGTTTCCATCCAAGGATATAGAACCCAGTCTGTCCTGCTATTTACCCATAGCTGGAGGGAGAAGAAGAGGATTCACAACTTTCCCAAAGGGTATTAGCACTGGAATTCGAACTCGGCTCTCCGATTCCTCAATCCAAGCCGCTATCCATTACTCCACCGTCGAGGTATGGGGTATTGGCTATTGAGCGAGTCTAACTGCCTGTCTCTGCCTTGTTATTTGACCCATATCTGGGAGGTTGGAAAGAAAATATGGGTTCATACCTAAGTGAGTTTTATACAGTCCCAAAATTTAACCTTCTCTTAGACTAATCTATGATTATCAAGAACCAGAGCTTTCTAATGTTAAAGAAATTTATTTCCATATTTTTGTTTAAGATGGTGAGTAAATAATTCAGTTTATCTATGTTGTCTAACTGTATGTTTCTGCTTTATAGGCCCATATTACCCTAAAACTCGAGATGTGTGTCAAATTAAGCTAAGCGTATGAAGCAACTGGCTGTCATGCTGTAAAGTTGTTGTTTACGAACGAGTCAAGCAGATCCTACTTCCATTGTTTGACATCATTTAAACATGGGCGCCATGTAATTATAGCCTTCGGTCAGAATTAGATAAGAAGAGCGAATGACTTGGTGTCTCGTCGTGCAATGAAGACGAGCAAACTTAGAAAAATGGAACTCATGACAGCTATATATCGAGTTACAACATCGCTAACTACGACATCTGCATGTTGTAATGGAATGTCTCACACGTCCTATCGCCTATGTGGACTGACTATATCAGCAGCTATATATAGTGAGCACAGGATATATACTGGGGGGGTTGCTTTGGCAATTAATTGGCGATTCGTCTCCAGCCTTCGAGCAGAGAAGAACCCGGACGAGGTTCCCTGAACCCGTTTATGCGGGTTCAAAAAGGGAATATTTTGGGCCGAGCATACAGGCTCGGAGAACCCACGTTAAACCGGCCTTGTGCCACTTGCAACCCTCGTGAGGGGTAGCTAAATATAATTGCTTTGGCAGTTAGTTGGCGATTCGTCTCCAGCTAAGCTCGTCGATTTCTCTGTCTTCGTGCAGAGAGGAACCCAGACGAAGCTATGCTGAGTGGTAGACAGCTACCTGACCACGTGTACACGGGGTCTATGGGGAATTTTTGCCCGAGCCTACAGGCTCAGTTTTACCCCGAATTAAAAAAAGGCATTGTGCCGCATCCTGCCTCACGGGGTGATAAGTTAAATAACCTTGCTTTGGGAATTAGTTGGAGATTCGTCTCCAGCTGTGCTTGCCGAACTCTCTGCCTTCGGGCGGAGAGGAACCCAGACGAGGCTTTGCCGAATGGCAGAGCCTCGTCAGGGGTGGTAGACAACTACCCGACCCAGTTTTGTTACGGGGTCTACGGGGAATTTTTGCTCGAGCCTACGGGCTCGGTTTTGCCCCGCGTTAGAAACGGCCTGGTGCCACATCCTGCTTCGCAGGGAGGTAAGGTAAATAACCTTGCTGCGGGAATTACTAGCCTGCCACCCGATTACCTGTCTTTCAGTAGTGTATTCTCTTTTACAATAAACCTCGCTTTTTTCATCTACGCGCGTGTTGCTGTTCCTTCACTCGAGTACCTCCTTTGTCTGTTTGTAACCTGTTTAACGATACAAACCCAAAAGAAGTGAATAGTAGATTTAATGGCATGAAAATTGCTAGGATATTCTTGCCTCTGCAGTACTTATTCAGAAATAAATGATTTTAATGTATTTATGCATGTAATGTGTAGTTTTTACACTATTTACATGTTTCGGATTGTACAACTTGTATTAAATTTACTCACCATCTTAAACAAAATGTATGGAAATAAATTCCTTTAACACAAGAAAGAGAGATAACAGTGGACTTGACAATCTAATATCCAGAAGAACAATTTCCAAGAAAAAAAAATCCACTGTTTACATTGTTCAGATTGCTGTCCTCGTATTTATTGTCATATTGACGTTTCGGCTGTTGTACTTTCCAGTCTTTTTCATGTGATACACTCCTGTGGAAATTAATTGAAACAAAACGAATAATTCCGTTATTAATTTTTTCGTATCTTTCCAATGAACCCTGACCCATTGCACATGTTATTACTTCGTGTTTCCATTCCATTCCAATAAATTTATAATGAATATAAAATATTTCATATCTTCGTCTTTAATTGTTGTCAATCTTTCTGAACCCTTGTCACACATGACGGCACTAATATACGATATATGTAGTTTATTGTCTTACCCTGGACGCGGGCGTAGTTTATCGACTTGCCCAGGAGGCGGACGTAGTTTATCGTCTTGCCCAGGACACGGACGTAGTTTATCGTCTTATCCAGGATGCGGACTTATTTATCGTCTTACCCAGGACGTGAACGTAGTTTATAGTCTTACACAGGACGCGGATGTAGTTTATTGTCTTGCCCAGGACGCGGACGTAGTTTATCGTCTTATCCAGGATGCGGACTTATTTATCGTCTTACCCAGGACGTGAACGTAGTTTATCGTCTTACCCAGGACGCGGATGTAGTTTATCGTCTTACCCAGGACGCGGACGTAGTTTATCGTCTTACCCAGGACGCGGATGTACGTTTATCATCATACCCAGGACGTGGATGTAGTTTATCGTCTTACTCAGGACGCGGACGTATTTATCGTCTTGCCCAGGACGCGGATGTAGTTTATCATCATACCCAGGACCGTATATAAAAAAGTCTTTCTCTTAAAAAAACTATTTCATGAAAGTCCAGCATCTATAATTGCCCTCTCTGATGTGGGGCCTTTTTTTTCTACCCTTTTATTCAAAGTAGTGCGGAACATGAACATCTTGGCTTTGTTAATATTCCCGCATTGAGTTACATATGCAATCCATTTTAGTAGTTACTGCTCTTGAAATTATCAGAAGGAGTGCTTTCTGTTATTTGGTTCGGTTTGGTTTGTTTTACGGCATATCAAACTCAATGAGTTATTTAATGCTGACAAGATTTTTATTTCTGATAATATTTTTCAAAATTTATTGCTGCTAGGAATGTATTACTCGTAATAATTTTTCTTGAAAATTCATTACTGCTAATATTTTTTACAGAAGTGTATTGCTGTAACCCTTTTTCATACTTTCATAGCGTTTTGACCCCAGATTAGGGGTTAACTATTTGCCCATAGCCGAGGCCCTAACTGATGCTACCAGTCAAGGTCAGAACACCAGCAATTAAGAGGTGGTTCTACGCTCCTCAAAACCTCCTGATCAGAGGCCTTGCTGTCGGATGTAGTTTACCGTCTTAGTCAGGACACCTCATTTGGTGGTGGGTGGGGTGGCCTTAACCGCACGGCAGAGGTGCAGTCGACGTATTTTGATGTCCCAGCCGACAAGGCCACTGTTATTTGGTAAAGTTCTTTGTTTATGGTTCTGTCGCATCAGTCCATAAATTCTAAGATGGGCGGTCCCCGATAATATTTACAGGCTTCACTCCCACGATGCAATTTCAAACCATTAATTTCAGAAAGCGGCTGTCTACAGATAAATTTAGGTGTTTCTGAACGATTTCGGCGCCATGTATATGAAAGTTTCTATTTGACGAGGCTATTTAAGAACATGACTTTTTCTTTTTAGGTTACTGTTTAGGCGACTGCTTTGAACCAATAAGGGACAGTGAAGATATTTGTAGAAATAAATGAGAGACGTGATCAGCCATGATAGTCACTCTTCAGGAAGTACATGAAAAATGAAACAAAAAAAACATTAATACTAAAACGATGTGAGAGAAGCCGAATTGCTATAAGCGTAGAACTTGGAATCGGCGAGCTGAGTTCAAATCTTAGTCTAATCATATATGTTTATTTTCATATTATTCCCCTTAGAAACAAAAAGAACCCGTCTCTACTCCTCCCTAGATATGGGTTAAATATTAGTTAAATTATTATCCGGAAAGTAAGTATTTCCCAAGAAGACCTGGCAAATAGATTCATTTTAAAAATAGTGGGAAACTGTGGCGGGCTATCAACGGCTGCGTCTTGAAGAGATATGTCTTTTAAATATGTTAAGCCGTGTTTTTCTTTTTGTTCCTTTACTTTTATTCCTTTGAAATATATGTAAAAGTTAGTTTTAAATCAGTAAAGATTTCCAACACGAAAGCAAATTAGCGTTATTAATCACCATGTGATTAAGACCTATTGAAATATACAACTAACGAGCCGAAAATATCGTAAATTATCTCCCCTTACATGCGGAAGTAAAATGAAATAATTGTGGTGTAGTATGAAAATTCTTTTAGAACTTTCTTTTTCTTAATTTTCACACTAAATAAGGCAATAAAGCCACTAACACTGATCGGTAGATAATATGAGAAATAAAAGAAAATGCTAATAAGGAGACAGAACAATAAAAGAACAGAATTAAGAAGGCAGAAATTAAATGCCATTCCATTTACATTATTCAAAATCACATTAGACTGGGAAGCAAAAAGCTACAAGGGAGACGTTGGACAGAAGAATTTATTAGAATAGAATTTACGGTTACATCTAGAAATTTCAACTGTAAAACTGTTATATATCGTATCTGTCTATATTTCTGAGATTAGGTATTATGTACACTATTTACATTATTCAGACTATTGTCCTCATCTTTGTCGCCATATTTATTACGACGTTTCGGCCGTTGTACAATCCGGCCTTCTTCAGGTGTTTGTAATGTCGAATTCAGCCCTTTATTTCGCTCACTAGGGTAGACTATTGTAGTTCCACGTGGCATGTCGAATGGATGTCAGTTATCAGTTATCCCCTTTTTTACCATTTATCATATTGCAATTTTGCTGTTATCATTTCATGTTTTTACCAGAGCTCATATCGCAATTTTCTTTGTTATTATCCCTTTTCTCTGGCATTCCTTATTACTGGTTCCCATATTGTATTTATTTCTATGCTTGCTCGGCTCTGGATATATATATATATATATATATATATATATAATATAATCTGTTATGACTGTTTTGAATTCCAGTGGAATCCATTACATTCACTTACGTGCTAATATCCTTGGGAAAGGTATGGATGCTCTTACTCTCCCCGCCATCTATAGGTAAATAGCAGGGCAGACTGTGTTCTATAGCCTTGGATGTCAACTGGTCTACCGCAGAAAGAAATGGCAACCTACTGCGGCAAACAAATCTGTCTCGTCAGTCATGTATCGAATGATACATGATCGCCTAAGCGTGTATCATGCATGACACACAACTGACTGACTTTCCAGTCGAATCCATTACAACAACTTACGTGCTAATACCCTTGGGAAAGTTATGGGTCCTCTTCCTCTCCCCCTAGCTCTGGGTAAATAGCAGGACAGATTGGGTTATATATTCTGAGATGGCAACTGGTCTCCCGCAGAAAGAAATGGCAACCTTCTCTTGGGAAAAGAAATCTGCCTCGTCAGTCATGTATCGAATGATACATGTTCGCCTAAGCGTGTATCCCACATGGCACATAACTGATGTATGTAGATATATGGAATTGTGTATGTTCTCCAGTCCACACTTCATTTCTCCTCTTACCTTTCTTTTTCTTTGTTCCCCTCTTGAAAAAATTCATCTCCCTCCTCTTGACCAGTGAATAAAAGGTTATCATTATTATTATTTCATCTCCTACAGTCACATCCCCAGGCTACCTTTCTCCTCATCCTATTTTTTTGGAACTATTTTAAAATTATTTTTGCCGCACATATAAACAACGTATGGATAGCGGCTCGGATTGAAGAATCGGAGATACCGAGTTCGAATTCCAGTCAAATCCATTACATTCACTTACGTGCTAATACCCTTGGGAAAGGTATGAATCCACTTCTCCCCTCCCACGATCTGGGTAAATAGCAGGACAGGCCGGATTTTATAGCCTCGGATAGCAACTGGTCTACCGCAGAAAGAAATGCAAACCTACAGCGGGAAAAGAAAATCTGCCTCGTCATTCATGTTTCCTAAGATACATGATTACCTAAACGTGTATCACACATGGTACATAACTGAGTGAGTCGAAATAAGGAAAATATATGGAAAAAATGTTCAGGTACTTACAGCAGATCGGCAGTTCTTTTGTTATTATAATATGGGATACATAAAATAAAAAAGCCGATTAAAACTAAAATGTAGGGGAATTGAATGTCATCATTTATACTCTCTGTCTAAAGCCGTTTAACGAAAGAAAACTCAAAAACTTAAAATTCAGCACACCCACATCTTCAGCGTTTTTACTTTTAATTTACACCACTCGCGTGTTTGCTTGTTTGTCTGTCTGTCTGCGTGTCTGTCTGTTTCAATCTCCCTCTCTCCTCTCTCTCTCTCTCTCTCTCTCTCTCTGTATATATATATATATATATATATATGTGTGTGTGTGTCGTCGCCCCCTGGTCGCAGCGTCGACTCTGCCGTTCGATCTCGTTCGCGGCTCCAAGTGTGACGTTCTAACCCTTTGGTTAGATGATTACCAACCTCGCCGTTCCCAACTCGCTTCCAACGCCTGGTTACTAGGGTAACTGCACTGATCTCCGGTCTGCCTACCCACGTTGTGATTAGATCTTAGACAGACGGGATCAAACAGGGATTGGGGCCGTATGCAAGCTGAGTTCGACGGGGTGATAACACACAAGAAAAAAAAAACTCACGAGGCCAAAAATTACTGATAAAAAAGGGTAACAACCTTTTATACCTAAATGATCGTTACATAAAAATTATTCCTACTTCCCGACCCGTTTTGTGGACTGTGGCACCAAGCTTCTACCATACAACTTAGACTTCGAGTTGCCTACTCTCTAGAAATTTGCATGTCGGGGCGTGGTTTGGTTTCGACACTGGGCGCTGATCTCTACCAGTCGTTCACGGCTGATTCTTCTCGCCGTCAGTGCGCGAATCGACTTCTTCTCTTCGGCTTGAGTTGGACGAGCTTATTCACTTCGGCTTCAGTTGGACGAATTTCTTCACTTCGATTTGGGTTGGACGAATTTCTATTCTTAGGCTTGGTTTGATTTCAACTTCTTCTAGGCGCAACTGCAAGTAACTTCTTCTTCGTCCGCTCTGCAACTCTTCTCGCCAAGGTCCGAATTCTTCTCTCTGCCGTCCGGGGCTGAACTTTAGCATCTCCTCGACTTTCGGGCAATTTTCTTCACTTCGACTTGGTCTGGACGAATTTCTTCACTCCGGATTCTCTTGCCCGCAAAGGGGCGAATGAACCGGGCCCGACGCCCGCGTTCAAGCTCCCTCGCTGTCCACGGCGTAGCTGCAACTGATTTCTGTCGATTGGGGTCCTGCTTTTATTGACGCCGTAACAAACTGGGGTGGATCTGTCGGCGCCAGGGTTTTCTTGATAATTCCAAAAGTCGCATTATTTCTGATTTCCCATTATCGCTCTTGCTTTCACTCCTACTTCCTTACAGTGCCTCTGGGGGGGGGGAGGCGCATACCCGCTTCCCCTGGTCTCTCGTATGTCAGGTGACCGCTCTCGACCAATTGGGTCCAGGTCGAGCGTCTTTCCTCCTCCCTCGCACATCACGTGACCGCTCTCGGCCAATGAGACCCTGGTCGGGCGTCTCTCCTCCTCCCTCATGTATCATGTGACTGCCCTCGGCTAATGAGACTCTGGTCGGTATCTTCCCTCCTTCCTTCGTGACGTCTCCAATCGGACGTGAACAATTCGTAGCTTTGTTCTGGGGGGAAGAAATACCTTGTTTAAAAAAACAAAATCCAAATTGGCCTTTTCGCACGAAAATGACGATTTCGGTTTCCTTCACATTTGGCCTTTGTCAAAACAGCCTGCCGCTAATTAGATGCGACTTAAAGAAAGAATTTTTCCGCCATGTCGGCGCCTTCTGCGAGCTAAAACAATTGTTTTCACCTCTTTCTTTCGCTCGGGGCCTGTTAACAAAATCTTAATTATCTAAATTGAAAATATTCTTCACTCATCATCGTGGGTGGTTCTTATCTTCAACTCTAGAAATGGTCAGGGTTTGTGTACCAACGTCTTGTTTTCGTATACAATTCCCAGCGGTCACCTCTCATCTCAATGACACCCTTTTCGTTTGTCACTTATTAATATTTTTTTCCATTGTTCTTAAAATCTTATTTCTTCAACCAAATTGATAATAAACTCCCATACTCCGCGGACACGAAAGTAGGTCAGGTGCTTGACCGACATCTGTTATGCATCAATCGCCCTCACTACCCCGTCTCGTATCATTATTTCTAAACTCTATTCCTTCAACCAAATATAACAATTTCTATTTTTCCGTGGATTTCGGTCAGGTACTTTGACCTGGATATCTTTTGACACCTGTTTTGTTTTAGTTTTACTTATGACCGGGTTTTGTACTATCTATTTCTCCTTCTCTTTCTTTTTATTATTTCTTTTTTTTTTTTCCTTTTTCTTTCTTTCGGATCGCCTAAATACAATTAGAGAATTATTCTCAAAACTCAATTATTCTTCGTCTCTAAATAACTATCAACTGGTTAATAAACCGAATAAAAATTAAATCATATTTTTATGAATATCTCTTTTTAGTTTTCTAATAATGCAGGGTGCCACACACACACATACACACACACACACACACACACACACACACACACACATATATATATATATATATATATATATATATATATATATATATATATATTAAAAAGAATGCAAGAGAGGTGCCGCAAACGTTTTTGGTTGTAATGTGGATTTATTTAGAAAAAAATATTATGCTTTGTTTTACATAATTGTACTACACGTGTTTCTGGCCTCGTGAACATCTTCAGAGACATTTTCTGTGTTAGTAAATGAATTCAAGAAAGAAATTCGGATTACTAACACAGAAAATGTCTCATATCGAGAATATTTAACATTGAAAAACAAAAGAAAAAATTAATTATTTTTAAAAATATGTGGAAATCTCCATTTTTACCTGAAGACGGCCACGAGACCAGAAACACGTGTAGTACAATTATGTAAAACAAAGGATAATAATAAATTCACATTACAACCAAAAACGTTTGCGGCACCTGTCTTCTCTTCTTTTTAATATACATACTTTTCTCTCGTTGGAACCACTACAACTTCTTTCTTTTATATATATATATATATGTATGTATAGCTGGCCATTCGTATTCGAGGATACACGTCTACTAGGGTGGCTAGCCAATCCCTGTTGCAGGCGCTTGCTCAGGCGCATTTGCGTTCGCGTTTATTCAACACTCACGGAGATGAACTCTGGTTTCTACTGCAATTATGCTGAACAGACCTAAGTTACAGTTTCTGGGAAAGAGCGTGTTATATAGCTTGATCAACAATTTGAACAAGGCCAGCACGCTGAAGACTTCGGATATATATATATATATATATATATATATATATATATATATATATATATATATACCCAAGTATACGATTGGTATTGGTTATACGGAATAAATTCCAGTAACCAAAAAATACTATTCTTAAATCAGGGCTCTATACAGCGTAGAGCAAAAATAATTTATTCGAAAAATATAACATAAATATGTCATAAAATCACTATATGAAAGCCATTTTGTTCCAACATTTCTGGTGTCTTATCAAGTGATGGTGTTGAATGGCTTTTTTGCAGTGATATTATAACATATTTATGTTATAATTTTCGAATAAATTATATATATATATATATATGACCTAGTATAGGATTGGTGGATACGGAATAAATTCCACTTGATCACTTGATAAGAGACTAGAGGTGTTGAAACAAAATGGCTATTTTTTGTAGTGAATTATAACATATTTATAACAATTTTCGAATAAATAATTATATATATATATATATATATATATATATATATATATATATATATTAAAGGATTTGTCACTATATAAAAAGGATAGAAATATTGAAAAAAAGTTTATTTACTAATTTTATTTGCCTATTTTTACAAAAAATACATTCTTCTTTCTTTGTAGCAATAATTATCTTCCACTTTTTTTATAGAGAGTAGAGACTTGCTGTAGTTTTATGTCTTTAAATTCTGGTGTAAGTCTACCATTTTTTTTTAATAATTTGTCGCTTTTTTTCCTACTATAGTTTTTGGAAATGTCTTAAGATATTCACTATCCATTGCTGGAAAGGAAATAAATGTAAATAAATGTAAATGAGCTCAAGAATATAAGCGTACCAAAGGCGCGCAACCTCACACCACAGAAGATGCCAAACGACTGAGTTGAAGGTAGATTTACTCCTCCCTCCATAGCACATAAAGAAAATGGCGTTGAATGGGTGTATGCAGCACGTGACCTACACCACTTCCATGCGTCGCTTATATATTGAGATTGAAAGGCAAGGAAGAATTGTGCCTACCTAATCTCCAAAAGCATAAAATATTTTGCATTTTCTGCATAATAATCAGAGTAGCCTTCCCAGTCTTCTCGCATTAGGTGCATATTGAACCACAGAAAGAAAATTTAGCTACTAATCTATTTTTTTCAGGAGAGACAGTGTATATTTGCCTACCTAGATAGCACGTCTCTGATATAAATAGCCTGAAGATTGCGTTTATACAGCATGTTGACTTTAATGCCCACTTTTATATTTGCATACGCGCTATCCTTTATATCATGTACTTTTACTCATGAATATAGCATACCTTAAAATTATATATATATATATATATATATATATATATATATATATATATATATATATATATATATATATATATATATATATATATATATATATATATATATATATATATATATATATATATATATAATATATAAGCATGGACGTGGTGTAATGGTTAAAAGTTTGTCTCGCTAGAAAAATTACGACTGGATAGATAGTTCGATGCTCACCTGGTGTCCCATACCTTCGGCCTTGTGCCACATCTAAGCTACGCTTGGAAAATCAATCAATCAATGTATGAATGAAATGGTTTGGGCATCTCAGCGTGGTGTGATGGTTAGCGAACTAGTCTCGCTGGAACACTTATGACTGAGTAGTGAGTTCGAATCTCGCTAGTTGCACCATATATTCGGCCTTGTTACATCTAAGCCACGCTTGGAAAGTCTCTATATGAAATGGATTAAATGCAACCGTAATTTTAATATACGTTCTGTTTTACACGTGTTTTTGTTTTTGGATACAGGCATTTTAGTCAATGCTCTGTTTTTAAATTAATATTCGAAAATTCAAGCCAATAAATGTAATTAATACTGTTTATTTAAAAACACAGAGCATTTAGTCAAATAAGTGTATCCATAAAAAATACGTACGAACATAATATCTGTTGCGACTAAACTGAAAATGTTATTTTTACGATGATCATTTGGCCAAACTGGGGATTCTGGTTTATTTACGGCTTTCAACCGTATCACGTTGAAACACCGGTTCACGTACGATTACGGTTATTAAACGTCGAACCTGGTTAGTATCTAGATGGGTATACCATGTACGTCTGGATGTATGGGTGGTGTAATATATATTGACTCGGAATTGCTAATCGGAGAGTCCAGTTCTGATTCCAGTGGAGGTCTTTATATTCCCTTAACATTGCGAAAGTTCTGAACCCAACTTTTCTCCCCCTGTTGTGGGTTAATTAGTAAAACTTGTGTCGCTAAAACCATTACTATCACAAAAAATAAAATTGCGTACGAAATATTTAGAATTCGGCATTAAGTAAACGACAGAGGTTTATAAGACCCTAAACAAAAAAAAAACAACCAACCAATCTGACAACTGCCGTTCCACAGAGCCACCAACAACAATTATTTAAATACTCGATATTGTGTCTCATTCCTTCTCTCTTCCAGTTATCCTGTATTTGTGAGTCACTTAGCCAATACGCGGCAAGTAAGCTTTCCTTTGATTTCCAACTGCGATGAGCATGGCCAGTTCAAAGCCTATTCGACTGTTATGATTTTTTTTCATCCTCGCTCTTCTGCTGCAATATATTCAGCAGGTGACCATCAACTAAATGTTGTGCCGATCCGAAATGCGTTGACCTTGGCTTCTGAACTTTAACCATTTTAAATCATTGAAATCTTTCATTTTGCCCATAGCTCCGGCATTCAATTAATATGAATTACGTACCAAGTGCAATTTTATCTGCTTATATAACACTAACCATGACAGATGCAGTTTTTATGAGGCAGAAGCTGTTATTCTTGCCAGAAGATGCGGGTAGAGTTTTTTTACCCCTCGTTATACCGGGTAAGATATTGTTGAGAGAGAGAGAGAGAGAGAGAGAGAGAGAGAGAGAGAGAGAGAGACAGATAGATAGACAGAAAGACAGATAGATTGCAAATATTTAAATCAACACTGCATTTTGGCTGTCAGTAGTTAAAGTTGCCACAATTTGCTGGCCGAATTATATTGAGTTCTTATGCTACATATTAAGATATTGATATATATATATATATATATATATATATATATATATATATATATATATATATATATATGATAAAAAGGATTAAATACTAATATTCCATGGTTATAATTTATTACATTGGAATCGTAATTGCGATCCAATTCTTGAGACCTACAATTTCAAAAAGAAATAGGAAAAATAACTCCGGGAATAAAAACTAAGATTTAGTGAGAGTATATGTATGAGAGTGAACGAATGTGAGAGGTAAATGAAACGTTTAGAGAGGGGTAATAGACGAAAGAAGAACAGGATGAGTGAGATACAGATAAATATGAATTATTTTCCGATGCATATACTATATATATATATATATATATATATATATATATATATATATATATATATAACATTAACATTCAAATTTTTTGAACGGTTGTATCTTTGAAATGATTAAAAATAACTTACTGGAATTCTCCAAGATTTTTATCACACTATTAGACTCTACTTTGAGCAATAAGAATATATGATTATTCTACAAGCTTAAAAGAAGAATCGTAATGAAATCGATCATAAAGAAAAATGAAATTTTCAATATTAATTAGCTATGGATCGGAAAGTTCAAATATATATATATATATATATATATATATATATATATATATTATTTCAGTATCATTTTCTAACTTACTCACTTATTCAAGATGATCTTTGCCCTCTTTAACATTCTAACGTTCTGTCCTGGTGTAATAAGTTTTACGTACGATTTCATTCTTAAGTCTTTTTACATTGCTTTTTGTGATGTCATAGATGAATCTACTCAATCACGTGCCAGAAGTTTTATGGATTGAGTTGGATCTTTTCGAATTGATCTCTTTAGCTCTAAATTGAAATTATGATCGCTCTTCCTGTTTTCACCTCCTGATCGAGTTTTCCATTCAGCTGTTCAATAATTTTTAAACTTATTCACCGTTCTCTCGATGGTTCTTGATTTGACTTTGAGGATCGAAGACAGAGTATGAATGCTGGTACCATTGCGACGGCTTGAATGGTCTTTTTTCATCTCGCCATTCCTCAGTTAGGAAGACATAGTGTAGTTAACTCAAAATGATTTTAACCTGTTCACTTTCTAGCTGTATAACTCAAAGGGGTTTTCAGTGATACTTTTGATAAATAGTAACAAGATGGCTACAAAACTTATCTTAAAACCTGGAATAAAGAAACCCATTTAGTTTAATGTTTTTTTAGATATCAAACATTTTGTGAGATGGACAATTATGCTGTAACACGATTTGGATAATTTTGCAGTTACACTCTGTACATATATTCTCATAATAAAAATACATGTTTCTAAATAAGCGGCAAATGGTTGTTAAGCCATAAAAACAGATTAATAAATCAATAGACTTTCTTTTACAGTCCCCTACGTATTTCAATTGCTTCTTTCTGATTGCTATCAACAATTGTTTGTCGTCCTTCACTTCAAAACATTTTCAACATACATTTGTAGCATCACGCATTGTTTTTCATTTGTAAAAAAATGGCCGTCTTTAATAGCCATATTGGAAGCAAAATATCCTAATTTTTTTAGCTTAAAACCATTATTCTTAGTTGGGAATTTTTCAGCTTAAAGCCATTATTCTTAGTTACTAATTTTCAGGTTAAATCCATTATTCTTAGTTGCTAATTTTTCAGTTTAAATCCATTATTCTTAGTTGCTAATTTTTAGGTTAAATCCATTATTCTTAGTTGCTAATTTTTTCAGGTTAAATCCATTATTCTTAGTTGCTAATTTTTCAGTTTAAATCCATTATTCTTAGTTGCTAATTTTTTAGGTTAAATCCATTATTCTTAGTTGCTAATTTTTCAGGTTAAATCCATTATTCTTAGTTGCTAATTTTTCAGTTTAAATCCATTATTCTTAGTTGCTAATTTTTAGGTTAAATCCATTATTCTTAGTTGCTAATTTTTCAGGTTAAATCCATTATTCTTAGTTGCTAATTTTTCAGTTTAAATCCATTATTCTTAGTTGCTAATTTTTAGGTTAAATCCATTATTCTTAGTTGCTAATTTTTTCAGCTTAAAACCATTATTCTTAGTTGCTAATTCACCTGCTGTATCTTTTGCTGTTTCTACAAACGGAAAATTTCCTTGTCAATTTCCTACTTTTACATGAACGAGGGAGGCTATCTTTGTCACTATTTTACTTATGACGACCACATTGTATAATCTATATTTTGGATCGCCCTTTTTGCACTATATTTCGTTTTTTTTCATTCAATATATGGTGTTTTTTTTTAGCTTTCTTCGACGACTACTTCCTTAAGTGAACACATTTATGACCGGTGTAGTGTGTTGTATAAGAGTAAAATGTCCCTACTGCCACTGTCGTTTGAACATAGATCGCCAGTGAGCAAACACGGGCGATTTCATTATTTAGTAGATCACATAATCATAATTGTATATATAAATGGGAAGTAGCGTGTTGTCTAAGTGTTCATGACTAACTAAATACAACGGATCACTACTTCTACATTATCCTCTATTACTATTAGGATCACTATTCTCTATACTGATCATTGTAGGAGTTAATATTTAGGGATTGGTATTTGAACAAGTATTATTTGAGAGTATCATTTGAAGGCATCTTTTACAAGTCTTGACTACAACGAACATTTTTGGAAGTGAAAATGAGAATTCGTTGACCTATCGGAAATTAACAACGAGTTAGCGTGCTAACATCACAAAAATTGTGAATGATTTATGAAGATACATTATCCTTTAGTAAACTAGATGGGAATTATATGATAGGACTCATTGGCATTTATGCGTCGAGTAATTAACCCAAAACAGCGGGTAATTGATAACACGACGCATGCGTTTATCGCGCATAGCTGAAAATCTGTTTCTAAATTAGTGCTCGGTGGGAATATTAGACGTGTTGAGAGTTAATCTTCGTCAGTCAAGAGACAGATACTGCGGTCTAGGTTGGAAATATCAACTCTTAGTGAATTTATGATGACATTCAAGAATAAAAAAAAAGAGAAAACACTATTGGCAAGGAACCAGGCATTTTTCCGTTGCAAACAGAAAAACGTTTTTATTAAACATCCAAGTAGAAACGTAGAAATGTAGAAAATAAGGAAACAAAAATAAAAAAAAAATTATCAAAATAAGATTAATATGTCTTCAGGTAATATATATATATATATATATATATATATATATAGTTTATGCAAAACTAGGTAATCCGTATGGGTAGACCCAAGGAGGATGATATCCGGAGAGCTCAATGTAAATTCAGAGCAAATATGTTTGAATAAAAACAGATCACTTTAAGGTTCCATGTGATAAATTATTTCACCACAGCCCTTTTAAAGGGCTCTAGATCATCAGACTTTACTTCCAAAGGTTGAAATGAAAAATGAAAAGAAATTTACACATTTTTGACGGGCCGTATTAAGCATATGTAAAATTAACGAAGTGAGGAAGTGAGGGGGTAGAGAGGTCTGTTTTTATTCAAACAAAGTGGTCTGTTTTTATTCAAAATGGTCTGTTTTTATTCAAGCAATTACATGGAAACTTAAAGTGGTCTGTTTTTATTCAAACATATTTGCTTTGAATTTATATGTATTCTCTCTCCCCCTGTTGTTCCAGAGCCCTTTAAAAAAGCCGTGGTGAAATAATTTATTACATGGAACCTTAAAAGTGGTCTGTTTTTATTCAAACAATATATATATATATATATATATATATATATATATATATATATATATATATATATATATATATATATCGACTCTCCCGTCGAGATTCGACGTATGAGGTCAAACAGATCAGTTTCAGGAAACCGACAGCCCGACACCGGCACATGAGATTTGATTATAGTGGTGAAGGCCTCGTGCAGGACCATCCACACTTTTGAAGTGACGAATACAGATCTGGTGCACCGAATGCCACAAGGTTCCCCAAACGACCCTCCGCAGGTTTTGAATTCAGAGTTGTCCTTCTCCTAGACCAGTTGCCATCCAAGGCTATAGAACTCAGTCTGTCCTGCTATTTTACCTATAGCTGGAGGGAGAAGAATAGGATTCATACCTTTCCCAAGGGTATTAGCACGTAAGTAATGGATTCGACTGGAATTCGAACTCGGCTCTGCGATTCCGCAATCCAAGATGCTATCCATTACTCCACCGTGCCTCCATCCCATCTCTCTCTCTCTCTCTCTCTCTCTCTCTCTCTCTCTATATATATATATATATATATATATATATATATATATATATATATATATATATATGAAAGTTGTATGTCCTTGTGAGTCTTCTCCAAATCCCTTTTTCTCGTTATGAGTCCTCGGATATTTAACTATGTCTTTCTAATTCTAAGTAAAAACGTGTTTTTTGCTATTTTTCTTTAAACTTCTTCGTTCTTCCCATGTCAAGTCCATGTTATTCTCAGCATCCTCTGTAGACACATATTACAACCCATCTTGCTCTCTCTTCTTCCCCGTGTCTTTTTGTCTTTGGGTTAGAGGATAGAGAGGAAAAAAGCTTTATTAAAAAAAAAAATGGTAAGATAGAGATGACAAACTAAGGTTTTTATAGGGGAAGGATCAGATAAAGAGAAACACAGAGAAAGAGAAAGGCCAAGAACTAGATTAAATTGTATGGATACAGATTCAAATTCAACCCCCCCCTCTCTCTCTCTCTCTCTCTCTCTCTCTCTCGTGTCTTTGTGTATCTCTCTCCCTTCTCTCAGAGAAAAAACTTATTTAAAAATATCTATCTTCATTTATATCTCTTTCTTTTTCTCTATCTTGTATATTATTTTGGTCTAGAGAAATTTAAATCCATTTATTGTCGTAAAATCTCTTGGTATGATTTACCTTATCTAATTCCATAAAATAAATTATTACCGATGGATTTCTAAGGAATCCGTTTTCATCATTATATTTGGTTTGCTCATATATTGACCTCTCTTTGGATTTATATCCGCTTTGGAATTATCCCCATTAATGTATGAACAGACCAAATATAATGATGAAAACGGATATATATTAGTGATAAATATACACATACATATGTAAAATATGTAAATATATATACATAGGTGCATACACATACATGTATATTAATCATAATGAATTGGATCGTATTTACGATTCCAATGGAATAAATTATGACCATGGAATATTAGTGTTTAAGCCGTTTTATTGTATATATATATATATATATATATATATATATATATATATATATATATATATATACACTTAAGACTATATTTCTTCATATATATATATATATATATATATATATATATATAATACATAAACGTTATTTTTGTGGCTACACATATTTGAGTTGTGTCTTTAATTTATATATATATTTATCTATTTCGTCTACCGTTCTGAATATTCTAGAAATATTATTATAGAAAATATAAGCTCTCTGATAGGATATCAATCACCGAACACCAAGGCGGGAGAAACTGTCTTTAGAAAAGATGTTCTTTAGAACGTCTCAACCACGAAGTATGTCGATGATCAAGCAAAGTTGAATAGTGCCTTAAAAACAAAAAATCTTTCTCAGAATCTCGAAATACTTATAACTATTAAGTTTTATTTATTAAATAGTATATATAATTATTATCGTCTATCGGTATAGACATTCGAGGAATCATTTAAATCTGCGCTCTCTGAGAGGATTCGAACCTGCGCCTTTTTTTTGTTAAATTGTCGTCCGGTTTTTTTATGTATATTATAAGAAAATGAATGCTTGATGGCCATCCAAAGATGGAGTTGTTCACACAATCACATGATAATATTTTTTTACGATAAATGTTCCGCTATATTCCATGATGTCACTTTGTACCTTGTAGGCGTTTTAAAATCTTCAGTCCCCATAGCGTAAGTTTTATATATATATATATATATATATATATATATATATATATATATATATATATATATATATATATATATATATATATATATATATATATATATATATATATATAACGCACACACACACCCGGTACATATTTGAAATTGTTTCTGTGTACTACTGCGAAATGTATATAAACGTCATTAAATAGATCAAATTTCTGCTAAATTTTCGTTGAGACTCTGGGTAGATACATCGCTCAAGGCATTGATTTTCATTTTAACAGATAGGCACCAATCTACCTGGATCAATTAGGCCTTAATACAAGAATAAGTACAATCTTTGCCTGATTTTGCCAGAGAACTGTCCTGGCTTATCAAGAATCTATTTCTCTAGCTGAAAAACACAGCACACTCTGGTTTGGAATTAATCAATCCTAAATTATCAGTCTCAACAAATTAAAAAAAATACAACACACACACACACACACACACACACACACATATATATATATATATATATATATATATATTAACTGCTTTGTGGGTGATGAATTCTTCTCACTCCTACGGCCCCTTCCCCAAAGACAGACATTTACTAAACACCCTGTCGTTATTTTTATCTGCTGATGGTCGGGTGAACTACAATACTTATTTCGATCATCTCAGACATTCTGATTTATGATTACCATGATAAGTACACAGAGTCAACTCATTGCTTTCATATTCCATGTGTAAAGAGGAAGTTTCGCTCAGACAGCTTCTTCCCCAATATTATTGTAATGTGGAACTGGCTCCCGATAGGTGTTTCCTTGATCACTACGATCTTAACCTCTTCAAGTCGATGTTCAACAGTTCTCCCTCCTTGTACGCCTTTACAACGAGTAAATGTCTACTTGAGTGTCTCTCGGGCCTAGTACTGAATGAACTATAGTAAAAGTCCAATCATTCCCTTCATACTTCATGTGTAAAGAGGAAGTTTCACTCAAAAAAGGAGTCGATCATCGTGTCAATGTAAAAAAAATATTTTTCTTAGCTTCATAGTAGGAACTTCCCCATGCAGTTTTGAATTCAATTTTCCTTCACCTAAACAGATTGCTACCCAAGGCTATAGAACCTAGTCTATGCTACAATTTACCCAATACCTCGGGTGAAGAATTGGATCTATACCTTTCCCAAAGGCACGTGAGTAAATGTAAGTGAATTCGACTGGAATTCTAGTTGCGCTTCCTCGAAACCTCAATTCAATTCCATGACAGAGTAAGTATGTATGTATATTTATGAGTCAATTATTTTACAGAGCCTAACATAAAAAAATCCAAATCCCGTGTGTTTATGTATATTAATATTATGCGATCTGAAGTCGACCTAAAAAAATTTTGCACATTGGGTAAATATTAAATACTGACTGCGGAATATTATCTCGCGTTTATTTAATCATTTGTATATGAGTAAAAGCGTCGTCTGTCTATATTTCTGAGATGAGGTATTATGTACACTATTTACATTATTCGGACAATTTCCTCATCGTTGTCGCCATATTTATTACAACGTTTCGGCCGTTGTACGCTCCGGCCTTCTTCAGGTTGTTGGAATGTCGAACTGAGCCCTTTATTTCGCTCGCTGGGGTAGAGTGTTCTAGTTCCACTTGCCATGTTTGATGGATGTCAGTTATCGGTTATCTCCTGTTAATTCCCCTTTCCAATTTCTCCACTGCCTTAACCGGGTATTGAACTCACACTCTTTGGGTCCTGTCACTGGATTTAACCAATGTAATCATTAAGAGACTGACTTCATTCACATTCCCTGTATAATGTTCTGTCGAAGTTTGACCTAAGATATGTGATATTCATCTCGTTAATTTGAATTTTGACATTAATATTATCATTCTTTTTTAATCTGCCTGCCATTCCATCGATACCGGCAATCCGTGTACGTCATGAACTTCCGACTTTTCCAGTATCAGAACATCGTAAAGAACATCATATGTGTCCCGAAAGAGATTTTCAGAACAATGTCGTTGTTAGAAGGCTGACAAGATGACGTCACAAAGTTAGATTCCAAGGATCCTGGAGAACAATACACCAATGTTGGACTGTCTCTGCTTATTGCTGGCAATTAGATAAACCGACTTCTCAGTAGGATAGAGTTGAGTTTTTTCTTTCTCTTTGTATTGAAATAACACAGCGCATATGACATGCACTGACTATTTTTATTGCTCTTTGAAGGAAAGTTTTACCGACTACTTGTCAGTGAAATAGTTGTAGCACGAGAGAGACATGCAAACATTTTGCTTTATATTATCTAAACATTTCGGGCCGCTTGTATACACCACACTGCACGCGTTCTCATTGAATTTTTGTGCGAGGAGAAACCTCTTTTGTAGAAGGAAATCTCCTCATCTTCTAACTACATTAGTTACTTCAGAAACGAATGAAAAGGTACTCCAACCTGACATCCTTCTTTTTTTTCTTTCCCAAATCCTTAAACTTTATGTATTCTCTTCACGCACACAATGTTACGAGAACGTCTTCATGTGAAGACTGGACCTAAAACAAATCGCATTATCTTTTCATAACCTTGTGCCATTCTAAGCTGAATTTATTGAATATCTATAAATTTTTGGCTTATAGGATTA
>CAHIKZ030004860.1:0-10000 GCA_903632075.3 Acanthosepion pharaonis | reverse complement strand
GGTGCTGGTGTAGTCATTTTGAATGAAAGTGACGGTGTTAAGATGAATGTCATTCTAGAAAATTCTTCTAAGTTTCTCCTAATTGGTCCATCTTCCACTCATGATCGCACTGACAAATTGGAAGTAAAATTCCAGAAATGTTTGTTAGGTGTGTATAAAAGCAATTTCATTTGCAAAGACACCTAAAACCAAATTAAACATGCAGATTCCTAACGGTCCAGGTTTTATTGGTAGCCAAAAATTCATAATGTGTTTTTGCAGCCCATCTTAACTATGATGGGTTCAGCACAACATGAATTGGCTAAATGTTTGACAGAGTTGCTCAAATCATTGTCCGAATATTTCTCAGCCTATTGTGGGCGAGATTCATTTATGTTTTCTGGATTTATCAGAAGCTGTTCAATGAAATCTGATGACAAAATATTAGTCTCTTTTGGCATTGTGAGCCATATATCTGATCCGATTCTTTGAGCATGATCTCAAGATGAAGATTAGATCTTATAGAAAACACCTGCATTCGACAGTCTTTAGCGAAAGCTGGGTGACTGAGGCGAGTTTGGTTCGTTTTAACGGGGCTAGCCTTCATTTTTCTCTTTTAGGTCAACCTACGTCACATTGATTAGGTTAGACAAGCTTTGTGTACCTAGTTAATGTGAGTAAGTGTTGTTCCCGGCCTGTTTCCGGCTGCATCTTTGGTTATGATCCAAGTTGAGATTCCTAATTCGTCGCCGTTTTCATCTCGACTGGGTCAGCTTTCATATTTCCCATGTCCCTATGTATATTTTCGCCTTTCACACTCCCTTAGCGAGAGAGCCTCTTGATATTATCCAATGGTCAGAATACAGCGGCCTCTACCTTTTTTGAGGGTTGGACGGGCCCTACTAACATCAGTTATGTTTAATGTATTTTATGTTAATATTTAGTTCGATTATTGAGTTCATCCCACCTCCCATCTCATATTTAATCATCTATAGAATTGTACATATGTTTTTTTATCCTTATATTTGAATATCATGAGGTGTGTTTTCTCTAGGTCCCCCCCGCGAGAGGATGTGGTATTATGGTGTATGGAGGATTGATTGGTGACGGACAAGTTTTTAAGGTAAATGCGAAAATTGTAATGAGTGAATGGGTCGTGAGTGGGATTAGCTAGGTATAAAATAGTGATGATAGCCTCACCTTCTCCCCTTTTTCGGCCTCGGGCCATAATTGTGTATTTTACATTAAATATCGTGAGTCTATACACAAATGCTCCGTTACAAGAAACTACACAGATATGTGCAGATACTCTCTACCGATATCGCCTGGACCTTGTCTCTACTCCTGTGTCTTTAGTTCTTGAATTTATGGAATTATCAACTGAGGTGGTAGAGTTCAGCTCCGAGGATGTTATGTACGCCCAAATTGACGGGGTTTCCATGGACGGTCCCTTGGGTCCTTCCCTAGCCAACATTTTCGTTGGATACCACGAGAACCTACTATTTGAGAAATATCGGAAACCTTATGCCTGTCAACATTATATTGACGACACCTTTTCTATATTTAATAATATAAATGAATCAACTCTATTTTATAGATATTTAAACTCATTACAGCCATCTTTATTTTTCAAAATGGAGGAAGGAGAAAACAATTCTCTTTCTTTTCTCAATGTTCTAGTAAAATGAAAGAATGGTACATTTCTTACTAATGTATTTCGAAAGGCAACTTTTATTGGCCTTTACACTAGTTGGAAATCTTTGTCGCTCGTACCAGAAAAATTAATCAAACTTTAATTCATCGGGCCTTAATGATCTGTTTTTCAGCTACACTTCAGGAAGTTTTAAACAAAATACGTTCCATTCTTATTGATAATGGTTAGCCAGCTAGCATTATCAATCGTACAATAGAATGTAAGTTAGAAAATTTCAGTAGTTTTCCTGAATTCGGCACTAGTCTGTGTCTGATTTATTGCCATGGCTTGGTGGAAAGTTTAAATTTCTAAACGACGTATTTTTCAGGTCACTCTCTTCTACCGTTTTTCTGCCATATTACGTGTTGCTTTTGGTACCCGTCCAGTCCTTCCTTCCTTTCCCAAGGAACTTTGACTTACCTTAATAAGAATTCATTAATCTACAAATTCAAGTGTCAGTGCGAAACTGAGAACATATGACGGATTAGTCGTAGATCGGAAACAAGAATGAACCAACATGTTCCAAAGTCTGCGAGATTCCATTCAAGTAATCATACTTTTGTATCACAGTCTCGACACGACTCGGCAAGCACTGGGTAGCACCTACGCGAGAATGAGAGTTGTTCGGCGTGTTTCACAACGGATTCATTCTCTATTTTGCATGTGGGAAGATCTAAGTTCTATCTACAAATATTAGAAGTTGTTTGTCTCGAACTGCAGCGGTCGACTCTATGCAAGAAAAAGAAAAACTTTTTGCGATCCCTGTACTTATTTGGAGGTCAGTGAGGTCAGTTTTCTATTTTACGCTCTTTTGTTGCTCCATTTACAATTTGTCCTTAAATTTACGAATTTATTTTAATCGTAAAATGATTTGACGTGTTCCAAGTTAATTCTGCCAACAATCGGTCCCTGATTTAAGAGTTGCTCAGGGACCGATCGTTGGAAGAATTAACTTAAAACACGCCTAAAACATTTACGATATATATATATATATATATATATATATATATATTTCTATATAAATTAAATTACATATTGAATTAAAATTTCAATACCTTTTGAGTAAAATTACGTATCTTTTGACGTGAAAGATATTTTCGGCGAACACTTAAAACTAGATTTAATTAGAAGTCGTCTCAATCAAACCGTTTTGAAGTGTTCAGAAAATGTACTAATGAGTGGATGTAAACTGCTGAGAATGGGTGACTTCAGTAGAATTGACCAATCGTGTTCCAAAATATTTTTCTGTGCTATTCTTTGTTGTATGGAGCTGTGAATTGTCATGCCTTACGTTTAATTCACGGTGTTCATTACCACTTCCGTACAAAATTAAAATGCAAATATTTATTTGAACAACGTATCCATAAACAACAAAAAAATGTTGTGGCACCTTGCATTATTAGAAATATTCATAGAAATATGATTTAATTTTTTCTTACTCAGTTTACTAAACAGGTTGTTGATTTTTTTTAAACGGAAAATAATTGAGTTGAAAATAATTCACTAAGATTGTAATAGACGATCCTAAGGGAAGAAGAGGAAAAAAAAAAAAAAGCAAAGAGAGGGTCGAGAAATACAAAAACGGTCATTAACAAAACACGAGTCAGAAAGATATCTTGGCCTGCGTGTGGCCGAATTTTTAAAGACAATTGGAAGAATAGAATTAGAAATAATAAGAAGAAAGAAAGGGAAAAAGACATGATATCAAAACGGGCCGCTTTGAAGAAAACCAGATATCGGTCAAAACATCTGACCTACTTTTGCGTAGAAAGACTCATTATCAATTTGGAGTAAAAAAATTTTTTAGAACAATAGAAACGAAATCTTAATCAGAGAAAAGGTGTTTTTGGGTTGAGGGAGTGACCGGTGGAACTATATACAGATCCTGACCTATTAAAATTAGAAAATACGATAATAAAGTTTGAACATTTTCAATGTAGATAATTAACATTTTCTGACTGTCGGGTCTGACAAAGACGGAGAATTGAAGGGACGATTGTCTCAGTTCACATTCTAAGCGTTTTATTCTTCCCTGAAGTCACGTCTAATTAGCGGCGGGCTGTTTGACCAGAGGTCCAGGTGAGAGAAAGCCAAGATTGTCATTTTTCGTACGTGCAGAAAAGGCAAAATTGGATTTTGTTTTTTAGAAACAAGAACGATGTAACCCCGCCCGAAAAGGAGGAGAAAGGATGCTCGATCAATAACAATTGGTCGGAAACGGTCACGTGATCTGCAGAAAAGAATTGAAAAAAATGCCCGATCAGGAACCATTGGTCAAAAACGGTCACCCTGACATACGAGACTAAGAGATGGGTGTGCACCCCCACAAAAGGGCACTGTGAGGAAGTAGGGTGAAAACAATAGCGATAATGGGAAAACTCAAAAATAATGCGACTTTGGGTTATCGAGAAAACCCTGACGCCGACAGACCCACCCCAGTTTGTTGCGGCGTCAATAAAAGCAGGACCCCAGTCGACAGAAATCGGATTGGAGTGGAGTTGCAGCTGGACCGCGGGCAGGGAAAGAGCCTGAACGCGGGCATCGAACGCATTCCTCGCCCTTTGCGGGCAAAAGAATCCTCAGACAAAAAATCCTTCCAGCCCAAGTCGAAGACAGAAGTTCAGCCCCGGACGGCAGCGAGAAGACGATCACCTCGGACGACAGAAGAGACTCGGCTGAGTTGGGCAAGAGATCCTTCCAGCCCAAGTCGAAAGACAAGAGAACTTCCAGCCTAAGTCGACGAGAACGAAATACAACCCAAGTCGAAGAAAGAGAACTTCCAGCCTAAGTCGACGAAGAAGAAGAAATACAACTCATAATCGAAGAAAGAATCAACTGCGAATGATCGATAGAGGAATTAGCCCCAGTGTCGAACCAAAACCACACTGACATACACAATTCTAAAGAGTAGGCAATTCGAAATCTTTTGGGTTGTGTGATAGAAACTTGTTGCCATAGTCCACAGAGCGGGTTGGGAAATGAGAACAATTTTGTTTTTTATGTAACGGACATTAAGATATAAAAGGGTTGTTACCCATTTTTTCATCAGCAATCTTTTTTGTCTCGTGAGTTTATTTTCTCTTTTTTGTGTTTTGCCACCCCGTCGGACTCAACTTGTAAGATCAGCCCCAATCCCTGCTGGTCCCGTCTGTCTAAGATCTAAACACAGCGTGGGTAGACAGACCGGAGATCGGTACAGTTTGCTTAGTACCAGGTATTGGAAGCGAGTCGGGAAGGCGAGGCTGTTGATCATCTGACCAGGGGTTGGGCGGCACGCTTGGAACCAGGAGGAGCGACCAGGAGGAGCGACGTCACCGTTGGCGCCGTAACCAAAGGATCCGACCCTGGGCCAGGTGTGTAAACGTCACAATGTTATTTTCCTTTTATTTTTTATTTTTTGCTATCCTCGGCCAGCCGAAATGACGGGGAAAGCATTACTTCGCACAATCGCCATTAAGACACGCTGCAAGATCGACTCTGTTTCGCGAGGCTCGTTCCTTAATCGAGACGCCATCCCGTCAAACCTCAAAAAAAAAAAACGTCATGGAAAGAGGTCCAATATGCACAGAAATCACCACTGCTGCAGGAATTAAAAATGGATCTGTCCAGAGAAGAATATTTAACTATATTTTAAATCTCCAAGTCCTATGTGACAGACCCCCTGCTAAATCGCGGACTTGATCAAATTACCATTTGAAAATTTATCGGCACAGGACGCATCAACGACTTCCTCAATTTAAAAGGGAAAATAGTAATCCTATCCGATGGCTTTCCATCACCACAGAAATTAAATGATATTAGTCTACTCCAAAGTGGATGTAAATTGCCACATAAGATTAACAGTTAGGGTAATACGGCTGTTATTACAATTGGTTCCCTGAAAACTGAAATTATTTAAGATTCAATCTAATGCTATTCTGCTGACCAACATCCAATTTTGCTATAATTTCCTCACAAGACCTCTGATTTTAACATAAACCTTCTATTCTGAATACATATTTTCTTCTTTTGTGTTACAATGACAACATTTCTCGTGGATTTTTTTACTAACATAGTATGTTCGTTTTTATAAGTGGAGTTGGCAAGTCGAAAGTATCGTATAGTACTTGCAAAATGGAATTTATTTGTTGGATTTTAATTTCATTGCCATAACATTGTTTTATTTGATTAGTTGATGACATAATACCTATTATGATTAGTTTTAATTATTATGATTTGTTTTAATTGATTAGTTGACGACATAATAAATATAAAGATCAGTTTAATTATTATGATTTGTTTTAATTGATTAGTTGACGAAATAATACCTATTATGATTAGTTTTAATTGTTATTATTTGTTTAAATTGATTAGTTGACGACATTATACCTAGTCAACAGAAGATACAATTTCTAAGATTAAAGCTATTTAGCTGTCAAAGAAATATATTTCCAAATTGTTTTTATTACCACAATAGGAAAAATATGATATACGGCATTTATTAGTGTGTGTCATTTGCTTCTATATTATTATGGCGGGAGGAGCGAGGAAACGTTATTTCGAAGCGCCAAAAAATTAACGGATTCTAAGTTTAACTGACAAACACGTAAATATTGCTTAAAAGTAATATAATAATTTAATACAATTCACAATTATTATTTCTTTTATTTCATTATATATATATACATATATATATATATATATATATATATATATATATATATATATATATATATATATATATATATATATATATATATATTGATTATTATTTTCATTTAATTTCAATATGTAATGTTTATTACTATTTCTTTCCATTTTCTCATAGTTACCTGGTTTTCTTTCAATATTTATTTGTTTTTGTACAACTATCCGAAGATCGTTTGTCTTCTTTTTTTTCTTTTTTTTTACTTTCTGTTTTTGCTTACCTAAAGTTAAAAGTATCAAATTTGCTTTTTCTACCCTTGTTCATTTTTTTATCAATTGATAGTTTAGGTGTTAGTACTGTCAAAATCCTTGTATAAATGATTTTATTGTATAATAACTTCATAATCTCCGATTACTTTAGACCTAAATCACCATTTATATATATTTTTTCTTTCTGATAATCTTCTTTTTTAAATAAGTAAACATTTCTTTATGTGAATTTATTTATGTACGAACATTTTGTGCTTATTATATATGTATTATAGATGTGATTAGAAATGTTATTATACATGTGATTATAGATATGCTTATACATGAATTTATGTATATACGACCGTTTCATAATTTGTATTGTTTTTTAAGGTTTCGTTTCACTAAAGTTTTATACATTTAAAAACCGTCGAGATTCTAAAACACGTAAGTATATAATGTTTATATACATATATTATATATGTTCAAATATATATATATATATATATATATATATATATATATATATATATATATATATATATATATATATATATATATATATAGGTATTACGTATTCATTGATTCATCTCAAATGTGTCCAGTTTTACGAAGGATTGCGACTACCTAGGAGTCTCTTTAATTTGTATGATTCCCATAAACCTTTTACATTTCTACCTCAGTACAGGTGGGGTATGGAGCAATCAGATAATGCACACAACTGAGTTACATAAGACTTGTATGAAGGTTCATGAAAATGTATAACCAGTTTATTGGGGGAAATTAACATTTCGTACGTGCGTCAATTGGAGGTGAGTATATTTTTTTTTATTTACATTCAGGCTAATAACGTCTTTTTTTATTATAGCAACGTTTCGACATTGATATTCATTTCTTTCCATGGTAATTTATTACCCTTTCTCATATTGTATTCAAATCTATACTTGGCTGGCATAGGAGATTTTGTAGCCTAGCATATGTGCCGATTCATGATAAGTAATGTTTGATTTTATTTAGTATTTTTTATTTGAGATAAGCGTTTAAAAGGATTACAAAAAATTATTTGACTGCCTAAATTCGTCGGATCTGTGGGACGAAAAAAATAATGAAACAATTTAGCAGTTCTGTCTCTCATTTTGTCTACATTTAATAATCTCAGCGGCGATGTCGTAAGGTTTCTGAAAATCACTTGATAAAACACTAACTGTTAATTGTCTTTTCACGATTCGCCTGCTTTAACTATTTAATGAAAAGAAAAACAAAAAACGTTTAAATATTGAGCTCTAGTTTTACTTAATTTCTTCAAACGTTCCTTTTCTGTTCGTTTGTGTGTTTGTTTTTCAACTTACGAATTTAGATTGCGCAGATGTCTTTTGATGTCAGAATCAAATATTCAAATTACAATGTTTTTTTTACATTTTTTTAAAAAATATTGTCCTCCTAACTTTGTTGTAACAAATGTAAAAACTGGCAATTATCTCAAGTTAACAAAAACATGCTCACCTCGTTTATCTTGGTGTCGTTTAAATTTTTACTGAGATACGTTGGCTTGGTGGAATGTCGTCCGATCCTAAGTAGAGGTTCATACATGTGCTATTAACCGAAAATATAATCATACTCTATTATAAAACCCAGGTTGTTGTGTGTGTCTGTTACGTTTATATATTGGATTGGATTTCCTAAATATTTCAACAATTTCAAATAAAACTTCACAGGACTACGTAAAATTAACTTGCAGGTGGTTCTGACAGCGCCAAAATTTGGGGGAAACACAATTGTTTTTGCACGAAATCAATTTGAAAACACGATTAAGAGTCGCTGTTGGCCTGAGAATGAAAGGTGGACAACTCATATCAAGTTATACTTATTATAAAACCCAGGTTGTTTGTTTGTGTGTGTGTGTGTGTGTGTGTGTCCGTTTATAGTTCGGATTTCACATTTTCAACCGATTTCAACAAAAAACTTCATTTTTTTTTGGCAGGTAGTTTTTATTGTCTTGCACGTTTTTCTTTATTTTACATTCAGAGTGCATTAAAAAATTCCATTTACAAGACAATTGTTTATAATAAAATTCTATTCAATGATAGACTCATAATGATTGAAAACAATGTTTTTTGTTTGAGTTTGGGTTTGACCAATTGTAAAAAAAAAAAACAATTAAGACATATGTCCGTCAACGTTAAACAATAATCTTTGTCAGTTTTATTTTTTTCTTTTCATGAAGATACTCGATCTATCTCTTACTGTTGCATCCCTGGCAACGCCGGGCGCTACTGCTAGTCTTTAATAAAGAAGAACATGCGACGTATAGAAGCCAAGGAATATGTATCATAAACGATGATGAAATGGTTTACACTTTATGGGAAATATTTAGGTGATTTTTTAAGATCTCCTATGTAAAAAACGGCAACATTTCTGGAGTGAATGTGTTTAATGAACCTATTTTATTTAGATGTTATACAGCTGACATACCATTTTATAATTCAAAGTTTTAAAAATTTTATGATTTATTATTTAAGCATAATCACAAATACACTCTAGTAAATTTTCATTTATTAATGCTGCAGGTTGATGAAACTTGATAATGTGAAACCCCAATCAAATAAAAAATACAATGAAAATACTTCATGTTGTCCTGCATTCGAGATTCGCCTCCAGCTGTGCTGGTCAAACATCTATCTATCTATCTATCTGACGATCCCTACGATATATATATACGCGTATAATCGTCTCTCCGTCGAGCTCCGACGTTTTATACGGGGTCAAGCAGATCAGTTTTTAGGAAAGCCTACAGGCCGACACCCCACATTAAATTTGAAGGTCTCAGGTTAGTGATATCCTGTAGTTGAGTGTGGATATATATATATATATATATATATATATATATATATATATATATATATATATGTTGCATCCAGTCTCTTCTGATGGAAAATGGACAGAGAAAATCCAAAACAGAATAGCCAAAGCAGGAACAGTATTCGCTAATCTCAAACAAGGTTATAGGGCACCAAAAACGTGCCTCTCAGAGAAAAGACTGGACATATAAAGACTAGTCGTTCGTTTCATCTTTCTCTATGGCGCTGAAAGTTGGACCCTGTACCACCAAGCACATAAATCATCTTGACGCCTTTCAAATGCGCGCTGCTTCGTGCATATGTGATATAAAAATGGGATGACAAGGTCATTACTACGTAATAATTGACGAAATGTAAAAACATCACTGGCATTGAAAAGATTTAGCAAGATACAACTTAAGTGGGCTGGCCAGGAGAATAGACGAGCATAGGCTCCACCAAAATGTGCTGTATGGACAATCATCAAAACTCTAAGCGTTCAGTTTCATGTCAACTCTTACGCTACAAAGAAAAATTGAAAGACAACTTGGAATGTCTCAAATTTGATCTGAAAACCTGGGAAGTTGAAGTAGTAAGACGAAAGCAGTGGCATAAG
>CAHIKZ030004859.1:5000-15000 GCA_903632075.3 Acanthosepion pharaonis | reverse complement strand
TCTTTACATACTCCCTTGTTCTAGTATATTGAACTTTTCCCATAAACATAACATTTAAAAAGCACATCACACACACACTGCTGTTATATATATATATATATATATATTTATATAGTATATATTTATTATTATTTGGGACTATATATGGTCAGTGGATTATCCGATCAAATAGTCCTTCCTAATTGCATTAATTGCATATTTTTGTTTTTTTTTCTGTATATATATATATATATAGCAGAAAGTTTTTATCTTTCTCTATTGTACCTAGAGTTTTTTTAATTAAAGGTTAAGCATTTGATCGAGATATTATCTCTTCTTTGTATTGTTGGATAAAACTTCTATGCGAAGAGATTCTTATCTCCTGATTTCTTGTTGAACACTATAACGGCCCCCTATCTTTTCAGACAAGTTTAATCAGCAAAACATAAATGCAATGTCAGTCGCTATCTACTGTCCTTTTCATTTCGAACTTTTCTTTTCTAATTCATCAACGATATTTTTCTTGCTAACCATTTCACCGCCTTGTATCCTCTTGTGTTTTCTAAGCTTACTGTCTTGCTTGACACAATTCCGTTTATAAATTATATATATATATATATTTCAAATCGAACTCGCTTAGCCTTGTAACTGATCTAAAAAATTTAACTTTAACAAACACATTTCTAAAAAAAAAAAGTATTTCATTCGCATTTAATCTTTCATCTCTATATTATATATAAGTCCTAAAATAATTTTTGGCCAATGACACTCGCCATTTATATTTCTTATTTAAATTTTTTTTGTATACTAAAACATTAACGATGCATTTAAATTGATGCATAATAACATTTGATCTATATATATATATTTGATTGAATTTAAAAAAAATATTTTTATATTTTGCATTTTCTCTAATGTCTAATCATTGGCAAAAATTACACTGTTTTCGGGAAAAACCACTTTTCGTGTAAAAAATGCCACAAACTTAAAAAAATAAAGTATTATCGTCAAAATGTTTATGTTATTATTTAGATGAAAGAAAAAAGTATTTTTTATTATTTTTTGAAATTTTTAATATTTTCTAACACGTTCGAAATTTTGGTTAAAATCGTCTTTTGTTTACGTCATCGCGGCGACGTTTAAAATAACATTTTTTTTTTTGCGTTTTTTTTACCGTTGAAAACATATTGATTTGGAAATTCTTGTAAAAATAAAATAATTGTCCAATTTAATGAAATTTTCAGGACTTATTCAGAAATGAATGAAATTATTTTTGAAATATTTTTTTAGAAAATTTTGGTAAAAATTATATTTTTTTAAATATGTTACCCCACATTTACTTAATTTAATGAAATTTCAAGAAAACCTTTTTTTTAGTGAGAATTTTTTTTTTTTAAAAAAAGTAGGAGTCTTCGAAGAAAACAATAATCTATTTTTTTTTTTCAAAATTTGAGCTATTTAACTGAAAATCTGCTCTGAATTGAAAAATAATGAATCAATAAAACTATGATATTATTTAATTAGAAAAGCTTTTAATTGCTTTTTGTAAATAAGTTATATTAAGGACATTATTGTCTGAAGAAATAATTTTTTTTCTGATGAATAATTAATTTTTTACAAGAATTTTTTTCATTTTTAAAAATTTTAATTATAATAATTTATAATAGTTTTAAAAATCGTTTAAAATTCTGTATTAGGAGGGTTCCTCGATATTATGTACTAATTAAATAAAAAAAAATTTACGAATCCAAAATTGCTAAGTTTAATAAATTTAGTTGCGCTAAATTTTTTTAAAAATATTTTTTATGTTGTATTTTTTTACTTAATACATTCCTTATTTCCATGTATGATATACAAAAATTGCCATTATTATAAAAAGGTCACGTGATCTAAGGGTTTTGTCCCTTTTTGTTTCATCATTAACGTTTCGTTTATTAACAGATTGTATTTTCCGATTAATTAAAAGTTTAAACTTTAAATTTTAAATTATTTTTTTTTTTTTCATTTACTATTTCACTAAATAATTTTTATTTTATGTATTGTATTTCCATTTAGTGTGTATAAAGTCATACTCAAAATAAAATAATTTTTTTTAAAAACTCAGACTTAAAAAATTATGTCATTTAAAAATGGTCATCAGTAGTAAATTCATCGGCTCGTCAATCAATCATTATCAACCCCTAAGATCGAACAACGTGAACAGGACCGCTCGTTAATAATTGGTTGTATATTATTTTTTATGCTATAAGTAACAAATGTTTCTTTCAAATCAGATTAATTTAACTTTAAATTTTTAATTTTACTAAAATAACGTGTCAGAAATTTTTTTAAATATTTTAAAAATCGATAAATTTTGTTTGTTTACAAATTTCTTAAAATTAAGAAAATGGCCGTTTTAAGAAAATTTTAAAATTTGAAATTAAATTTGACAATCAAATGTATATAGTTTCTATCTGAAATACACCAGAATTGTTTAATTAATAGAAATCGTAAATTTAATTATTAAACTTTCAATTAAAGCTAAATGAAATCTTCAAGAATGTTTTTTCGTTGTTTTAAATTCATTTTAAACTTCGATATAGAAAATTTATGCCGAAATAGTGGACACAGAAAATTAAAACAGAATGTAGATCTTTTTTTTTTTCAAGTTTTCAAAAATCTGCTCTGAATCGTAAAATAAAAAAATCAATCAAGACATTATTTGACTAGAAAAGCTTTTAACTGTCTTTAAAAAGGACACTAATTGTATTAGAAAACTTATTTTTCATGAATAATGAATTTTTACAAGAATTTTTTTTTTTTTTTTTTAAATTTAGAATAATTTTATTAAATTTGGATTCTTAAAATTGTGTATTAATTTTACTCTTTTAGTAAAAACTGTATTTACTAACAATAAACTGAAAAGTTTTAGTACCGATTCATTAAACATCAATATTTAAAAAAAAAAAAAAATTCTAAATTTTTTTTTTTAATGTGTATAAACGTCCTGATGTTTGTAGATATGGTCGTCCATGCATGATATGATCAGAAAATAAGTGCGATAACTATAGTAAGTTTAAAACCAGGACGTATCAAAAATTCAATAAAACATTAGATTACGGAGGATATTTTAAATTTTTAGGATTACTGGGTACTTAAGAATTGTATAAAAAAGGAGTTCATGTAATATTCCTCAGTTACGTTTTTATCCACTGTAGAAAAACTTAAAGCTGTCAATACCTTAAATGAACAGCGATCACAGTGTGAAAAATTGCATTTTTGGCATATTTTAAACAAAGTGATATGTTTCAAATCAAACTAAACTTTAAAGCAGCTAATATTCCTCATAGTTTCAGAAAAGTACCTTTTATTTTGGGCAGATTTTTCATTAAAGAGGATTACATTCTGATGAGAAATGGCAAAAATGGTGTTAAAATTAGCAATTTCAAAATGAAAACTCCTTCCAGTTAATTTAAATTAGTTTTGAAATACAACAAAGCATTTTGCTTATTATAGAAATATTAAATTTAATCTATTAACTTGAAATTAAAAATAACATGAAGCTTCAAGAGACTTCATTTTTAAAATTTCATTTTAAACCTTAGTTATCATGTTTCTTTTACAATATTACATTGTTATAGATAACTCAGTCAACACTTTATAAAACAACCAACTTCATGAAAAAAGGAAAAAAAATTTTTTTCGTAAATTTTTTTTTTTAATCTAAAAAGTAATTTTTTTTCAAGATTAAATTTTAAAACTGAATCTTCAAAGTTTCAGAAATATTTTATTTTTTTTATTTTTATTTTTAATAAAGAGAATTTTGTATTGATTAAGATTTATCAATATGGTTTTTTATCAATTTAAATTTGCTTTTGAAATGCAGCAAAGTGTTTTGTTTATTTAAAATATTGAACTTAATCTATTAGCTTAGAATTAAAACTAAAATAAAAGCTTCAAAAAAAATTGACATTTTTAAAATGCATTTTAAACATTAGATACCATTTTTTTCTTTTTTTTAGTTTAGATAACCTAAAGCTACGTATCTCAAAAAAAAAAAACTATACAAAAGTTAAAAATGAATTTAAAATAAAATGAAACTTCTTTCTTGAAGTTTTAATCTTATCTTCAATTCCAAGTTAATTAAAATTTAATATTTCCATTAATTTTTAAATACTTTGGGGTATTTCAAACAAAATTTAATTGATAATTTTTTTTTTCCCTCAGGAAAATCTATAAATTCAAAGAACATTGACAGATCTTTCAACACAAAATAATTTGCTTTACTAAAATGTTTCAAAATTAAAATACTTTCTGAAACTTTATTTTAAGATTCAAGTTTAATTTGAATTGAAACAAATATTAGTTTTAGTTTGAAATAAATCAAAATTTTTTTTTTTTTTTTTTTTTCCTGATGTGTAATGATTTATTGACAGCTTTCTTTGGGGGATTTCAGTTAGTGGGCAAGGGGACAGAAATGGAAAAATATTACATGAATATAAATTTAATTTTTTTTTTTTTTAAACAGTAATCTTTAAAATTTTAAGCATTCTAACGTTTTATTGAATTTTAGATACATTTTTTTTTTATAAGCTTTATAGATGAAGATGCATGTTAAATTACTAATATAAATTTTAGTTTACTCTGGGTAAAAAAGGTTATTTTTTCTGAATCGATCTCATGTATAAAAGTCCATATTTAGAAAAAAAATCAAATTTATACACAACCAATTTTTTTTTTTTTTACTTAAATAAAAATATTAATAGGATTAAAAACTAAAATAGTGCGAAGGATACTTTTTAATTTTGTTCATTGCTTTCATTTTTTTTCTTTTCTTTTGTTTGATGTCATAAAATTTAATTGCACCTGATTTAATTTTTGGTAAATAACAAAAAAAAAAAATGAAAAATTGATATTATTTTTAAATTGCATTAAAAATTACAGACATTTCTAAATATGTAAAAGTTTGGTTTGTAAAAATTGTTAAACATTGACTACAGTCAAATTAAAAAAAAAAAATTCTAGATACTGTAGGTAAAACACATGCATGAAATTATACATCTTTATTGGAAAACACAAAACTGATTAAAAACAATAGATATTAAATTAATATGGAATTACTTTTCTTATAGGAAAAGTGTATTCAGTCAAAGGAAGTTGATTCTAAATTTTCCTTCTTGAATTTTATACCAAAAATAATCTAATTTGCAAAATAAAAAAAAAAAATAGTCTTTAAAAAATGGTTCAAATTCAAAATGGCATTACTTATATTTTTTCAATTTTTTAAAATCTGTGTCTATATTTAGTTAAAAAGAAACTTAAGGACAGCAATAGGATTAATTTAAAATTGCAATGAAAAAAAATTACAATTAAATATTTAAAAAAAAAATTAAATATTCAGTGTACATTTTTCTCTCTTACTCAAATAACATCTTCAGTGGTCAGGATATAGCTTTTCACCAAAGATCATGATCGATTATTAAAACTAATACTTTAAAAAAAATATAAATAAAAATGGTAGATTAGTTTTGCTGAGACTAGAAATAATTTGGTGATGCTTCATTACAAATGAATTGAGTAAAGTGGTAACATTAATGGTGACTATTTTTTACAAACTTTGAAAAAATTAAGTTTCTATAAAAATTAATAAGTTAAAAATGGTAATAAATGTTTAATTTGACCCAGTGAAAATAGTTATTGAATTTTATGTGCTTTCTTTATAGTAAGGCAGCATTTTTTTTTATCCTTTTGAATAATAATGTTACGCTTCAATTAATTATGGTTTAAATCAGTGTTTATCCTTGTTTTATAAAATATTTAAATGGAATCAAATTGTTAGGATTGGTGATTATTATTATTTCAAATTTCATTTGACTTGCATATGATGCTCTTAACCTACTAGTGTCTGGAGATGAACAGGATATATGCATGATTTGCAGATGAAATTGGTACAGATGTGAAAATCTTTAATTTTTATTCAATATTTCAAATTTGTTTTCTTATAAGAAATTACTATCAGATCTGGTTTAAAACAGTTTTAAGATTGAAAATTGAAACTTCCTTAATGCTGCAGTTTTGTTTTCTTTGTCCATTTGTCATTGATTTTGTGATGTTTTTCGGATTGTAATGCTTTCTCTTCTTTTACAGAAAAGTTCAAAAGGTTACCAAATTGCTAAACTTTATCACCAAATTGGAGAGCATGAAATTGCCAAAAGGTGAGGGTTTATACTTGACCTTTAAAAAGTATCTAGTGACCTAATTTTATCTTGAAAACATTTTGGTTAAATAAAACTACTTGGTCTTTGTTTAAGCTCTGTTGCCTATGACTTGCATGAAATATGTTAGTGAAACTCTTTTAAATGAGTTAAATAAGTTGTTTGCTTGGGGTTTGAAATGTTTTAAACTAATACTACTCTTTTTAAAATTTATATAATGTACAACTTCCTTTTTTGCAATGAGATTCAAGGATGGATTTTGTTTTCCTCCTGAACATTTAAACAACTTTAATTGACTAAAGCTACAAAATTGGAATTTAAAATATTCAAATATTTAGCTAAGATTACTGTATTTTCTACCAGAGGTATAACACAGCTATATTTTATTTTTTTTTCTTTTTGTTAGAGATATTTGTGAGTGGAGAGGAATTTAAAATCCTAACCCTTCACTTTAAATTAATTTTAATCAGAGCTACATTTAAAGAGTTAGTTTTAAGGATTTAGGCTGGATATATTTTAAACAGAAATGCATGGAGATTTGTTGAGCTTTATAAACCATGGTATAATTTGTTGGATTTTTTTTTTTTCACTTTTTTTTTTAAAGCAACTTTTTTATGAAAAAAAGTGGTGGGCAGAATATAGTATTTTCCCCACTGTTTTCTTGATGGATCCATTTTGTATGGGGGAAATTGAATAGAATTAAAATGGTTGAGTATATGGGTGTTGTCAGCATTTCCTATTGGCTCACTTGATATAAGAACCTAAATTGCTGTTGTTCCCAGGTCCACTTTGACCCATTGTGGTAGCACCTGTTAGGGTCCCAAAAAAATTCACTCCATAAACAAAACCTTATGAAAGTGTGAAAATACCAGCAATACGTTTTATATAAGTTGCAAACAATATATTAACCCATATAATATCCTAAATTTTTAAATCAAACTATATAGGTACCTCCATTGAAGATCGCTAAAAAAAATAGCATAGCATGATGAAAAAAGACGCCAAACTTGACAAAAACAAAATTTTATCATCTAAATGTTTAAGAGGAAAGATCAAAGTTTATTTTAATTATTTTTAAAAATTTTTTTTTTTTAAAACATTCTAAATTTTGATTTAAAAAAGAAAAAACAAACAAAAAAAATTTGTTTCTCTTTGTATCATCGGAACTAGTAAAAATAACATATACAATTTTTAGCACGTTTTTTTTTTTTTTTTGTATGACACTCATTAATTTGGAAAATCTTGCAAAAATAAAAATAATTGTCGGATGTTAATTAAACTTTCATAAAATATTCACAGAAATGGAAATTTTATAAATTTTTTTTTTTTTTAAAAGTCATGGCAGATGTATTTTTTTCATATTTATTACCCCCCCATAACTAATTTTATGAAAACACTAGAAATTCAGTCGCATTCTGTTTTAGTGATTATATTAGTTAAAAAACACAAGGCTTTGAAGAAAGCAAATCATGTTTTTTTTTTTTTTTTTATTGGACCTTCTCTATCTGAATTGTAACACTTAAAACACAATAAAACTAAAATATTATTTAATTTCAAATGTGTTTATTTGCTGTTAGTTATTTTTATGAATATGGACAATATTTTCTGAAACGAAAAAATTTTTCGATGAAAAAATGAATTTTAATACAATTATTTGTTATTTCTTTAATTATTTTAGATTTTTTAAATTTAAGTTGTTAAATATTATAAAAATAGTTGAAAGTCGCATTCACTTTCGTAAATATCTTCATGAGATTTTTTAGCGCTTTGTAAATTGTATCCTTTGTCCAATCAGAAGACCCGCAGTAATTAAAAATGTAATTATGTGTTCATAAAAATTGTTAAAATGGCTGTAATTAGAAAGTACGGAAAGTCACAAGCAATAAAATGTCACATGGCTTGAGTGTAAGCGTTCTCCGCTGAATGTCCATTTCATTATTGCAAATTCTTTATGGTAAACACATGTTGAGCAATTTGAATTAGCGTTTTTACTAATTAAAAAAAAAACTGAACAACATCCTAAGCCCTTTTCATCCACAACATTAGTACATTTTAAAAAGTATCATATATTTCATTTACATATTTCATTGCAATTTCAATTTTGCGAAGTTGTTTTACACTTCTCAGTGAGTCGTCTTATTTCAATTTTTCTATTGCCAGGCTTCATTTTCATACTGAAATTAAAGTAAGTACCATATGATTTGTTTTTACTTTTTTATAAAGCTACTTTTTCGAATATATTTTTTGAATTTGGCAATTGTCTTCATTGAGATTTTAATTCATTCCATTTACATATTTTTCTTATAAATAAGAAATAGCAAAGAAAATTATAATTGATTTTTAAAAGAATTTCAAACTAAAATTTTCATTTTGTTTTATAAAATAGAAAAATTGGTTGACAAGATTAATTATCTGTCAATTTTGGTGACGCAAAAAAAACAAGATTTTAACGAAAATTTCGGACGTGCATATATATATATATATATATATATATATATATATATATATATAAATTTAATATAAAATCTTCAAAGCTACTTCAAACAGAAAATACTAGAAGTTTTAAGCATTTAATTTAAATAATATATAATTTTAATATTAAAAGGTTCCCAAAATAATATATTCATATCATTCATCTTAATATATCTTATCATAATTTCTAATTAAGAAATAATTTATTAAGATGAATTGCATTCAAGACTACTATTTTTAGATAATCCTGCTGTATATGTGGATATAATTCGTTTTTATCACAAATTTATTGCTACTACAATGTGGAATAATCTCGAAAAAAGTCGATAAATCAAAAGTAAATTGATAAAAAGCTGCAAGAGGTAATCTAGAATTATGCATCGAGATGGAGCAGAGACTGAAAACGAGGCAGGAAATGCGTAACTCAAATTCTCTTCAATATTTCATTAACTCCACCTATAAATAATTACACGCACACATGGTGTTTTGCATCTTACTCAGATGTGATACGCCATCTCACCTTGCATCAATCGTGATGGCTTCCGTCTCATTTGGCGGACCAAAATGACACTTGAGACCAGCATTCGTTTTCGCCGGTATCACACGTATATGACAGATAAATGATGTCTATTTGGTTAAGTTGATTGCATCTACATGCCCTACAACTCTTTATTGTGCGTCCTCAATTCATGTATCTGACAGGACGACAAGACAGGTTGGATTGTTTAAGGTTCTTCTGGTTGTTATGATCCCCTTTCAGATGATTCACATAACCTACCCTAGACAACTGCCTGCGTTCACACTCACTACATTTCCAAGACTGCATATTAATTGGCAAATCATAATAGTCGCCTCTTCGGTAATAACACTTGAGCCCTGAGCAAACCCGAGACATTCAAGGTCAATGGTCTTGCATCCCTCCTAATAAAATGCCTCTGGTCTCTATGATTAACATCAGTTCTTCCCAGTGCTGCACATCCATGTGCAATCGATTCAGATTATCGTTCAGATTATCTTTAAACGACTTCCTTGTCTGCTGTTTTGGACACTATCCTCTCTTCACGTAGAAAATCCTTTTATCCCACATTCTCACAACGTATAATTACTATCGCATCTGGTGAAGTATTATTATTGTTTAAATGCTGTTGCATTCCGATATTGAAGGACAGGAGTGTCTGGAATTATCTGATATTAAGTATAGGTATTTGCATTGTTGGTTGAAAAGCTGAAGTCAGTTAATATCCCTGCGGTTATGGTGTCCATGTATCAACATAATACAGCAGGGTTGTTAAGAGACAGGCCACATAGACAGGCCATAGTTTAGTTTCGATGATAATGACTCTATTTGACCAAAC
>CAHIKZ030004857.1:0-81704 GCA_903632075.3 Acanthosepion pharaonis | reverse complement strand
CGCACTGCTGAGTTGAATGCAGTGCTTCCTACGCTGCCTCAATGAATTCTAATGAAAAATAATTTCGAACAAGTTTTAGATGAGGGTTTTGGCTTCCCCCAATGGCACATTAAAGAAGGGAAAGGTAAATATAAAGCACAGAGAGAAGGGAAATATACAGTGATCACCCACTTTGCGTCCACCGCATTTTTATTGAAATCGCAATTGCTGAGTTGAATGCAGTGCTTCCTACGCTGCCCTCAATGAATTCTAATGAAAAAATAATTTCGAACAAGTTTTAGATGAGGGTTTTGCCTTTCCTAATGGCACATTAAAGAAGGGAAAGGTAAATATAAAGCACCGAGAGAAGGGAAATATACAGTGATCACCCACTTTGCGTCCACCGCATTTTTATTGGAAATCGCAATTGCTGAGTTGAATGCAGTGCTTCCTACGCTGCCTCAATGAATTTAATGAAAAATAATTTCGAACAAGTTTTAGATGAGGGTTTTGCCTTTCCCTAATGGCACATTAAAGAAGGAAAGGTAAATATAAAGCACCGAGAGAAGGGAAATATACAGTGATCACCCACTTTGCGTCCACCGCATTTTTATTGGAAATCGCAATTGCTGAGTTGAATGCAGTGCTTCCTACGCTGCCTCAATGAATTCTAATGAAAAATAATTTCGAACAAGTTTTAGATGAGGGTTTTGCCTTTCCCTAATGGCACATTAAAGAAGGAAAGGTAAATATAAAGCACAGAGAGAAGGGAAATATACAGTGATCACCCACTTTGCGTCCACCGCATTTTTATTGGAAATCGCAATTCGCTGAGTTGAATGCAGTGCTTCCTACGCCGCCTCAATGAATTCTAATGAAAAATAATTTCGAACAAGTTTTAGATGAGGGTTTTGCCTTTCCCTAATGGCACATTAAAGATGGAAAGGTAAATATAAAGCACCGAGAGAAGGGAAATATACAGTGATCACCCACTTTGCGTCCACCGCATTTTTATTGAAATCGCAATTCGCTGAGTTGAATGCAGTGCTTCCTACGCTGCCTCAATGAATTCTAATGAAAAATAATTTCGAACAAGTTTTAGATGAGGGTTTTGCCTTTCCCTAATGGCACATTAAAGAAGGGAAAGGTAAATATAAAGCACCGAGAGAAGGGAAATATACAGTGATCACCCACTTTGCGTCCACCGCATTTTTATTGGAAATCGCAATTCGCTGAGTTGAATGCAGTGCTTCCTACGCTGCCTCAATGAATTCTAATGAAAAATAATTTCGAACAAGTTTTAGATGAGGGTTTTGCCTTTCCCTAATGGCACATTAAAGAAGGGAAAGGTAAATATAAAGCACCGAGAGAAGGGAAATATACAGTGATCACCCACTTTGCGTCCACCGCATTTTTATTGGAAATCGCAATTGCTGAGTTGAATGCAGTGCTTCCTTACGCTGCCTCAATGAATTCTAATGAAAAATAATTTCGAACAAGTTTTAGATGAGGGTTTTGCCTTTCCCTAATGGCACATTAAAGAAGGGAAAGGTAAATATAAAGCACCGAGAGAAGGGAAATATACAGTGATCACCCACTTTGCGTCCACCGCATTTTTATTGGAAATCGCAATTGCTGAGTTGAATGCAGTGCTTCCTACGCTGCCTCAATGAATTTAATGAAAAATAATTTCGAACAAGTTTTAGATGAGGGTTTTGCCTTCCCTAATGGCACATTAAAGAAGGGAAAGGTAAATATAAAGCACCGAGAGAAGGGAAATATACAGTGATCACCCACTTTGCGTCCACCGCATTTTTATTGGAAATCGCAATTCGCTGAGTTGAATGCAGTGCTTCCTACGCTGCCTCAATGAATTCTAATGAAAAAAATAATTTCGAACAAGTTTTAGATGAGGGTTTTGCCTTTCCCTAATGGCACATTAAAGAAGGGAAAGGTAAATATAAAGCACCGAGAGAAGGGAAATATACAGTGATCACCCACTTTGCGTCCACCGCATTTTTATTGGAAATCGCACCGCTGAGTTGAATGCAGTGCTTCCTACGCTGCCTCAATGAATTCTAATGAAAAAATAATTTCGAACAAGTTTTAGATGAGGGTTTTGCCTTTCCCTATGGCACATTAAAGAAGGGAAAGGTAAATATAAAGCACAGAGAGAAGGGAAATATACAGTGATCACCCACTTTGCGTCCACCGCATTTTTTATTGGAAATCGCAATTGCTGAGTTGAATGCAGTGCTTCCTACGCTGCCTCAATGAATTCTAATGAAAAATAATTTCGAACAAGTTTTAGATGAGGGTTTTGCCTTTCCCAATGGCACATTAAAGAAGGGAAAGGTAAATATAAAGCACCGAGAGAAGGGAAATATACAGTGATCACCCACTTTGCGTCCACCGCATTTTTATTGGAAATCGCAATTGCTGAGTTGAATGCAGTGCTTCCTACGCTGCCTCAATGAATTCTAATGAAAAATAATTTCGAACAAGTTTTAGATGAGGGTTTTGCCTTCCCTAATGGCACATTAAAGAAGGGAAAGGTAAATATAAAGCACAGAGAGAAGGGAAATATACAGTGATCACCCACTTTGCGTCCACCGCATTTTTATTGGAAATCGCAATTCGCTGAGTTGAATGCAGTGCTTCCTACGCTGCCTCAATGAATTCTAATGAAAAATAATTTCGAACAAGTTTTAGATGAGGGTTTTGCCTTTTCCTAATGGCACATTAAAGAAGGGAAAGGTAAATATAAAGCACCGAGAGAAGGGAAATATACAGTGATCACCCACTTTGCGTCCACCGCATTTTTTATTGGAAATCGCAATTCGCTGAGTTGAATGCAGTGCTTCCTACGCTGCCTCAATGAATTCTAATGAAAAATAATTTCGAACAAGTTTTAGATGAGGGTTTTGCCTTCCCTAATGGCACATTAAAGAAGGGAAAGGTAAATATAAAGCACCGAGAGAAGGGAAATATACAGTGATCACCCACTTTGCGTCCACCGCATTTTTATTGGAAATCGCAATTCGCTGAGTTGAATGCAGTGCTTCCTACGCTGCCTCAATGAATTCTAATGAAAATAATTTCGAACAAGTTTTAGATGAGGGTTTTGCCTTCCCTAATGGCACATTAAAGAAGGGAAAGGTAAATATAAAGCACCGAGAGAAGGGAAATATACAGTGATCACCCACTTTGCGTCCACCGCATTTTTATTGGAAATCGCAATTCGCTGAGTTGAATGCAGTGCTTCCTAGCCTGCCTCAATGAATTCTAATGAAAAATAATTTCGAACAAGTTTTAGATGAGGGTTTTGCCTTTCCCTAATGGCACATTAAAGAAGGGAAAGGTAAATATAAAGCACCGAGAGAAGGGAAATATACAGTGATCACCCACTTTGCGTCCACCGCATTTTTTATTGGAAATCGCAATTGCTGAGTTGAATGCAGTGCTTCCTACGCTGCCTCAATGAATTCTAATGAAAAATAATTTCGAACAAGTTTTAGATGAGGGTTTTGCCTTTCCCTAATGGCACATTAAAGAAGGGAAAGGTAAATATAAAGCACCGAGAGAAGGGAAATATACAGTGATCACCCACTTTGCGTCCACCGCATTTTTATTGGAAATCGCAATTCGCTGAGTTGAATGCAGTGCTTCCTACGCTGCCTCAATGAATTTAATGAAAATAATTTCGAACAAGTTTTAGATGAGGGTTTTGCCTTTCCCTAATGGCACATTAAAGAAGGGAAAGGTAAATATAAAGCACCGAGAGAAGGGAAATATACAGTGATCACCCACTTTGCGTCCACCGCATTTTTATTGGAAATCGCAATTCGCTGAGTTGAATGCAGTGCTTCCTACGCTGCCTCAATGAATTCTAATGAAAAATAATTTCGAACAAGTTTTAGATGAGGGTTTTGCCTTTCCCTAATGGCACATTAAAGAAGGGAAAGGTAAATATAAAGCACCGAGAGAAGGGAAATATACAGTGATCACCCACTTTGCGTCCACCGCATTTTTATTGGAAATCGCAATTGCTGAGTTGAATGCAGTGCTTCCTACGCTGCCTCAATGAATTCTAATGAAAAATAATTTCGAACAAGTTTTAGATGAGGGTTTTGCCTTTCCCTAATGGCACATTAAAGAAGGGAAAGGTAAATATAAAGCACCGAGAGAAGGGAAATATACAGTGATCACCCACTTTGCGTCCACCGCATTTTTATTGGAAATCGCAATTGCTGAGTTGAATGCAGTGCTTCCTACGCTGCCTCAATGAATTCTAATGAAAAATAATTTCGAACAAGTTTTAGATGAGGGTTTGCCTTTCCCTAATGGCACATTAAAGAAGGGAAAGGTAAATATAAAGCACAGAGAGAAGGGAAATATACAGTGATCACCCACTTTGCGTCCACCGCATTTTTATTGAAATCGCAATTGCTGAGTTGAATGCAGTGCTTCCTACGCTGCCTCAATGAATTTAATGAAAAATAATTTCGAACAAGTTTTAGATGAGGGTTTTGCCTTTCCCTAATGGCACATTAAAGAAGGGAAAGGTAAATATAAAGCACCGAGAGAAGGGAAATATACAGTGATCACCCACTTTGCGTCCACCGCATTTTTATTGGAAATCGCAATTGCTGAGTTGAATGCAGTGCTTCCTACGCTGCCTCAATGAATTCTAATGAAAATAATTTCGAACAAGTTTTAGATGAGGGTTTTGCCTTTCCCTAATGGCACATTAAAGAAGGGAAAGGTAAATATAAAGCACCGAGAGAAGGGAAATATACAGTGATCACCCACTTTGCGTCCACCGCATTTTTTTATTGGAAATCGCAATTGCTGAGTTGAATGCAGTGCTTCCTACGCTGCCTCAATGAATTCTAATGAAAAATAATTTCGAACAAGTTTTAGATGAGGGTTTTGCCTTTCCTAAATGGCACATTAAAGAAGGGAAAGGTAAATATAAAGCACCGAGAGAAGGGAAATATACAGTGATCACCCACTTTGCGTCCACCGCATTTTTTATTGGAAATCGCAATTGCTGAGTTGAATGCAGTGCTTCCTACGCTGCCTCAATGAATTTAATGAAAAATAATTTCGAACAAGTTTTAGATGAGGGTTTTGCCTTCCCTAATGGCACATTAAAGAAGGGAAAGGTAAATATAAAGCACCGAGAGAAGGGAAATATACAGTGATCACCCACTTTGCGTCCACCGCATTTTTATTGGAAATCGCAATTCGCTGAGTTGAATGCAGTGCTTCCTACGCTGCCTCAATGAATTCTAATGAAAAAATAATTTCGAACAAGTTTTAGATGAGGGTTTTGCCTTTCCCTAATGGCACATTAAAGAAGGGAAAGGTAAATATAAAGCACCGAGAGAAGGGAAATATACAGTGATCACCCACTTTGCGTCCACCGCATTTTTATTGGAAATCGCAATTCGCTGAGTTGAATGCAGTGCCCTCCTACGCTGCCTCAATGAATTCTAATGAAAAATAATTTCGAACAAGTTTTAGATGAGGGTTTTGCCTTTCCCTAATGGCACATTAAAGAAGGAAAGGTAAATATAAAGCACCGAGAGAAGGGAAATATACAGTGATCACCCACTTTGCGTCCACCGCATTTTTATTGGAAATCGCAATTCGCTGAGTTGAATGCAGTGCTTCCTACGCTGCCTCAATGAATTCTAATGAAAAATAATTTCGAACAAGTTTTAGATGAGGGTTTTGCCTTCCCTAATGGCACATTAAAGAAGGGAAAGGTAAATATAAAGCACCGAGAGAAGGGAAATATACAGTGATCACCCACTTTGCGTCCACCGCATTTTTATTGGAAATCGCAATTGCTGAGTTGAATGCAGTGCTTCCTACGCTGCCTCAATGAATTCTAATGAAAAATAATTTCGAACAAGTTTTAGATGAGGGTTTTGCCTTTCCCTAATGGCACATTAAAGAAGGGAAAGGTAAATATAAAGCACCGAGAGAAGGGAAATATACAGTGATCACCCACTTTGCGTCCACCGCATTTTTATTGGAAATCGCAATTGCTGAGTTGAATGCAGTGCTTCCTACGCTGCCTCAATGAATTCTAATGAAAAATAATTTCGAACAAGTTTTAGATGAGGGTTTTGCCTTTCCCTAATGGCACATTAAAGAAGGGAAAGGTAAATATAAAGCACCGAGAGAAGGGAAATATACAGTGATCACCCACTTTGCGTCCACCGCATTTTTATTGAAATCGCAATTGCTGAGTTGAATGCAGTGCTTCCTACGCTGCCTCAATGAATTCTAATGAAAAATAATTTCGAACAAGTTTTAGATGAGGGTTTTGCCTTTCCTAATGGCACATTAAAGAAGGAAAGGTAAATATAAAGCACCGAGAGAAGGGAAATATACAGTGATCACCCACTTTGCGTCCACCGCATTTTTATTGGAAATCGCAATTGCTGAGTTGAATGCAGTGCTTCCTACGCTGCCTCAATGAATTCTAATGAAAATAATTTCGAACAAGTTTTAGATGAGGGTTTTGCCTTTCCCTAATGGCACATTAAAGAAGGAAAGGTAAATATAAAGCACCGAGAGAAGGGAAATATACAGTGATCACCCACTTTGCGTCCACCGCATTTTTATTGAAAATCGCAATTGCTGAGTTGAATGCAGTGCTTCCTACGCTGCCTCAATGAATTTAATGAAAAATAATTTCGAACAAGTTTTAGATGAGGGTTTTGCCTTTCCCTAATGGCACATTAAAGAAGGGAAAGGTAAATATAAAGCACCGAGAGAAGGGAAATATACAGTGATCACCCACTTTGCGTCCACCGCATTTTTATTGGAAATCGCAATTGCTGAGTTGAATGCAGTGCTTCCTACGCTGCCTCAATGAATTCTAATGAAAAATAATTTCGAACAAGTTTTAGATGAGGGTTTTGCCTTCCCAATGGCACATTAAAGAAGGGAAAGGTAAATATAAAGCACCGAGAGAAGGGAAATATACAGTGATCACCCACTTTGCGTCCACCGCATTTTTATTGGAAATCGCAATTCGCTGAGTTGAATGCAGTGCTTCCTACGCTGCCTCAATGAATTCTAATGAAAAATAATTTCGAACAAGTTTTAGATGAGGGTTTTGCCTTCCCTAATGGCACATTAAAGAAGGGAAAGGTAAATATAAAGCACCGAGAGAAGGGAAATATACAGTGATCACCCACTTTGCGTCCACCGCATTTTTATTGAAATCGCAATTGCTGAGTTGAATGCAGTGCTTCCTACGCTGCCTCAATGAATTCTAATGAAAAATAATTTCGAACAAGTTTTAGATGAGGGTTTTGCCTTTCCCTAATGGCACATTAAAGAAGGGAAAGGTAAATATAAAGCACCGAGAGAAGGGAAATATACAGTGATCACCCACTTTGCGTCCACCGCATTTTTATTGGAAATCGCAATTCGCTGAGTTGAATGCAGTGCTTCCTACGCTGCCTCAATGAATTCTAATGAAAAATAATTTCGAACAAGTTTTAGATGAGGGTTTTGCCTTTCCCTAATGGCACATTAAAGAAGGGAAAGGTAAATATAAAGCACCGAGAGAAGGGAATATACAGTGATCACCCACTTTGCGTCCACCGCATTTTTATTGGAAATCGCAATTCGCTGAGTTGAATGCAGTGCTTCCTACGCTGCCTCAATGAATTCTAATGAAAAATAATTTCGAACAAGTTTTAGATGAGGGTTTTGCCTTTCCCTAAAGGCACATTAAAGAAGGGAAAGGTAAATATAAAGCACCGAGAGAAGGGAAATATACAGTGATCACCCACTTTGCGTCCACCGCATTTTTATTGGAAATCGCAATTCGCTGAGTTGAATGCAGTGCTTCCTACGCTGCCTCAATGAATTCTAATGAAAAATAATTTCGAACAAGTTTTAGATGAGGGTTTTGCCTTCCCTAATGGCACATTAAAGAAGGGAAAGGTAAATATAAAGCACCGAGAGAAGGGAAATATACAGTGATCACCCACTTTGCGTCCACCGCATTTTTATTGGAAATCGCAATTCGCTGAGTTGAATGCAGTGCTTCCTACGCTGCCTCAATGAATTCTAATGAAAAATAATTTCGAACAAGTTTTAGATGAGGGTTTTGCCTTTCCCTAATGGCACATTAAAGAAGGGAAAGGTAAATATAAAGCACCGAGAGAAGGGAAATATACAGTGATCACCCACTTTGCGTCCACCGCATTTTTATTGGAAATCGCAATTGCTGAGTTGAATGCAGTGCTTCCTACGCTGCCTCAATGAATTCTAATGAAAAATAATTTCGAACAAGTTTTAGATGAGGGTTTTGCCTTCCCTAATGGCACATTAAAGAAGGAAAGGTAAATATAAAGCACCGAGAGAAGGGAAATATACAGTGATCACCCACTTTGCGTCCACCGCATTTTTATTGGAAATCGCAATTGCTGAGTTGAATGCAGTGCTTCCTACGCTGCCTCAATTAATTCTAATGAAAAATAATTTCGAACAAGTTTTAGATGAGGGTTTTGCCTTCCCTTAATAGCAAATTAAAGAAGGGAAGGTAAATATAAAGCACCGAGAGAAGGGAAATATACAGTGATCACCCACTTTGCGTCCACCGCATTTTTAGTGGAAATCGCAATTCGCTGAGTTGAATGCAGTGCTTCCTACGCTGCCTCAATGAATTCTAATGAAAAATAATTTCGAACAAGTTTTAGATGAGGGTTTTGCCTTTCCCTAATGGCACATTAAAGAAGGGAAAGGTAAATATAAAGCACCGAGAGAAGGGAAATATACAGTGATCACCCACTTTGCGTCCACCGCATTTTTATGGAAATCGCAATTGCTGAGTTGAATGCAGTGCTTCCTACGCTGCCTCAATGAATTCTAATGAAAAATAATTTCGAACAAGTTTTAGATGAGGGTTTTGCCTTTCCCTAATGGCACATTAAAGAAGGGAAAGGTAAATATAAAGCACCGAGAGAAGGGAAATATACAGTGATCACCCACTTTGCGTCCACCGCATTTTTATTGGAAATCGCAATTCGCTGAGTTGAATGCAGTGCTTCCTACGCTGCCTCAATGAATTCTAATGAAAAATAATTTCGAACAAGTTTTAGATGAGGGTTTTGCCTTTCCCTAATGGCACATTAAAGAAGGGAAAGGTAAATATAAAGCACCGAGAGAAGGGAAATATACAGTGATCACCCACTTTGCGTCCACCGCATTTTTATTGGAAATCGCAATTCTGAGTTGAATGCAGTGCTTCCTACGCTGCCTCAATGAATTCTAATGAAAAATAATTTCGAACAAGTTTTAGATGAGGGTTTTGCCTTTCCCTAATGGCACATTAAAGAAGGGAAAGGTAAATATAAAGCACCGAGAGAAGGGAAATATACAGTGATCACCCACTTTGCGTCCACCGCATTTTTATTGGAAATCGCAATTGCTGAGTTGAATGCAGTGCCTCCTACGCTGCCTCAATGAATTCTAATGAAAAATAATTTCGAACAAGTTTTAGATGAGGGTTTTGCCTTTCCCTAATGGCACATTAAAGAAGGGAAAGGTAAATATAAAGCACAGAGAGAAGGGAAATATACAGTGATCACCCACTTTGCGTCCACCGCATTTTTATTGGAAATCGCAATTCGCTGAGTTGAATGCAGTGCTTCCTACGCTGCCTCAATGAATTCTAATGAAAATAATTTCGAACACGTTTTAGATGAGGGTTTTGCCTTTCCCTAATGCAACATTAAAGAAGGGAAAGGTAAATATAAAGCACCGAGAGAAGGGAAATATACAGTGATCACCCACTTTGCGTCCACCGCATTTTTATTGGAAATCGCAATTCGCTGAGTTGAATGCAGTGCTTCCTACGCTGCCTCAATGAATTCTAATGAAAAATAATTTCGAACAAGTTTTAGATGAGGGTTTTGCCTTTCCCTAATGGCACATTAAAGAAGGGAAAGGTAAATATAAAGCACCGAGAGAAGGGAAATATACAGTGATCACCCACTTTGCGTCCACCGCATTTTTATTGGAAATCGCAATTGCTGAGTTGAATGCAGTGCCTACGCTGCCTCAATGAATTCTAATGAAAAATAATTTCGAACAAGTTTTAGATGAGGGTTTTGCCTTTCCCTAATGGCACATTAAAGAAGGAAAAGGTAAATATAAAGCACCGAGAGAAGGGAAATATACAGTGATCACCCACTTTGCGTCCACCGCATTTTTTATTGGAAATCGCAATTCGCTGAGTTGAATGCAGTGCTTCCTACGCTGCCTCAATGAATTTAATGAAAAATAATTTCGAACAAGTTTTAGATGAGGGTTTTGCCTTCCCTAATGGCACATTAAAGAAGGGAAAGGTAAATATAAAGCACCGAGAGAAGGGAAATATACAGTGATCACCCACTTTGCGTCCACCGCATTTTTATTGGAAATCGCAATTCGCTGAGTTGAATGCAGTGCTTCCTACGCTGCCTCAATGAATTCTAATGAAAAATAATTTCGAACAAGTTTTAGATGAGGGTTTTGCCTTTCCCTAATGGCACATTAAAGAAGGGAAAGGTAAATATAAAGCACAGAGAGAAGGGAAATATACAGTGATCACCCACTTTGCGTCCACCGCATTTTTATTGGAAATCGCAATTCGCTGAGTTGAATGCAGTGCTTCCTACGCTGCCTCAATGAATTCTAATGAAAAATAATTTCGAACAAGTTTTAGATGAGGGTTTTGCCTTTCCCAATGGCACATTAAAGAAGGGAAAGGTAAATATAAAGCACAGAGAGAAGGGAAATATACAGTGATCACCCACTTTGCGTCCACCGCATTTTTATTGGAAATCGCAATTCGCTGAGTTGAATGCAGTGCTTCCTACGCTGCCTCAATGAATTCTAATGAAAAATAATTTCGAACAAGTTTTAGATGAGGGTTTTGCCTTGCCTAATGGCACATTAAAGAAGGGAAAGGTAAATATAAAGCACCGAGAGAAGGGAAATATACAGTGATCACCCACTTTGCGTCCACCGCATTTTTATTGGAAATCGCAATTCGCTGAGTTGAATGCAGTGCTTCCTACGCTGCCTCAATGAATTCTAATGAAAAATAATTTCGAACAAGTTTTAGATGAGGGTTTTGCCTTTCCCTAATGGCACATTAAAGAAGGGAAAGGTAAATATAAAGCACCGAGAGAAGGGAAATATACAGTGATCACCCACTTTGCGTCCACCGCATTTTTTATTGGAAATCGCAATTCGCTGAGTTGAATGCAGTGCTTCCTACGCTGCCTCAATGAATTCTAATGAAAAATAATTTCGAACAAGTTTTAGATGAGGGTTTTGCCTTTCCTAATGGCACATTAAAGAAGGAAAGGTAAATATAAAGCACCGAGAGAAGGAAATATACAGTGATCACCCACTTTGCGTCCACCGCATTTTTTATTGGAAATCGCAATTCGCTGAGTTGAATGCAGTGCTTCCTACGCTGCCTCAATGAATTCTAATGAAAAATAATTTCGAACAAGTTTTAGATGAGGGTTTTGCCTTTCCCTAATGGCACATTAAAGAAGGGAAAGGTAAATATAAAGCACAGAGAGAAGGGAAATATACAGTGATCACCCACTTTGCGTCCACCGCATTTTTATTGGAAATCGCAATTCGCTGAGTTGAATGCAGTGCTTCCTACGCTGCCTCAATGAATTCTAATGAAAAATAATTTCGAACAAGTTTTAGATGAGGGTTTTGCCTTTCCCTAATGGCACATAAAGAAGGGAAAGGTAAATATAAAGCACCGAGAGAAGGGAAATATACAGTGATCACCCACTTTGCGTCCACCGCATTTTTATTGGAAATCGCAATTCGCTGAGTTGAATGCAGTGCTTCCTACGCTGCCTCAATGAATTCTAATGAAAAATAATTTCGAACAAGTTTTAGATGAGGGTTTTGCCTTTCCCTAATGGCACATTAAAGAGGGAAAGGTAAATATAAAGCACCGAGAGAAGGGAAATATACAGTGATCACCCACTTTGCGTCCACCGCATTTTTATTGGAAATTTTATTGAGTTGAATGCAGTCGCAATTCAATGAATTGAATGAAAAATAATTTCGAACAAGTTTTAGATGAGGGTTTTGCCTTTCCCTAATGGCACATTAAAGAAGGGAAAGGTAAATATAAAGCACCGAGAGAAGGGAAAATACAGTGATCACCCACTTTGCGTCCACCGCATTTTTATTGAAATCGCAATTCGCTGAGTTGAATGCAGTGCCCTACGCTGCCTCAATGAATTTAATGAAAAATAATTTCAACAAGTTTTAGATGAGAACATTAAAGAAGGGAAAGGTAAATATAAAGCACCGAGAGAAGGGAAATATACAGTGATCACCCACTTTGCGTCCACCGCATTTTTATTGGAAATCGCAATTCGCTGAGTTGAATGCAGTGCTTCCTACGCTGCCTCAATGAATTCTAATGAAAAATAATTTCGAACAAGTTTTAGATGAGGGTTTTGCCTTTCCCTAATGGCACATTAAAGAAGGGAAAGGTAAATATAAAGCACAGAGAGAAGGGAAATATACAGTGATCACCCACTTTGCGTCCACCGCATTTTATTGGAAATCGCAATTGCTGAGTTGAATGCAGTGCTTCCTACGCTGCCTCAATGAATTTAATGAAAATAATTTCGAACAAGTTTTAGATGAGGGTTTTGCCTTTCCCTAATGGCACATTAAAGAAGGGAAAGGTAAATATAAAGCACCGAGAGAAGGGAAATATACAGTGATCACCCACTTTGCGTCCACCGCATTTTTATTGGAAATCGCAATTCGCTGAGTTGAATGCAGTGCTTCCTACGCTGCCTAAATGAATTCGAATGAAAAATTATTTCGAACAAGTTTTAGATGAGGGTTTTGCCTTTCCCCTAATGGCACATTAAAGAAGGAAAAGGTAATATAAAGCACAGAGAGAAGGGAAATATACAGTGATCACCCACTTTGCGTCCACCGCATTTTTATTGAAATCGCAATTGCTGAGTTGAATGCAGTGCTTCCTACGCTGCCTCAATGAATTCTAATGAAAAATAATTTCGAACAAGTTTTAGATGAGGGTTTTGCCTTTCCCTAATGGCACATTAAAGAAGGGAAAGGTAAATATAAAGCACCGAGAGAAGGGAAATATACAGTGATCACCCACTTTGCGTCCACCGCATTTTTATTGGAAATCGCAATTCGCTGAGTTGAATGCAGTGCTTCCTACGCTGCCTCAATGAATTCTAATGAAAAATAATTTCGAACAAGTTTTAGATGAGGGTTTTGCCTTTCCCTAATGGCACATTAAAGAAGGAAAGGTAAATATAAAAGCACCGAGAGAAGGGAATATACAGTGATCACCCACTTTGCGTCCACCGCATTTTTATTGGAAATCGCAATTGCTGAGTTGAATGCAGTGCTTCCTACTGCCTCAATGAATTCTAATGAAAAATAATTTCGAACAAGTTTTAGATGAGGGTTTTGCCTTTCCCAATGGCACATTAAAGAAGGGAAAGGTAAATATAAAGCACAGAGAGAAGGGAAATATACAGTGATCACCCACTTTGCGTCCACCGCATTTTTATTGGAAATCGCAATGCTGAGTTGAATGCAGTGCTTCCTACGCTGCCTCAATGAATTCTAATGAAAAATAATTTCGAACAAGTTTTAGATGAGGGTTTTGCCTTTCCCTAATGGCACATTAAAGAAGGGAAAGGTAAATATAAAGCACCGAGAGAAGGGAAATATACAGTGATCACCCACTTTGCGTCCACCGCATTTTTATTTGAAATTGCAATTCGCTGAGTTGAATGCAGTGCTTCCTACGCTGCCTCAATGAATTCTAATGAAAAATAATTTCGAACAAGTTTTAGATGAGGGTTTTGCCTTTCCCTAATGGCACATTAAAGAAGGGAAAGGTAAATATAAAGCACCGAGAGAAGGGAAATATACAGATCACCCACTTTGCGTCCACTGCATTTTATTGGAAATTTCAATTCTGAGTTGAATTAGTGCTTCCTACGCCCCTCAATGAATTCTAATGAAAAATAATTTCGAACAAGTTTTGATGAGGGTTTTTGCCTTAAATGGCACATTAAAGAAGGAAAGATTTCAAATATAAAGCACAGAGAGAGGGAAATATACAGTGATCACCCACTTTGCGTCCACTGCATTTTATATTTAAATTTCAATTCTTGAGTTGAATGCAAAACCCTCATCTGCCTCAATGAATTCGAAATGAAAAATATTTTCGAACAAGTTTTAGGCAGGGTTTTGCCTTTCCCTAATGGCACATTAAAGAAGGGAAAGGAAATATAAATAAAATGCGGTGGAATATAAGTGGGTGATCACCCACTTTGCGTCCACTGCATTTTTATTTTATATTTTACCTTTCCCTTCTTTAATGTGCCATTAGGGAAGGCAAAACCCTCATCTAAAACTTGTTCGAAATTATTTTTCATTAGAATTCATTGAGGCAGCGTAGGAAGCACTGCATTCAACTCAGCGAATTGCGATTTCAAATAAAAATGCGGTGGACGCAAAGTGGGTGATCACTGTATATTTCCCTTCTCTCTGTGCTTTATATTTACCTTTCCCTTCTTTAATGTGCCATTAGGGAAAGGCAAAACCCTCATCTAAAACTTGTTCGAAATTATTTTTCATTAGAATTCATTGAGGCAGCGTAGGAAGCACTGCATTCAACTCAGCGAATTGCGATTTCAAATAAAAATGCGGTGGACGCAAAGTGGGTGATCACTGTATATTTCCCTTCTCTCTGTGCTTTATATTTACCTTTCCCTTCTTTAATGTGCCATTAGGGAAAGGCAAAACCCTCATCTAAAACTTGTTCGAAATTATTTTTCATTAGAATTCATTGAGGCAGCGTAGGAAGCACTGCATTCAACTCAGCGAATTGCGATTTCAAATAAAAATGCGGTGGACGCAAAGTGGGTGATCACTGTATATTTCCCTTCTCTCTGTGCTTTATATTTACCTTTCCCTTCTTTAATGTGCCATTAGGGAAAGGCAAAACCCTCATCTAAAACTTGTTCGAAATTATTTTTCATTAGAATTCATTGAGGCAGCGTAGGAAGCACTGCATTCAACTCAGCGAATTGCGATTTCAAATAAAAATGCGGTGGACGCAAAGTGGGTGATCACTGTATATTTCCCTTCTCTCTGTGCTTTATATTTACCTTTCCCTTCTTTAATGTGCCATTAGGGAAAGGCAAAACCCTCATCTAAAACTTGTTCGAAATTATTTTTCATTAGAATTCATTGAGGCAGCGTAGGAAGCACTGCATTCAACTCAGCGAATTGCGATTTCAAATAAAAATGCGGTGGACGCAAAGTGGGTGATCACTGTATATTTCCCTTCTCTCTGTGCTTTATATTTACCTTTCCCTTCTTTAATGTGCCATTAGGGAAAGGCAAAACCCTCATCTAAAACTTGTTCGAAATTATTTTTCATTAGAATTCATTGAGGCAGCGTAGGAAGCACTGCATTCAACTCAGCGAATTGCGATTTCAAATAAAAATGCGGTGGACGCAAAGTGGGTGATCACTGTATATTTCCCTTCTCTCTGTGCTTTATATTTACCTTTCCCTTCTTTAATGTGCCATTAGGGAAAGGCAAAACCCTCATCTAAAACTTGTTCGAAATTATTTTTCATTAGAATTCATTGAGGCAGCGTAGGAAGCACTGCATTCAACTCAGCGAATTGCGATTTCAAATAAAAATGCGGTGGACGCAAAGTGGGTGATCACTGTATATTTCCCTTCTCTCTGTGCTTTATATTTACCTTTCCTTCTTTAATGTGCCATTAGGGAAAGGCAAAACCCTCATCTAAAACTTGTTCGAAATTATTTTTCATTAGAATTCATTGAGGCAGCGTAGGAAGCACTGCATTCAACTCAGCGAATTGCGATTTCAAATAAAAATGCGGTGGACGCAAAGTGGGTGATCACTGTATATTTCCCTTCTCTCTGTGCTTTATATTTACCTTTCCCTTCTTTAATGTGCCATTAGGGAAAGGCAAAACCCTCATCTAAAACTTGTTCGAAATTATTTTTCATTAGAATTCATTGAGGCAGCGTAGGAAGCACTGCATTCAACTCAGCGAATTGCGATTTCAAATAAAAATGCGGTGGACGCAAAGTGGGTGATCACTGTATATTTCCCTTCTCTCTGTGCTTTATATTTACCTTTCCCTTCTTTAATGTGCCATTAGGGAAAGGCAAAACCCTCATCTAAAACTTGTTCGAAATTATTTTTCATTAGAATTCATTGAGGCAGCGTAGGAAGCACTGCATTCAACTCAGCGAATTGCGATTTCAAATAAAAAATGCGGTGGACGCAAAGTGGGTGATCACTGTATATTTCCCTTCTCTCTGTGCTTTATATTTACCTTTCCCTTCTTTAATGTGCCATTAGGGAAAGGCAAAACCCTCATCTAAAACTTGTTCGAAATTATTTTTCATTAGAATTCATTGAGGCAGCGTAGGAAGCACTGCATTCAACTCAGCGAATTGCGATTTCAAATAAAAATGCGGTGGACGCAAAGTGGGTGATCACTGTATATTTCCCTTCTCTCTGTGCTTTATATTTACCTTTCCTTCTTTAATGTGCCATTAGGGAAAGGCAAAACCCTCATCTAAAACTTGTTCGAAATTATTTTTCATTAGAATTCATTGAGGCAGCGTAGGAAGCACTGCATTCAACTCAGCGAATTGCGATTTCAATAAAAATGCGGTGGACGCAAAGTGGGTGATCACTGTATATTTCCCTTCTCTCTGTGCTTTATATTTACCTTTCCTTCTTTAATGTGCCATTAGGGAAAGGCAAAACCCTCATCTAAAACTTGTTCGAAATTATTTTTCATTAGAATTCATTGAGGCAGCGTAGGAAGCACTGCATTCAACTCAGCGAATTGCGATTTCAAATAAAAATGCGGTGGACGCAAAGTGGGTGATCACTGTATATTTCCCTTCTCTCTGTGCTTTATATTTACCTTTCCCTTCTTTAATGTGCCATTAGGGAAAGGCAAAACCCTCATCTAAAACTTGTTCGAAATTATTTTTCATTAGAATTCATTGAGGCAGCGTAGGAAGCACTGCATTCAACTCAGCGAATTGCGATTTCAAATAAAAATGCGGTGGACGCAAAGTGGGTGATCACTGTATATTTCCCTTCTCTCTGTGCTTTATATTTACCTTTCCCTTCTTTAATGTGCCATTAGGGAAAGGCAAAACCCTCATCTAAAACTTGTTCGAAATTATTTTTCATTAGAATTCATTGAGGCAGCGTAGGAAGCACTGCATTCAACTCAGCGAATTGCGATTTCAAATAAAAATGCGGTGGACGCAAAGTGGGTGATCACTGTATATTTCCCTTCTCTCTGTGCTTTATATTTACCTTTCCCTTCTTTAATGTGCCATTAGGGAAAGGCAAAACCCTCATCTAAAACTTGTTCGAAATTATTTTTCATTAGAATTCATTGAGGCAGCGTAGGAAGCACTGCATTCAACTCAGCGAATTGCGATTTCAAATAAAAATGCGGTGGACGCAAAGTGGGTGATCACTGTATATTTCCCTTCTCTGTGCTTTATATTTACCTTTCCCTTCTTTAATGTGCCATTAGGGAAAGCAAAAACCCTCATCTAAAACTTGTTCGAAATTATTTTTCATTAGAATTCATTGAGGCAGCGTAGGAAGCACTGCATTCAACTCAGCGAATTGCGATTTCAAATAAAAATGCGGTGGACGCAAAGTGGGTGATCACTGTATATTTCCCTTCTCTCTGTGCTTTATATTTACCTTTCCCTTCTTTAATGTGCCATTAGGGAAAGGCAAAACCCTCATCTAAAACTTGTTCGAAATTATTTTTCATTAGAATTCATTGAGGCAGCGTAGGAAGCACTGCATTCAACTCAGCGAATTGCGATTTCAAATAAAAATGCGGTGGACGCAAAGTGGGTGATCACTGTATATTTCCCTTCTCTCTGTGCTTTATATTTACCTTTCCCTTCTTTAATGTGCCATTAGGGAAAGGCAAAACCCTCATCTAAAACTTGTTCGAAATTATTTTTCATTAGAATTCATTGAGGCAGCGTAGGAAGCACTGCATTCAACTCAGCGAATTGCGATTTCAAATAAAAATGCGGTGGACGCAAAGTGGGTGATCACTGTATATTTCCCTTCTCTCTGTGCTTTATATTTACCTTTCCCTTCTTTAATGTGCCATTAGGGAAAGCAAAACCCTCATCTAAAACTTGTTCGAAATTATTTTTCATTAGAATTCATTGAGGCAGCGTAGGAAGCACTGCATTCAACTCAGCGAATTGCGATTTCAAATAAAAATGCGGTGGACGCAAAGTGGGTGATCACTGTATATTTCCCTTCTCTCTGTGCTTTATATTTACCTTTCCTTCTTTAATGTGCCATTAGGGAAAGGCAAAACCCCTCATCTAAAACTTGTTCGAAATTATTTTTCATTAGAATTCATTGAGGCAGCGTAGGAAGCACTGCATTCAACTCAGCGAATTGCGATTTCAAATAAAAATGCGGTGGACGCAAAGTGGGTGATCACTGTATATTTCCCTTCTCTCTGTGCTTTTATATTTACCTTTCCCTTCTTTAATGTGCCATTAGGGAAAGGCAAAACCCTCATCTAAAACTTGTTCGAAATTATTTTTCATTAGAATTCATTGAGGCAGCGTAGGAAGCACTGCATTCAACTCAGCGAATTGCGATTTCAAATAAAAATGCGGTGGACGCAAAGTGGGTGATCACTGTATATTTCCCTTCTCTCTGTGCTTTATATTTACCTTTCCCTTCTTTAATGTGCCATTAGGGGAAAGGCAAAACCCTCATCTAAAACTTGTTCGAAATTATTTTTCATTAGAATTCATTGAGGCAGCGTAGGAAGCACTGCATTCAACTCAGCGAATTGCGATTTCAAATAAAAATGCGGTGGACGCAAAGTGGGTGATCACTGTATATTTCCCTTCTCTCTGTGCTTTATATTTACCTTTCCCTTCTTTAATGTGCCATTAGGGAAAGGCAAAACCCTCATCTAAAACTTGTTCGAAATTATTTTTTTCATTAGAATTCATTGAGGCAGCGTAGGAAGCACTGCATTCAACTCAGCGAATTGCGATTTCAAATAAAAATGCGGTGGACGCAAAGTGGGTGATCACTGTATATTTCCCTTCTCTCTGTGCTTTATATTTACCTTTCCCTTCTTTAATGTGCCATTAGGGAAAGGCAAAACCCTCATCTAAAACTTGTTCGAAATTATTTTTCATTAGAATTCATTGAGGCAGCGTAGGAAGCACTGCATTCAACTCAGCGAATTGCGATTTCAAATAAAAAATGCGGTGGACGCAAAGTGGGTGATCACTGTATATTTCCCTTCTCTCTGTGCTTTATATTTACCTTTCCCTTCTTTAATGTGCCATTAGGGAAAGGCAAAACCCTCATCTAAAACTTGTTCGAAATTATTTTTCATTAGAATTCATTGAGGCAGCGTAGGAAGCACTGCATTCAACTCAGCGAATTGCGATTTCAAATAAAAATGCGGTGGACGCAAAGTGGGTGATCACTGTATATTTCCCTTCTCTCTGTGCTTTATATTTACCTTTCCCTTCTTTAATGTGCCATTAGGGAAAGGCAAAACCCTCATCTAAAACTTGTTCGAAATTATTTTTCATTAGAATTCATTGAGGCAGCGTAGGAAGCACTGCATTCAACTCAGCGAATTGCGATTTCAAATAAAAATGCGGTGGACGCAAAGTGGGTGATCACTGTATATTTCCCTTCTCTCTGTGCTTTATATTTACCTTTCCCTTCTTTAATGTGCCATTAGGGAAAGGCAAAACCCTCATCTAAAACTTGTTCGAAATTATTTTTCATTAGAATTCATTGAGGCAGCGTAGGAAGCACTGCATTCAACTCAGCGAATTGCGATTTCAAATAAAAATGCGGTGGACGCAAAGTGGGTGATCACTGTATATTTCCCTTCTCTCTGTGCTTTATATTTACCTTTCCCTTCTTTAATGTGCCATTAGGGAAAGGCAAAACCCTCATCTAAAACTTGTTCGAAATTATTTTTCATTAGAATTCATTGAGGCAGCGTAGGAAGCACTGCATTCAACTCAGCGAATTGCGATTTCAAATAAAAAATGCGGTGGACGCAAAGTGGGTGATCACTGTATATTTCCCTTCTCTCTGTGCTTTATATTTACCTTTCCCTTCTTTAATGTGCCATTAGGGAAAGGCAAAACCCTCATCTAAAACTTGTTCGAAATTATTTTTCATTAGAATTCATTGAGGCAGCGTAGGAAGCACTGCATTCAACTCAGCGAATTGCGATTTCAAATAAAAATGCGGTGGACGCAAAGTGGGTGATCACTGTATATTTCCCTTCTCTCTGTGCTTTATATTTACCTTTCCCTTCTTTAATGTGCCATTAGGGAAAGGCAAAACCCTCATCTAAAACTTGTTCGAAATTATTTTTCATTAGAATTCATTGAGGCAGCGTAGGAAGCACTGCATTCAACTCAGCGAATTGCGATTTCAAATAAAAATGCGGTGGACGCAATGTGGGTGATCACTGTATATTTCCCTTCTCTCTGTGCTTTATATTTACCTTTCCCTTCTTTAATGTGCCATTAGGGAAAGGCAAAAACCTCATCTAAAACTTGTTCGAAATTATTTTTCATTAGAATTCATTGAGGCAGCGTAGGAAGCACTGCATTCAACTCAGCGAATTGCGATTTCAAATAAAAATGCGGTGGACGCAAAGTGGGTGATCACTGTATATTTCCCTTCTCTCTGTGCTTTATATTTACCTTTCCCTTCTTTAATGTGCCATTAGGGAAAGGCAAAACCCTCATCTAAAACTTGTTCGAAATTATTTTTCATTAGAATTCATTGAGGCAGCGTAGGAAGCACTGCATTCAACTCAGCGAATTGCGATTTCAAATAAAAATGCGGTGGACGCAAAGTGGGTGATCACTGTATATTTCCCTTCTCTCTGTGCTTTATATTTACCTTTCCCTTCTTTAATGTGCCATTAGGGAAAGGCAAAACCCTCATCTAAAACTTGTTCGAAATTATTTTTCATTAGAATTCATTGAGGCAGCGTAGGAAGCACTGCATTCAACTCAGCGAATTGCGATTTCAAATAAAAATGCGGTGGACGCAAAGTGGGTGATCACTGTATATTTCCCTTCTCTCTGTGCTTTATATTTACCTTTCCCTTCTTTAATGTGCCATTAGGGAAAGGCAAAACCCTCATCTAAAACTTGTTCGAAATTATTTTTCATTAGAATTCATTGAGGCAGCGTAGGAAGCACTGCATTCAACTCAGCGAATTGCGATTTCAAATAAAAATGCGGTGGACGCAAAGTGGGTGATCACTGTATATTTCCCTTCTCTCTGTGCTTTATATTTTTACCTTTCCCTTCTTTAATGTGCCATTAGGGAAAGGCAAAACCCTCATCTAAAACTTGTTCGAAATTATTTTTCATTAGAATTCATTGAGGCAGCGTAGGAAGCACTGCATTCAACTCAGCGAATTGCGATTTCAAATAAAAATGCGGTGGACGCAAAGTGGGTGATCACTGTATATTTCCCTTCTCTCTGTGCTTTATATTTACCTTTCCCTTCTTTAATGTGCCATTAGGGAAAGGCAAAACCCTCATCTAAAACTTGTTCGAAATTATTTTTTTCATTAGAATTCATTGAGGCAGCGTAGGAAGCACTGCATTCAACTCAGCGAATTGCGATTTCAAATAAAAATGCGGTGGACGCAAAGTGGGTGATCACTGTATATTTCCCTTCTCTCTGTGCTTTATATTTACCTTTCCCTTCTTTAATGTGCCATTAGGGAAAGGCAAAACCCTCATCTAAAACTTGTTCGAAATTATTTTTCATTAGAATTCATTGAGGCAGCGTAGGAAGCACTGCATTCAACTCAGCGAATTGCGATTTCAAATAAAAAAAATGCGGTGGACGCAAAGTGGGTGATCACTGTATATTTCCCTTCTCTCTGTGCTTTATATTTACCTTTCCCTTCTTTAATGTGCCATTAGGGAAAGGCAAAACCCTCATCTAAAACTTGTTCGAAATTATTTTTCATTAGAATTCATTGAGGCAGCGTAGGAAGCACTGCATTCAACTCAGCGAATTGCGATTTCAAATAAAAATGCGGTGGACGCAAAGTGGGGTTCACTGTATATTTCCCTTCTCTCTGTGCTTTATATTTACCTTTCCCTTCTTTAATGTGCCATTAGGGAAAGGCAAAACCCTCATCTAAAACTTGTTCGAAATTATTTTTCATTAGAATTCATTGAGGCAGCGTAGGAAGCACTGCATTCAACTCAGCGAATTGCGATTTCAAATAAAAATGCGGTGGACGCAAAGTGGGTGATCACTGTATATTTCCCTTCTCTCTGTGCTTTATATTTACCTTTCCCTTCTTTAATGTGCCATTAGGGAAAGGCAAAACCCTCATCTAAAACTTGTTCGAAATTATTTTTCATTAGAATTCATTGAGGCAGCGTAGGAAGCACTGCATTCAACTCAGCGAATTGCGATTTCAAATAAAAATGCGGTGGACGCAAAGTGGGTGATCACTGTATATTTCCCTTCTCTCTGTGCTTTATATTTACCTTTCCCTTCTTTAATGTGCCATTAGGGAAAGGCAAAAAACCATCATCTAAAACTTGTTCGAAATTATTTTTCATTAGAATTCATTGAGGCAGCGTAGGAAGCACTGCATTCAACTCAGCGAATTGCGATTTCAAATAAAAATGCGGTGGACGCAAAGTGGGTGATCACTGTATATTTCCCTTCTCTCTGTGCTTTATATTTACCTTTCCCTTCTTTAATGTGCCATTAGGGAAAGGCAAAACCCTCATCTAAAACTTGTTCGAAATTATTTTTCATTAGAATTCATTGAGGCAGCGTAGGAAGCACTGCATTCAACTCAGCGAATTGCGATTTCAAATAAAAATGCGGTGGACGCAAAGTGGGTGATCACTGTATATTTCCCTTCTCTCTGTGCTTTATATTTACCTTTCCTTTCTTTAATGTGCCATTAGGGAAAGGCAAAACCCTCATCTAAAACTTGTTCGAAATTATTTTTCATTAGAATTCATTGAGGCAGCGTAGGAAGCACTGCATTCAACTCAGCGAATTGCGATTTCAAATAAAAATGCGGTGGACGCAAAGTGGGTGATCACTGTATATTTCCCTTCTCTCTGTGCTTTATATTTACCTTTCCCTTCTTTAATGTGCCATTAGGGAAAGGCAAAACCCTCATCTAAAACTTGTTCGAAATTATTTTTCATTAGAATTCATTGAGGCAGCGTAGGAAGCACTGCATTCAACTCAGCGAATTGCGATTTCAAATAAAAATGCGGTGGACGCAAAGTGGGTGATCACTGTATATTTCCCTTCTCTCTGTGCTTTATATTTACCTTTCCCTTCTTTAATGTGCCATTAGGGAAAGGCAAAACCCTCATCTAAAACTTGTTCGAAATTATTTTTCATTAGAATTCATTGAGGCAGCGTAGGAAGCACTGCATTCAACTCAGCGAATTGCGATTTCAAATAAAAAAATGCGGTGGACGCAAAGTGGGTGATCACTGTATATTTCCCTTCTCTCTGTGCTTTATATTTACCTTTCCCTTCTTTAATGTGCCATTAGGGAAAGGCAAAAACCCTCATCTAAAACTTGTTCGAAATTATTTTTCATTAGAATTCATTGAGGCAGCGTAGGAAGCACTGCATTCAACTCAGCGAATTGCGATTTCAAATAAAAATGCGGTGGACGCAAAGTGGGTGATCACTGTATATTTCCCTTCTCTCTGTGCTTTATATTTACCTTTCCCTTCTTTAATGTGCCATTAGGGAAAGGCAAAACCCTCATCTAAAACTTGTTCGAAATTATTTTTCATTAGAATTCATTGAGGCAGCGTAGGAAGCACTGCATTCAACTCAGCGAATTGCGATTTCAAATAAAAAAAATGCGGTGGACGCAAAGTGGGTGATCACTGTATATTTCCCTTCTCTCTGTGCTTTATATTTACCTTTCCCTTCTTTAATGTGCCATTAGGGAAAGGCAAAACCCTCATCTAAAACTTGTTCGAAATTATTTTTCATTAGAATTCATTGAGGCAGCGTAGGAAGCACTGCATTCAACTCAGCGAATTGCGATTTCAAATAAAAATGCGGTGGACGCAAAGTGGGTGATCACTGTATATTTCCCTTCTCTCTGTGCTTTATATTTACCTTTCCCTTCTTTAATGTGCCATTAGGGAAAGGCAAAACCCTCATCTAAAACTTGTTCGAAATTATTTTTCATTAGAATTCATTGAGGCAGCGTAGGAAGCACTGCATTCAACTCAGCGAATTGCGATTTCAAATAAAAATGCGCTGGACGCAAAGTGGGTGATCACTGTATATTTCCCTTCTCTCTGTGCTTTATATTTACCTTTCCCTTCTTTAATGTGCCATTAGGGAAAGGCAAAACCCTCATCTAAAACTTGTTCGAAATTATTTTTCATTAGAATTCATTGAGGCAGCGTAGGAAGCACTGCATTCAACTCAGCGAATTGCGATTTCAAATAAAAATGCGGTGGACGCAAAGTGGGTGATCACTGTATATTTCCCTTCTCTCTGTGCTTTATATTTACCTTTCCCTTCTTTAATGTGCCATTAGGGAAAGGCAAAACCCTCATCTAAAACTTGTTCGAAATTATTTTTTTCATTAGAATTCATTGAGGCAGCGTAGGAAGCACTGCATTCAACTCAGCGAATTGCGATTTCAAATAAAAATGCGGTGGACGCAAAGTGGGTGATCACTGTATATTTCCCTTCTCTCTGTGCTTTATATTTACCTTTCCCTTCTTTAATGTGCCATTAGGGAAAGGCAAAACCCTCATCTAAAACTTGTTCGAAATTATTTTTCATTAGAATTCATTGAGGCAGCGTAGGAAGCACTGCATTCAACTCAGCGAATTGCGATTTCAAATAAAAAAATGCGGTGGACGCAAAGTGGGTGATCACTGTATATTTCCCTTCTCTCTGTGCTTTATATTTACCTTTCCCTTCTTTAATGTGCCATTAGGGAAAGGCAAAACCCTCATCTAAAACTTGTTCGAAATTATTTTTCATTAGAATTCATTGAGGCAGCGTAGGAAGCACTGCATTCAACTCAGCGAATTGCGATTTCAAATAAAAATGCGGTGGACGCAAAGTGGGTGATCACTGTATATTTCCCTTCTCTCTGTGCTTTATATTTACCTTTCCCTTCTTTAATGTGCCATTAGGGAAAGGCAAAACCCTCATCTAAAACTTGTTCGAAATTATTTTTCATTAGAATTCATTGAGGCAGCGTAGGAAGCACTGCATTCAACTCAGCGAATTGCGATTTCAAATAAAAATGCGGTGGACGCAAAGTGGGTGATCACTGTATATTTCCCTTCTCTCTGTGCTTTATATTTACCTTTCCCTTCTTTAATGTGCCATTAGGGAAAGGCAAAACCCTCATCTAAAACTTGTTCGAAATTATTTTTCATTAGAATTCATTGAGGCAGCGTAGGAAGCACTGCATTCAACTCAGCGAATTGCGATTTCAAATAAAAAATGCGGTGGACGCAAAGTGGGTGATCACTGTATATTTCCCTTCTCTCTGTGCTTTATATTTACCTTTCCCTTCTTTAATGTGCCATTAGGGAAAGGCAAAACCCTCATCTAAAACTTGTTCGAAATTATTTTTCATTAGAATTCATTGAGGCAGCGTAGGAAGCACTGCATTCAACTCAGCGAATTGCGATTTCAAATAAAAATGCGGTGGACGCAAAGTGGGTGATCACTGTATATTTCCCTTCTCTCTGTGCTTTATATTTACCTTTCCCTTCTTTAATGTGCCATTAGGGAAAGGCAAAACCCTCATCTAAAACTTGTTCGAAATTATTTTTCATTAGAATTCATTGAGGCAGCGTAGGAAGCACTGCATTCAACTCAGCGAATTGCGATTTCAAATAAAAATGCGGTGGACGCAAAGTGGGTGATCACTGTATATTTCTCTTCTCTCTGTGCTTTTATTTTACCTTTCCCTTCTTTAATGTGCCATTAGGGAAAGGCAAAACCCTCATCTAAAACTTGTTCGAAATTATTTTTCATTAGAATTCATTGAGGCAGCGTAGGAAGCACTGCATTCAACTCAGCGAATTGCGATTTCAAATAAAAATGCGGTGGACGCAAAGTGGGTGATCACTGTATATTTCCCTTCTCTCTGTGCTTTATATTTACCTTTCCCTTCTTTAATGTGCCATTAGGGAAAGGCAAAACCCTCATCTAAAACTTGTTCGAAATTATTTTTCATTAGAATTCATTGAGGCAGCGTAGGAAGCACTGCATTCAACTCAGCGAATTGCGATTTCAAATAAAAATGCGGTGGACGCAAAGTGGGTGATCACTGTATATTTCCCTTCTCTCTGTGCTTTATATTTACCTTTCCCTTCTTTAATGTGCCATTAGGGAAAGGCAAAACCCTCATCTAAAACTTGTTCGAAATTATTTTTCATTAGAATTCATTGAGGCAGCGTAGGAAGCACTGCATTCAACTCAGCGAATTGCGATTTCAAATAAAAATGCGGTGGACGCAAAGTGGGTGATCACTGTATATTTCCCTTCTCTCTGTGTTTATATATTTACCTTTCCCTTCTTTAATGTGCCATTAGGGAAAGGCAAAACCCTCATCTAAAACTTGTTCGAAATTATTTTTCATTAGAATTCATTGAGGCAGCGTAGGAAGCACTGCATTCAACTCAGCGAATTGCGATTTCCAATAAAAATGCGGTGGACGCAAAGTGGGTGATCACTGTATATTTCCCTTCTCTCTGTGCTTTATATTTACCTTTCCCTCTTTTAATGTGCCATTAGGGAAAGGCAAAACCCTCATCTAAAACTTGTTCGAAATTATTTTTCATTAGAATTCATTGAGGCAGCGTAGGAAGCACTGCATTCAACTCAGCGAATTGCGATTTCAAATAAAAATGCGGTGGACGCAAAGTGGGTGATCACTGTATATTTCCCTTCTCTCTGTGCTTTATATTTACCTTTCCCTTCTTTAATGTGCCATTAGGGAAAGGCAAAACCCTCATCTAAAACTTGTTCGAAATTATTTTTCATTAGAATTCATTGAGGCAGCGTAGGAAGCACTGCATTCAACTCAGCGAATTGCGATTTCAAATAAAAAAATGCGGTGGACGCAAAGTGGGTGATCACTGTATATTTCCCTTCTCTCTGTGCTTTATATTTACCTTTCCTTTCTTTAATGTGCCATTAGGGAAAGGCAAAACCCTCATCTAAAACTTGTTCGAAATTATTTTTCATTAGAATTCATTGAGGCAGCGTAGGAAGCACTGCATTCAACTCAGCGAATTGCGATTTCAAATAAAAATGCGGTGGACGCAAAGTGGGTGATCACTGTATATTTCCCTTCTCTCTGTGCTTTATATTTACCTTTCCCTTCTTTAATGTGCCATTAGGGAAAGGCAAAACCCTCATCTAAAACTTGTTCGAAATTATTTTTCATTAGAATTCATTGAGGCAGCGTAGGAAGCACTGCATTCAACTCAGCGAATTGCGATTTCAAATAAAAATGCGGTGGACGCAAAGTGGGTGATCACTGTATATTTCCCTTCTCTCTGTGCTTTATATTTACCTTTCCCTTCTTTAATGTGCCATTAGGGAAAGGCAAAACCCTCATCTAAAAACTTGTTCGAAATTATTTTTCATTAGAATTCATTGAGGCAGCGTAGGAAGCACTGCATTCAACTCAGCGAATTGCGATTTCAAATAAAAATGCGGTGGACGCAAAGTGGGTGATCACTGTATATTTCCCTTCTCTCTGTGCTTTATATTTACCTTTCCCTTCTTTAATGTGCCATTAGGGAAAGGCAAAACCCTCATCTAAAACTTGTTCGAAATTATTTTTCATTAGAATTCATTGAGGCAGCGTAGGAAGCACTGCATTCAACTCAGCGAATTGCGATTTCAAATAAAAATGCGGTGGACGCAAAGTGGGTGATCACTGTATATTTCCCTTCTCTCTGTGCTTTATATTTACCTTTCCCTTCTTTAATGTGCCATTAGGGAAAGGCAAAACCCTCATCTAAAACTTGTTCGAAATTATTTTTTCATTAGAATTCATTGAGGCAGCGTAGGAAGCACTGCATTCAACTCAGCGAATTGCGATTTCAAATAAAAATGCGGTGGACGCAAAGTGGGTGATCACTGTATATTTCCCTTCTCTCTGTGCTTTTTATATTTACCTTTCCCTTCTTTAATGTGCCATTAGGGAAAGGCAAAACCCTCATCTAAAACTTGTTCGAAATTATTTTTCATTAGAATTCATTGAGGCAGCGTAGGAAGCACTGCATTCAACTCAGCGAATTGCGATTTCAAATAAAAAAACGGTGGACGCAAAGTGGGTGATCACTGTATATTTCCCTTCTCTCTGTGCTTTATATTTACCTTTCCCTTCTTTAATGTGCCATTAGGGAAAGGCAAAACCCTCATCTAAAACTTGTTCGAAATTATTTTTCATTAGAATTCATTGAGGCAGCGTAGGAAGCACTGCATTCAACTCAGCGAATTGCGATTTCAAATAAAAAATGCGGTGGACGCAAAGTGGGTGATCACTGTATATTTCCCTTCTCTCTGTGCTTTATATTTACCTTTCCCTTCTTTAATGTGCCATTAGGGAAAGGCAAAACCCTCATCTAAAACTTGTTCGAAATTATTTTTCATTAGAATTCATTGAGGCAGCGTAGGAAGCACTGCATTCAACTCAGCGAATTGCGATTTCAAATAAAAATGCGGTGGACGCAAAGTGGGTGATCACTGTATATTTCCCTTCTCTCTGTGCTTTATATTTACCTTTCCCTTCTTTAATGTGCCATTAGGGAAAGGCAAAACCCTCATCTAAAACTTGTTCGAAATTATTTTTCATTAGAATTCATTGAGGCAGCGTAGGAAGCACTGCATTCAACTCAGCGAATTGCGATTTCAAATAAAAATGCGGTGGACGCAAAGTGGGTGATCACTGTATATTTCCTTCTCTCTGGATATTTACCTTTCCCTTCTTTAATGTGCCATTAAGGGGGTGATCAAAACTGTTCGAAATTATTTTTCATTAGAATTCATTGAGGCTAGGAAGCACTGCATTCAACTCAGCGAATTATTTCAAATTTACGCAAAAAGTGGGTGATCACTGTATATTTCCTTCTCTCTGTTTTTTATATTTACCTTTCCTTCTTTAATGTGCCATTAGGGAAAGGCAAAACCCTCATCTAAAACTTGTTCGAAATTATTTTTCATTAGAATTCATTGAGGCAGCGTAGGAAGCACTGCATTCAACTCAGCGAATTGCGATTTCAAATAAAAATGCGGTGGACGCAAAGTGGGTGATCACTGTATATTTCCCTTCTCTCTGTGCTTTATATTTACCTTTCCCTTCTTTAATGTGCCATTAGGGAAAGGCAAAACCCTCATCTAAAACTTGTTCGAAATTATTTTTCATTAGAATTCATTGAGGCAGCGTAGGAAGCACTGCATTCAACTCAGCGAATTGCGATTTCAAATAAAAATGCGGTGGACGCAAAGTGGGTGATCACTGTATATTTCCCTTCTCTCTGTGCTTTATATTTACCTTTCCCTTCTTTAATGTGCCATTAGGGAAAGGCAAAACCCTCATCTAAAACTTGTTCGAAATTATTTTTCATTAGAATTCATTGAGGCAGCGTAGGAAGCACTGCATTCAACTCAGCGAACGATTTCAAATAAAAATGCGGTGGACGCAAAGTGGGTGATCACTGTATATTTCCCTTCTCTCTGTGCTTTATATTTACCTTTCCCTTCTTTAATGTGCCATTAGGGAAAGGCAAAACCCTCATCTAAAACTTGTTCGAAATTATTTTTCATTAGAATTCATTGAGGCAGCGTAGGAAGCACTGCATTCAACTCAGCGAATTGCGATTTCAAATAAAAAATGCGGTGGACGCAAAGTGGGTGATCACTGTATATTTCCCTTCTCTCTGTGCTTTATATTTACCTTTCCCTTCTTTAATGTGCCATTAGGGAAAGGCAAAACCCTCATCTAAAACTTGTTCGAAATTATTTTTCATTAGAATTCATTGAGGCAGCGTAGGAAGCACTGCATTCAACTCAGCGAATTGCGATTTCAAATAAAAATGCGGTGGACGCAAAGTGGGTGATCACTGTATATTTCCCTTCTCTCTGTGCTTTATATTTACCTTTCCCTTCTTTAATGTGCCATTAGGGAAAGGCAAAACCCTCATCTAAAACTTGTTCGAAATTATTTTTCATTAGAATTCATTGAGGCAGCGTAGGAAGCACTGCATTCAACTCAGCGAATTGCGATTTCAAATAAAAATGCGGTGGACGCAAAGTGGGTGATCACTGTATATTTCCCTTCTCTCTGTGCTTTATATTTACCTTTCCCTTCTTTAATGTGCCATTAGGGAAAGGCAAAACCCTCATCTAAAACTTGTTCGAAATTATTTTTCATTAGAATTCATTGAGGCAGCGTAGGAAGCACTGCATTCAACTCAGCGAATTGCGATTTCAAATAAAAATGCGGTGGACGCAAAGTGGGTGATCACTGTATATTTCCCTTCTCTCTGTGCTTTATATTTACCTTTCCCTTCTTTAATGTGCCATTAGGGAAAGGCAAAACCCTCATCTAAAACTTGTTCGAAATTATTTTTCATTAGAATTCATTGAGGCAGCGTAGGAAGCAGTGCATTCAACTCAGCGAATTGCGATTTCAAATAAAAATGCGGTGGACGCAAAGTGGGTGATCACTGTATATTTCCCTTCTCTCTGTGCTTTATATTTACCTTTCCCTTCTTTAATGTGCCATTAGGGAAAGGCAAAACCCTCATCTAAAACTTGTTCGAAATTATTTTTCATTAGAATTCATTGAGGCAGCGTAGGAAGCACTGCATTCAACTCAGCGAATTGCGATTTCAAATAAAAATGCGGTGGACGCAAAGTGGGTGATCACTGTATATTTCCCTTCTCTCTGTGCTTTATATTTACCTTTCCCTTCTTTAATGTGCCATTAGGGAAAGGCAAAACCCTCATCTAAAACTTGTTCGAAATTATTTTTCATTAGAATTCATTGAGGCAGCGTAGGAAGCACTGCATTCAACTCAGCGAATTGCGATTTCAAATAAAAATGCGGTGGACGCAAAGTGGGTGATCACTGTATATTTCCCTTCTCTCTGTGTGCTTTATATTTACCCTTTCCCTTCTTTAATGTGCCATTAGGGAAAGGCAAAACCCTCATCTAAAACTTGTTCGAAATTATTTTTCATTAGAATTCATTGAGGCAGCGTAGGAAGCACTGCATTCAACTCAGCGAATTGCGATTTCAAATAAAAATGCGGTGGACGCAAAGTGGGTGATCACTGTATATTTCCCTTCTCTCTGTGCTTTATATTTACCTTTCCCTTCTTTAATGTGCCATTAGGGAAAGGCAAAACCCTCATCTAAAACTTGTTCGAAATTATTTTTCATTAGAATTCATTGAGGCAGCGTAGGAAGCACTGCATTCAACTCAGCGAATTGCGATTTCAAATAAAAATGCGGTGGACGCAAAGTGGGTGATCACTGTATATTTCCCTTCTCTCTGTGCTTTATATTTACCTTTCCCTTCTTTAATGTGCCATTAGGGAAAGGCAAAACCCTCATCTAAAACTTGTTCGAAATTATTTTTCATTAGAATTCATTGAGGCAGCGTAGGAAGCACTGCATTCAACTCAGCGAATTGCGATTTCAAATAAAAATGCGGTGGACGCAAAGTGGGTGATCACTGTATATTTCCCTTCTCTCTGTGCTTTATATTTACCTTTCCCTTCTTTAATGTGCCATTAGGGAAAGGCAAAACCCTCATCTAAAACTTGTTCGAAATTATTTTTCATTAGAATTCATTGAGGCAGCGTAGGAAGCACTGCATTCAACTCAGCGAATTGCGATTTCAAATAAAAATGCGGTGGACGCAAAGTGGGTGATCACTGTATATTTCCCTTCTCTCTGTGCTTTATATTTACCTTTCCCTTCTTTAATGTGCCATTAGGGAAAGGCAAAACCCTCATCTAAAACTTGTTCGAAATTATTTTTCATTAGAATTCATTGAGGCAGCGTAGGAAGCACTGCATTCAACTCAGCGAATTGCGATTTCAAATAAAAATGCGGTGGACGCAAAGTGGGTGATCACTGTATATTTCCCTTCTCTCTCTCTCTGTGCTTTATATTTACCTTTCCCTTCTTTAATGTGCCATTAGGGAAAGGCAAAACCCTCATCTAAAACTTGTTCGAAATTATTTTTCATTAGAATTCATTGAGGCAGCGTAGGAAGCACTGCATTCAACTCAGCGAATTGCGATTTCAAATAAAAATGCGGTGGACGCAAAGTGGGTGATCACTGTATATTTCCCTTCTCTCTGTGCTTTATATTTACCTTTCCCTTCTTTAATGTGCCATTAGGGAAAGGCAAAACCCTCATCTAAAACTTGTTCGAAATTATTTTTCATTAGAATTCATTGAGGCAGCGTAGGAAGCACTGCATTCAACTCAGCGAATTGCGATTTCAAATAAAAATGCGGGGACGCAAAGTGGGTGATCACTGTATATTTCCCTTCTCTCTGTGCTTTATATTTACCTTTCCCTTCTTTAATGTGCCATTAGGGAAAGGCAAAACCCTCATCTAAAACTTGTTCGAAATTATTTTTCATTAGAATTCATTGAGGCAGCGTAGGAAGCACTGCATTCAACTCAGCGAATTGCGATTTCAAATAAAAAAATGCGGTGGACGCAAAGTGGGTGATCACTGTATATTTCCCTTCTCTCTGTGCTTTATATTTACCTTTCCCTTCTTTAATGTGCCATTAGGGAAAGGCAAAACCCTCATCTAAAACTTGTTCGAAATTATTTTTCATTAGAATTCATTGAGGCAGCGTAGGAAGCACTGCATTCAACTCAGCGAATTGCGATTTCAAATAAAAATGCGGTGGACGCAAAGTGGGTGATCACTGTATATTTCCCTTCTCTCTGTGCTTTATATTTACCTTTCCCTTCTTTAATGTGCCATTAGGGAAAGGCAAAACCCTCATCTAAAACTTGTTCGAAATTATTTTTCATTAGAATTCATTGAGGCAGCGTAGGAAGCACTGCATTCAACTCAGCGAATTGCGATTTCAAATAAAAATGCGGTGGACGCAAAGTGGGTGATCACTGTATATTTCCCTTCTCTCTGTGCTTTATATTTACCTTTCCCTTCTTTAATGTGCCATTAGGGAAAGGCAAAACCCTCATCTAAAACTTGTTCGAAATTATTTTTCATTAGAATTCATTGAGGCAGCGTAGGAAGCACTGCATTCAACTCAGCGAATTGCGATTTCAAATAAAAAAAAAATGGTGGACGCAAAGTGGGTGATCACTGTATATTTCCCTTCTCTCTGTGCTTTATATTTACCTTTCCCTTCTTTAATGTGCCATTAGGGAAAGGCAAAACCCTCATCTAAAACTTGTTCGAAATTATTTTTCATTAGAATTCATTGAGGCAGCGTAGGAAGCACTGCATTCAACTCAGCGAATTGCGATTTCAAATAAAAAAATGCGGTGGACGCAAAGTGGGTGATCACTGTATATTTCCCTTCTCTCTGTGCTTTATATTTACCTTTCCCTTCTTTAATGTGCCATTAGGGAAAAAGGCAAAACCCTCATCTAAAACTTGTTCGAAATTATTTTTCATTAGAATTCATTGAGGCAGCGTAGGAAGCACTGCATTCAACTCAGCGAATTGCGATTTCAAATAAAAAAAATGCGGTGGACGCAAAGTGGGTGATCACTGTATATTTCCCTTCTCTCTGTGCTTTATATTTACCTTTCCCTTCTTTAATGTGCCATTAGGGAAAGGCAAAACCCTCATCTAAAACTTGTTCGAAATTATTTTTCATTAGAATTCATTGAGGCAGCGTAGGAAGCACTGCATTCAACTCAGCGAATTGCGATTTCAAATAAAAATGCGGTGGACGCAAAGTGGGTGATCACTGTATATTTCCCTTCTCTCTGTGCTTTATATTTACCTTTCCCTTCTTTAATGTGCCATTAGGGAAAGGCAAAACCCTCATCTAAAACTTGTTCGAAATTATTTTTCATTAGAATTCATTGAGGCAGCGTAGGAAGCACTGCATTCAACTCAGCGAATTGCGATTTCAAATAAAAAATGCGGTGGACGCAAAGTGGGTGATCACTGTATATTTCCCTTCTCTCTGTGCTTTATATTTACCTTTCCCTTCTTTAATGTGCCATTAGGGAAAGGCAAAACCCTCATCTAAAACTTGTTCGAAATTATTTTTCATTAGAATTCATTGAGGCAGCGTAGGAAGCACTGCATTCAACTCAGCGAATTGCGATTTCAAATAAAAATGCGGTGGACGCAAAGTGGGTGATCACTGTATATTTCCCTTCTCTCTGTGCTTTATATTTACCTTTCCCTTCTTTAATGTGCCATTAGGGAAAGGCAAAACCCTCATCTAAAACTTGTTCGAAATTATTTTTCATTAGAATTCATTGAGGCAGCGTAGGAAGCACTGCATTCAACTCAGCGAATTGCGATTTCCAATAAAAATGCGGTGGACGCAAAGTGGGGGATCACTGTATATTTCCCTTCTCTCGGTGCTTTATATTTACCTTTCCCTTCTTTAATGTGCCCTTAGGGAAAGGCAAAACACTCATGTAAAACTTGTTCGAAATTATTTTTCATTAGAATTCATTGAGGCAGCGTAGGAAGCACTGCATTCAACTCAGCGAATTGCGATTTCCAATAAAAATGCGGTGGACGCAAAGTGGGGGATCACTGTATATTTCCCTTCTCTCTGTGCTTTATATTTACCTTTCCCTTCTTTAATGTGCCATTAGGGAAAGGCAAAACCCTCATCTAAAACTTGTTCGAAATTATTTTTCATTATTAGAATTCATTGAGGCAGCGTAGGAAGCACTGCATTCAACTCAGCGAATTGCGATTTCAAATAAAAAATGCGGTGGACGCAAAGTGGGTGATCACTGTATATTTCCCTTCTCTCTGTGCTTTATATTTACCTTTCCCTTCTTTAATGTGCCATTAGGGAAAGGCAAAACCCTCATCTAAAACTTGTTCGAAATTATTTTTCATTAGAATTCATTGAGGCAGCGTAGGAAGCACTGCATTCAACTCAGCGAATTGCGATTTCAAATAAAAAATGCGGTGGACGCAAAGTGGGTGATCACTGTATATTTCCCTTCTCTCTGTGCTTTATATTTACCTTTCCCTTTTTAATGTGCCATTAGGGAAAGGCAAAACCCTCATCTAAAACTTGTTCGAAATTATTTTTCATTAGAATTCATTGAGGCAGCGTAGGAAGCACTGCATTCAACTCAGCGAATTGCGATTTCAAATAAAAAAAATGCGGTGGACGCAAAGTGGGTGATCACTGTATATTTCCCTTCTCTCTGTGCTTTATATTTACCTTTCCCTTCTTTAATGTGCCATTAGGGAAAGGCAAAACCCTCATCTAAAACTTTGTTCGAAATTATTTTTCATTAGAATTCATTGAGGCAGCGTAGGAAGCACTGCATTCAACTCAGCGAATTGCGATTTCAAATAAAAATGCGGTGGACGCAAAGTGGGTGATCACTGTATATTTCCCTTCTCTCTGTGCTTTATATTTACCTTTCCCTTCTTTAATGTGCCATTAGGGAAAGGCAAAACCCTCATCTAAAACTTGTTCGAAATTATTTTTCATTAGAATTCATTGAGGCAGCGTAGGAAGCACTGCATTCAACTCAGCGAATTGCGATTTCAAATAAAAATGCGGTGGACGCAAAGTGGGTGATCACTGTATATTTCCCTTCTCTCTGTGCTTTATATTTACCTTTCCCTTCTTTAATGTGCCATTAGGGAAAGGCAAAACCCTCATCTAAAACTTGTTCGAAATTATTTTTCATTAGAATTCATTGAGGCAGCGTAGGAAGCACTGCATTCAACTCAGCGAATTGCGATTTCAAATAAAAATGCGGTGGACGCAAAGTGGGTGATCACTGTATATTTCCCTTCTCTCTGTGCTTTATATTTACCTTTCCCTTCTTTAATGTGCCATTAGGGAAAGGCAAAACCCTCATCTAAAACTTGTTCGAAATTATTTTTCATTAGAATTCATTGAGGCAGCGTAGGAAGCACTGCATTCAACTCAGCGAATTGCGATTTCAAATAAAAAAAATGCGGTGGACGCAAAGTGGGTGATCACTGTATATTTCCCTTCTCTCTGTGCTTTATATTTACCTTTCCCTTCTTTAATGTGCCATTAGGGAAAGGCAAAACCCTCATCTAAAACTTGTTCGAAATTATTTTTCATTAGAATTCATTGAGGCAGCGTAGGAAGCACTGCATTCAACTCAGCGAATTGCGATTTCAAATAAAAAAGATGTGGACGCAAAGTGGGTGATCACTGTATATTTCCCTTCTCTCTGTGCTTTATATTTACCTTTCCCTTCTTTAATGTGCCATTAGGGAAAGGCAAAACCCTCATCTAAAACTTGTTCGAAATTATTTTTCATTAGAATTCATTGAGGCAGCGTAGGAAGCACTGCATTCAACTCAGCGAATTGCGATTTCAAATAAAAATGCGGTGGACGCAAAGTGGGTGATCACTGTATATTTCCCTTCTCTCTGTGCTTTATATTTACCTTTCCTTCTTTAATGTGCCATTAGGGAAAGGCAAAACCCTCATCTAAAACTTGTTCGAAATTATTTTTCATTAGAATTCATTGAGGCAGCGTAGGAAGCACTGCATTCAACTCAGCGAATTGCGATTTCAAATAAAAATGCGGTGGACGCAAAGTGGGTGATCACTGTATATTTCCCTTCTCTCTGTGCTTTATATTTACCTTTCCCTTCTTTAATGTGCCATTAGGGAAAGGCAAAACCCTCATCTAAAACTTGTTCGAAATTATTTTTCATTAGAATTCATTGAGGCAGCGTAGGAAGCACTGCATTCAACTCAGCGAATTGCGATTTCAAATAAAAATGCGGTGGACGCAAAGTGGGTGATCACTGTATATTTCCCTTCTCTCTGTGCTTTATATTTACCTTTCCCTTCTTTAATGTGCCATTAGGGAAAGGCAAAACCCTCATCTAAAACTTGTTCGAAATTATTTTTCATTAGAATTCATTGAGGCAGCGTAGGAAGCACTGCATTCAACTCAGCGAATTGCGATTTCAAATAAAAATGCGGTGGACGCAAAGTGGGTGATCACTGTATATTTCCCTTCTCTCTGTGCTTTATATTTACCTTTCCCTTCTTTAATGTGCCATTAGGGAAAGGCAAAACCCTCATCTAAAACTTGTTCGAAATTATTTTTCATTAGAATTCATTGAGGCAGCGTAGGAAGCACTGCATTCAACTCAGCGAATTGCGATTTCAAATAAAAATGCGGTGGACGCAAAGTGGGTGATCACTGTATATTTCCCTTCTCTCTGTGCTTTATATTTACCTTTCCCTTCTTTAATGTGCCATTAGGGAAAGGCAAAACCCTCATCTAAAACTTGTTCGAAATTATTTTTCATTAGAATTCATTGAGGCAGCGTAGGAAGCACTGCATTCAACTCAGCGAATTGCGATTTCAAATAAAAAAAAAATGGTGGACGCAAAGTGGGTGATCACTGTATATTTCCCTTCTCTCTGTGCTTTATATTTACCTTTCCCTTCTTTAATGTGCCATTAGGGAAAGGCAAAAAACCTCATCTAAAAACTTGTTCGAAATTATTTTTCATTAGAATTCATTGAGGCAGCGTAGGAAGCACTGCATTCAACTCAGCGAATTGCGATTTCAAATAAAAATGCGGTGGACGCAAAGTGGGTGATCACTGTATATTTCCCTTCTCTCTGTGCTTTATATTTACCTTTCCCTTCTTTAATGTGCCATTAGGGAAAGGCAAAACCCTCATCTAAAACTTGTTCGAAATTATTTTTCATTAGAATTCATTGAGGCAGCGTAGGAAGCACTGCATTCAACTCAGCGAATTGCGATTTCAAATAAAAATGCGGTGGACGCAAAGTGGGTGATCACTGTATATTTCCCTTCTCTCTGTGCTTTATATTTACCTTTCCCTTCTTTAATGTGCCATTAGGGAAAGGCAAAAAACCTCATCTAAAACTTGTTCGAAAGTATTTTTTTTAGAATTCATTGAGGCAGCGTAGGAAGCACTGCATTCAACTCAGCGAATTGCGATTTCAAATAAAAATGCGGTGGACGCAAAGTGGGTGATCACTGTATATTTCCCTTCTCTCTGTGCTTTATATTTACCTTTCCCTTCTTTAATGTGCCATTAGGGAAAGGCAAAACCCTCATCTAAAACTTGTTCGAAATTATTTTTCATTAGAATTCATTGAGGCAGCGTAGGAAGCACTGCATTCAACTCAGCGAATTGCGATTTCAAATAAAAATGCGGTGGACGCAAAGTGGGTGATCACTGTATATTTCCCTTCTCTCTGTGCTTTATATTTACCTTTCCCTTCTTTAATGTGCCATTAGGGAAAGGCAAAACCCTCATCTAAAACTTGTTCGAAATTATTTTTTTCATTAGAATTCATTGAGGCAGCGTAGGAAGCACTGCATTCAACTCAGCGAATTGCGATTTCAAATAAAAATGCGGTGGACGCAAAAAGGTGATCATCACTGTATATTTCCCTTCTCTCTGTGCTTTATATTTACCTTTCCCTTCTTTAATGTGCCATTAGGGAAAGGCAAAACCCTCATCTAAAACTTGTTCGAAATTATTTTTCATTAGAATTCATTGAGGCAGCGTAGGAAGCACTGCATTCAACTCAGCGAATTGCGATTTCAAATAAAAATGCGGTGGACGCAAAGTGGGTGATCACTGTATATTTCCCTTCTCTCTGTGCTTTATATTTACCTTTCCCTTCTTTAATGTGCCATTAGGGAAAGGCAAAACCCTCATCTAAAACTTGTTCGAAATTATTTTTCATTAGAATTCATTGAGGCAGCGTAGGAAGCACTGCATTCAACTCAGCGAATTGCGATTTCAAATAAAAAAGATGTGGACGCAAAGTGGGTGATCACTGTATATTTCCCTTCTCTCTGTGCTTTATATTTACCTTTCCCTTCTTTAATGTGCCATTAGGGAAAGGCAAAACCCTCATCTAAAACTTGTTCGAAATTATTTTTCATTAGAATTCATTGAGGCAGCGTAGGAAGCACTGCATTCAACTCAGCGAATTGCGATTTCAAATAAAAATGCGGTGGACGCAAAGTGGGTGATCACTGTATATTTCCCTTCTCTCTGTGCTTTATATTTACCTTTCCCTTCTTTAATGTGCCATTAGGGAAAGGCAAAACCCTCATCTAAAACTTGTTCGAAATTATTTTTCATTAGAATTCATTGAGGCAGCGTAGGAAGCACTGCATTCAACTCAGCGAATTGCGATTTCAAATAAAAAAAAATGCGGTGGACGCAAAGTGGGTGATCACTGTATATTTCCCTTCTCTCTGTGCTTTATATTTACCTTTCCCTTCTTTAATGTGCCATTAGGGAAAGGCAAAACCCTCATCTAAAACTTGTTCGAAATTATTTTTCATTAGAATTCATTGAGGCAGCGTAGGAAGCACTGCATTCAACTCAGCGAATTGCGATTTCAAATAAAAAAATGCGGTGGACGCAAAGTGGGTGATCACTGTATATTTCCCTTCTCTCTGTGCTTTATATTTACCTTTCCCTTCTTTAATGTGCCATTAGGGAAAGGCAAAACCCTCATCTAAAACTTGTTCGAAATTATTTTTCATTAGAATTCATTGAGGCAGCGTAGGAAGCACTGCATTCAACTCAGCGAATTGCGATTTCAAATAAAAAATGCGGTGGACGCAAAGTGGGTGATCACTGTATATTTCCCTTCTCTCTGTGCTTTATATTTACCTTTCCCTTCTTTAATGTGCCATTAGGGAAAGGCAAAACCCTCATCTAAAACTTGTTCGAAATTATTTTTCATTAGAATTCATTGAGGCAGCGTAGGAAGCACTGCATTCAACTCAGCGAATTGCGATTTCAAATAAAAATGCGGTGGACGCAAAGTGGGTGATCACTGTATATTTCCCTTCTCTCTGTGCTTTATATTTACCTTTCCCTTCTTTAATGTGCCATTAGGGAAAGGCAAACCCTCATCTAAAACTTGTTCGAAATTATTTTTCATTAGAATTCATTGAGGCAGCGTAGGAAGCACTGCATTCAACTCAGCGAATTGCGATTTCAAATAAAAATGCGGTGGACGCAAAGTGGGTGATCACTGTATATTTCCCTTCTCTCTGTGCTTTATATTTACCTTTCCCTTCTTTAATGTGCCATTAGGGAAAGGCAAAACCCTCATCTAAAAAATGTTCGAAATTATTTTTCATTAGAATTCATTGAGGCAGCGTAGGAAGCACTGCATTCAACTCAGCGAATTGCGATTTCAAATAAAAAAAATGCGGTGGACGCAAAGTGGGTGATCACTGTATATTTCCCTTCTCTCTGTGCTTTATATTTACCTTTCCCTTCTTTAATGTGCCATTAGGGAAAGGCAAAACCCTCATCTAAAACTTGTTCGAAATTATTTTTCATTAGAATTCATTGAGGCAGCGTAGGAAGCACTGCATTCAACTCAGCGAATTGCGATTTCAAATAAAAATGCGGTGGACGCAAAGTGGGTGATCACTGTATATTTCCCTTCTCTCTGTGCTTTATATTTACCTTTCCCTTCTTTAATGTGCCATTAGGGAAAGGCAAAACCCTCATCTAAAACTTGTTCGAAATTATTTTTCATTAGAATTCATTGAGGCAGCGTAGGAAGCACTGCATTCAACTCAGCGAATTGCGATTTCAAATAAAAATGCGGTGGACGCAAAGTGGGTGATCACTGTATATTTCCCTTCTCTCTGTGCTTTATATTTACCTTTCCCTTCTTTAATGTGCCATTAGGGAAAGGCAAAACCCTCATCTAAAACTTGTTCGAAATTATTTTTCATTAGAATTCATTGAGGCAGCGTAGGAAGCACTGCATTCAACTCAGCGAATTGCGATTTCCAATAAAAATGCGGTGGACGCAAAGTGGGTGATCACTGTATATTTCCCTTCTCTCTGTGCTTTATATTTACCTTTCCCTTCTTTAAGGTGCCATTAGGGAAAGGCAAAACCCTCATCTAAAACTTGTTCGAAATTATTTTTCATTAGAATTCATTGAGGCAGCGTAGGAAGCACTGCATTCAACTCAGCGAATTGCGATTTCAAATAAAAATGCGGTGGACGCAAAGTGGGTGATCACTGTATATTTCCCTTCTCTCTGTGCTTTATATTTACCTTTCCCTTCTTTAATGTGCCATTAGGGAAAGGCAAAACCCTCATCTAAAACTTGTTCGAAATTATTTTTCATTAGAATTCATTGAGGCAGCGTAGGAAGCACTGCATTCAACTCAGCGAATTGCGATTTCAAATAAAAAATGCGGTGGACGCAAAGTGGGTGATCACTGTATATTTCCCTTCTCTCTGTGCTTTATATTTACCTTTCCCTTCTTTAATGTGCCATTAGGGAAAGGCAAAACCCTCATCTAAAACTTGTTCGAAATTATTTTTTTTAGATTAGAATTCATTGAGGCAGCGTAGGAAGCACTGCATTCAACTCAGCGAATTGCGATTTCAAATAAAAATGCGGTGGACGCAAAGTGGGTGATCACTGTATATTTCCCTTCTCTCTGTGCTTTATATTTACCTTTCCCTTCTTTAATGTGCCATTAGGGAAAGGCAAAACCCTCATCTAAAACTTGTTCGAAATTATTTTTCATTAGAATTCATTGAGGCAGCGTAGGAAGCACTGCATTCAACTCAGCGAATTGCGATTTCAAATAAAAAAATGCGGTGGACGCAAAGTGGGTGATCACTGTATATTTCCCTTCTCTCTGTGCTTTATATTTACCTTTCCCTTCTTTAATGTGCCATTAGGGAAAGGCAAAACCCTCATCTAAAACTTGTTCGAAATTATTTTTCATTAGAATTCATTGAGGCAGCGTAGGAAGCACTGCATTCAACTCAGCGAATTGCGATTTCAAATAAAAATGCGGTGGACGCAAAGTGGGTGATCACTGTATATTTCCCTTCTCTCTGTGCTTTATATTTACCTTTCCCTTTCTATAATGTGCCATTAGGGAAAGGCAAAACCCTCATCTATAACTTGTTCGAAATTATTTTTTTTATTAGAATTCATTGAGGCAGCGTAGGAAGCACTGCATTCAACTCAGCGAATTGCGATTTCAAATAAAAATGCGGTGGACGCAAAGTGGGTGATCACTGTATATTTCCCTTCTCTCTGTGCTTTATATTTACCTTTCCCTTCTTTAATGTGCCATTAGGGAAAGGCAAAACCCTCATCTAAAACTTGTTCGAAATTATTTTTCATTAGAATTCATTGAGGCAGCGTAGGAAGCACTGCATTCAACTCAGCGAATTGCGATTTCAAATAAAAAGGCGGTGGACGCAAAGTGGGTGATCACTGTATATTTCCCTTCTCTCTGTGCTTTATATTTACCTTTCCCTTCTTTAATGTGCCATTAGGGAAAGGCAAAACCCTCATCTAAAACTTGTTCGAAATTATTTTTCATTAGAATTCATTGAGGCAGCGCAGGAAGCACTGCATTCAACTCAGCGAATTGCGATTTCAAATAAAAATGCGGTGGACGCAAAGTGGGTGATCACTGTATATTTCCCTTCTCTCTGTGCTTTATATTTACCTTTCCCTTCTTTAATGTGCCATTAGGGAAAGGCAAAACCCTCATCTAAAACTTGTTCGAAATTATTTTTCATTAGAATTCATTGAGGCAGCGTAGGAAGCACTGCATTCAACTCAGCGAATTGCGATTTCAAATAAAAATGCGGTGGACGCAAAGTGGGTGATCACTGTATATTTCCCTTCTCTCTGTGCTTTTATATTTACCTTTCCCTTCTTTAATGTGCCATTAGGGAAAGGCAAAACCCTCATCTAAAACTTGTTCGAAATTATTTTTCATTAGAATTCATTGAGGCAGCGTAGGAAGCACTGCATTCAACTCAGCGAATTGCGATTTCAAATAAAAATGCGGTGGACGCAAAGTGGGTGATCACTGTATATTTCCCTTCTCTCTGTGTTTTATATTTACCTTTCCCTTCTTTAATGTGCCATTAGGGAAAGGCAAAAACCCTCATCTAAAACTTGTTCGAAATTATTTTTCATTAGAATTCATTGAGGCAGCGTAGGAAGCACTGCATTCAACTCAGCGAATTGCGATTTCAAATAAAAATGCGGTGGACGCAAAGTGGGTGATCACTGTATATTTCCCTTCTCTCTGTGCTTTATATTTACCTTTCCCTTCTTTAATGTGCCATTAGGGAAAGGCAAAACCCTCATCTAAAACTTGTTCGAAATTATTTTTCATTAGAATTCATTGAGGCAGCGTAGGAAGCACTGCATTCAACTCAGCGAATTGCGATTTCAAATAAAAAATTCATGCGGTGGACGCAAAGTGGGTGATCACTGTATATTTCCCTTCTCTCTGTGCTTTATATTTACCTTTCCCTTCTTTAATGTGCCATTAGGGAAAGGCAAAACCCTCATCTAAAAAACTTGTTCGAAATTATTTTTCATTAGAATTCATTGAGGCAGCGTAGGAAGCACTGCATTCAACTCAGCGAATTGCGATTTCAAATAAAAATGCGGTGGACGCAAAGTGGGTGATCACTGTATATTTCCCTTCTCTCTGTGCTTTATATTTTACCTTTCCCTTCTTTAATGTGCCATTAGGGAAAGGCAAAACCCTCATCTAAAACTTGTTCGAAATTATTTTTCATTAGAATTCATTGAGGCAGCGTAGGAAGCACTGCATTCAACTCAGCGAATTGCGATTTCAAATAAAAATAATGTGGACGCAAAGTGGGTGATCACTGTATATTTCCCTTCTCTCTGTGCTTTATATTTACCTTTCCCTTCTTTAATGTGCCATTAGGGAAAGGCAAAACCCTCATCTAAAACTTGTTCGAAATTATTTTTCATTAGAATTCATTGAGGCAGCGTAGGAAGCACTGCATTCAACTCAGCGAATTGCGATTTCAAATAAAAAAATGCGGTGGTGGACGCAAAGTGGGTGATCACTGTATATTTCCCTTCTCTCTGTGCTTTATATTTACCTTTCCCTTCTTTAATGTGCCATTAGGGAAAGGCAAAACCCTCATCTAAAACTTGTTCGAAATTATTTTTCATTAGAATTCATTGAGGCAGCGTAGGAAGCACTGCATTCAACTCAGCGAATTGCGATTTCAAATAAAAATGCGGTGGACGCAAAGTGGGTGATCACTGTATATTTCCCTTCTCTCTGTGCTTTATATTTACCTTTCCCTTCTTTAATGTGCCATTAGGGAAAGGCAAAACCCTCATCTAAAACTTGTTCGAAATTATTTTTCATTAGAATTCATTGAGGCAGCGTAGGAAGCACTGCATTCAACTCAGCGAATTGCGATTTCAAATAAAAATGTGGTGGACGCAAAGTGGGTGATCACTGTATATTTCCCTTCTCTCTGTGCTTTATATTTACCTTTCCCTTCTTTAATGTGCCATTAGGGAAAGGCAAAACCCTCATCTAAAACTTGTTCGAAATTATTTTTCATTAGAATTCATTGAGGCAGCGTAGGAAGCACTGCATTCAACTCAGCGAATTGCGATTTCAAATAAAAATGCGGTGGACGCAAAGTGGGTGATCACTGTATATTTCCCTTCTCTCTGTGCTTTATATTTACCTTTCCCTTCTTTAATGTGCCATTAGGGAAAGGCAAAACCCTCATCTAAAACTTGTTCGAAATTATTTTTCATTAGAATTCATTGAGGCAGCGTAGGAAGCACTGCATTCAACTCAGCGAATTGCGATTTCAAATAAAAATGCGGTGGACGCAAAGTGGGTGATCACTGTATATTTCCCTTCTCTCTGTGCTTTATATTTACCTTTCCCTTCTTTAATGTGCCATTAGGGAAAGGCAAAACCCTCATCTAAAACTTGTTCGAAATTATTTTTCATTAGAATTCATTGAGGCAGCGTAGGAAGCACTGCATTCAACTCAGCGAATTGCGATTTCAAATAAAAAATGCGGTGGACGCAAAGTGGGTGATCACTGTATATTTCCCTTCTCTCTGTGCTTTATATTTACCTTTCCCTCTTTTTAATGTGCCATTAGGGAAAGGCAAAACCCTCATCTAAAACTTGTTCGAAATTATTTTTCATTAGAATTCATTGAGGCAGCGTAGGAAGCACTGCATTCAACTCAGCGAATTGCGATTTCAAATAAAAATGCGGTGGACGCAAAGTGGGTGATCACTGTATATTTCCCTTCTCTCTGTGCTTTATATTTACCTTTCCCTTCTTTAATGTGCCATTAGGGAAAGGCAAAACCCTCATCTAAAACTTGTTCGAAATTATTTTTTTCATTAGAATTCATTGAGGCAGCGTAGGAAGCACTGCATTCAACTCAGCGAATTGCGATTTCAAATAAAAATGCGGTGGACGCAAAGTGGGTGATCACTGTATATTTCCCTTCTCTCTGTGCTTTATATTTACCTTTCCCTTCTTTAATGTGCCATTAGGGAAAGGCAAAACCCTCATCTAAAACTTGTTCGAAATTATTTTTCATTAGAATTCATTGAGGCAGCGTAGGAAGCACTGCATTCAACTCAGCGAATTGCGATTTCAAATAAAAATGCGGTGGACGCAAAGTGGGTGATCACTGTATATTTCCCTTCTCTCTGTGCTTTATATTTACCTTTCCCTTTTTTAATGTGCCATTAGGGAAAGGCAAAACCCTCATCTAAAACTTGTTCGAAATTATTTTTCATTAGAATTCATTGAGGCAGCGTAGGAAGCACTGCATTCAACTCAGCGAATTGCGATTTCAAATAAAAAAACGGTGGACGCAAAGTGGGTGATCACTGTATATTTCCCTTCTCTCTGTGCTTTATATTTACCTTTCCCTTCTTTAATGTGCCATTAGGGAAAGGCAAAACCCTCATCTAAAACTTGTTCGAAATTATTTTTCATTAGAATTCATTGAGGCAGCGTAGGAAGCACTGCATTCAACTCAGCGAATTGCGATTTCAAATAAAAAAACGGTGGACGCAAAGTGGGTGATCACTGTATATTTCCCTTCTCTCTGTGCTTTATATTTACCTTTCCCTTCTTTAATGTGCCATTAGGGAAAGGCAAAACCCTCATCTAAAACTTGTTCGAAATTATTTTTCATTAGAATTCATTGAGGCAGCGTAGGAAGCACTGCATTCAACTCAGCGAATTGCGATTTCAAATAAAAAATGCGGTGGACGCAAAGTGGGTGATCACTGTATATTTCCCTTCTCTCTGTGCTTTATATTTACCTTTCCCTTCTTTAATGTGCCATTAGGGAAAGGCAAAACCCTCATCTAAAACTTGTTCGAAATTATTTTTCATTAGAATTCATTGAGGCAGCGTAGGAAGCACTGCATTCAACTCAGCGAATTGCGATTTCAAATAAAAATGCGGTGGACGCAAAGTGGGTGATCACTGTATATTTCCCTTCTCTCTGTGCTTTTATTTTACCTTTCCCTTCTTTAATGTGCCATTAGGGAAAGGCAAAACCCTCATCTAAAACTTGTTCGAAATTATTTTTCATTAGAATTCATTGAGGCAGCGTAGGAAGCACTGCATTCAACTCAGCGAATTGCGATTTCAAATAAAAATGCGGTGGACGCAAAGTGGGTGATCACTGTATATTTCCCTTCTCTCTGTGCTTTATATTTACCTTTCCCTTCTTTAATGTGCCATTAGGGAAAGGCAAAACCCTCATCTAAAACTTGTTCGAAATTATTTTTCATTAGAATTCATTGAGGCAGCGTAGGAAGCACTGCATTCAACTCAGCGAATTGCGATTTCAAATAAAAAAAAATGCGGTGGACGCAAAGTGGGTGATCACTGTATATTTCCCTTCTCTCTGTGCTTTATATTTTACCTTTCCCTTCTTTAATGTGCCATTAGGGAAAGGCAAAACCCTCATCTAAAACTTGTTCGAAATTATTTTTCATTAGAATTCATTGAGGCAGCGTAGGAAGCACTGCATTCAACTCAGCGAATTGCGATTTCAAATAAAAATGCGGTGGACGCAAAGTGGGTGATCACTGTATATTTCCCTTCTCTCTGTGCTTTATATTTACCTTTCCCTTCTTTAATGTGCCATTAGGGAAAGGCAAAACCCTCATCTAAAACTTGTTCGAAATTATTTTTCATTAGAATTCATTGAGGCAGCGTAGGAAGCACTGCATTCAACTCAGCGAATTGCGATTTCAAATAAAAAAACGGTGGACGCAAAGTGGGTGATCACTGTATATTTCCCTTCTCTCTGTGCTTTATATTTACCTTTCCCTTCTTTAATGTGCCATTAGGGAAAGGCAAAACCCTCATCTAAAACTTGTTCGAAATTATTTTTCATTAGAATTCATTGAGGCAGCGTAGGAAGCACTGCATTCAACTCAGCGAATTGCGATTTCAAATAAAAATGCGGTGGACGCAAAGTGGGTGATCACTGTATATTTCCCTTCTCTCTGTGCTTTATATTTACCTTTCCCTTCTTTAATGTGCCATTAGGGAAAGGCAAAACCCTCATCTAAAACTTGTTCGAAATTATTTTTCATTAGAATTCATTGAGGCAGCGTAGGAAGCACTGCATTCAACTCAGCGAATTGCGATTTCAAATAAAAAAATGCGGTGGACGCAAAGTGGGTGATCACTGTATATTTCCCTTCTCTCTGTGCTTTATATTTACCTTTCCCTTCTTTAATGTGCCATTAGGGAAAGGCAAAACCCTCATCTAAAACTTGTTCGAAATTATTTTTCATTAGAATTCATTGAGGCAGCGTAGGAAGCACTGCATTCAACTCAGCGAATTGCGATTTCAAATAAAAATGCGGTGGACGCAAAGTGGGTGATCACTGTATATTTCCCTTCTCTCTGTGCTTTATATTTTACCTTTCCCTTCTTTAATGTGCCATTAGGGAAAGGCAAAACCCTCATCTAAAACTTGTTCGAAATTATTTTTCATTAGAATTCATTGAGGCAGCGTAGGAAGCACTGCATTCAACTCAGCGAATTGCGATTTCAAATAAAAATGCGGTGGACGCAAAGTGGGTGATCACTGTATATTTCCCTTCTCTCTGTGCTTTATATTTACCTTTCCCTTCTTTAATGTGCCATTAGGGAAAGGCAAAACCCTCATCTAAAACTTGTTCGAAATTATTTTTCATTAGAATTCATTGAGGCAGCGTAGGAAGCACTGCATTCAACTCAGCGAATTGCGATTTCAAATAAAAATGCGGTGGACGCAAAGTGGGTGATCACTGTATATTTCCCTTCTCTCTGTGCTTTATATTTACCTTTCCCTTCTTTAATGTGCCATTAGGGAAAGGCAAAACCCTCATCTAAAACTTGTTCGAAATTATTTTTCATTAGAATTCATTGAGGCAGCGTAGGAAGCACTGCATTCAACTCAGCGAATTGCGATTTCAAATAAAAAAACGGTGGACGCAAAGTGGGTGATCACTGTATATTTCCCTTCTCTCTGTGCTTTATATTTACCTTTCCCTTCTTTAATGTGCCATTAGGGAAAGGCAAAACCCTCATCTAAAACTTGTTCGAAATTATTTTTCATTAGAATTCATTGAGGCAGCGTAGGAAGCACTGCATTCAACTCAGCGAATTGCGATTTCAAATAAAAATGCGGTGGACGCAAAGTGGGTGATCACTGTATATTTCCCTTCTCTCTGTGCTTTATATTTACCTTTCCCTTCTTTAATGTGCCATTAGGGAAAGGCAAAACCCTCATCTAAAACTTGTTCGAAATTATTTTTCATTAGAATTCATTGAGGCAGCGTAGGAAGCACTGCATTCAACTCAGCGAATTGCGATTTCAAATAAAAATGCGGTGGACGCAAAGTGGGTGATCACTGTATATTTCCCTTCTCTCTGTGCTTTATATTTACCTTTCCCTTCTTTAATGTGCCATTAGGGAAAGGCAAAACCCTCATCTAAAACTTGTTCGAAATTATTTTTCATTAGAATTCATTGAGGCAGCGTAGGAAGCACTGCATTCAACTCAGCGAATTGCGATTTCAAATAAAAATGCGGTGGACGCAAAGTGGGTGATCACTGTATATTTCCCTTCTCTCTGTGCTTTATATTTACCTTTCCCTTCTTTAATGTGCCATTAGGGAAAGGCAAAACCCTCATCTAAAACTTGTTCGAAATTATTTTTCATTAGAATTCATTGAGGCAGCGTAGGAAGCACTGCATTCAACTCAGCGAATTGCGATTTCAAATAAAAATGCGGTGGACGCAAAGTGGGTGATCACTGTATATTTCCCTTCTCTCTGTGCTTTATATTTTACCTTTCCCTTCTTTAATGTGCCATTAGGGAAAGGCAAAACCCTCATCTAAAACTTGTTCGAAATTATTTTTCATTAGAATTCATTGAGGCAGCGTAGGAAGCACTGCATTCAACTCAGCGAATTGCGATTTCAAATAAAAATGCGGTGGACGCAAAGTGGGTGATCACTGTATATTTCCCTTCTCTCTGTGCTTTATATTTACCTTTCCCTTCTTTAATGTGCCATTAGGGAAAGGCAAAACCCTCATCTAAAACTTGTTCGAAATTATTTTTCATTAGAATTCATTGAGGCAGCGTAGGAAGCACTGCATTCAACTCAGCGAATTGCGATTTCAAATAAAAATGCGGTGGACGCAAAGTGGGTGATCACTGTATATTTCCCTTCTCTCTGTGCTTTATATTTACCTTTCCTTCTTTAATGTGCCATTAGGGAAAGGCAAAACCCTCATCTAAAACTTGTTCGAAATTATTTTTCATTAGAATTCATTGAGGCAGCGTAGGAAGCACTGCATTCAACTCAGCGAATTGCGATTTCAAATAAAAATGCGGTGGACGCAAAGTGGGTGATCACTGTATATTTCCCTTCTCTCTGTGCTTTATATTTACCTTTCCCTTCTTTAATGTGCCATTAGGGAAAGGCAAAACCCTCATCTAAAACTTGTTCGAAATTATTTTTCATTAGAATTCATTGAGGCAGCGTAGGAAGCACTGCATTCAACTCAGCGAATTGCGATTTCAAATAAAAATGCGGTGGACGCAAAGTGGGTGATCACTGTATATTTCCCTCTCTCTGTGCTTTATATTTACCTTTCCCTTCTTTAATGTGCCATTAGGGAAAGGCAAAACCCTCATCTAAAACTTGTTCGAAATTATTTTTCATTAGAATTCATTGAGGCAGCGTTGGAAGCTCTGCATTCAACTCAGCGAATTGCGATTTCAAATCAAAAATCCGGTGGACGCAAAGTGGGTGATCACTGTATATTTCCCTTCTCTCTGTGCTTTATATTTACCTTTCCTTTCTTTAATGTGCCATTAGGGAAAAAGCAAAACCCTCATCTAAAACTTGTTCGAAATTATTTTTCATTAGAATTCATTGAGGCAGCGTAGGAAGCACTGCATTCAACTCAGCGAATTGCGATTTCAAATAAAAATGCGGTGGACGCAAAGTGGGTGATCACTGTATATTTCCCTTCTCTCTGTGCTTTATATTTACCTTTCCCTTCTTTAATGTGCCATTAGGGAAAGGCAAAACCCTCATCTAAAACTTGTTCGAAATTATTTTTCATTAGAATTCATTGAGGCAGCGTAGGAAGCACTGCATTCAACTCAGCGAATTGCGATTTCAAATAAAAATGCGGTGGACGCAAAGTGGGTGATCACTGTATATTTCCCTTCTCTCTGTGCTTTATATTTACCTTTCCCTTCTTTAATGTGCCATTAGGGAAAGGCAAAACCCTCATCTAAAACTTGTTCGAAATTATTTTTCATTAGAATTCATTGAGGCAGCGTAGGAAGCACTGCATTCAACTCAGCGAATTGCGATTTCAAATAAAAATGCGGTGGACGCAAAGTGGGTGATCACTGTATATTTCCCTTCTCTCTGTGCTTTATATTTACCTTTCCCTTCTTTAATGTGCCATTAGGGAAAGGCAAAACCCTCATCTAAAACTTGTTCGAAATTATTTTTCATTAGAATTCATTGAGGCAGCGTAGGAAGCACTGCATTCAACTCAGCGAATTGCGATTTCAAATAAAAATGCGGTGGACGCAAAGTGGGTGATCACTGTATATTTCCCTTCTCTCTCTGCTTTATATTTACCTTTCCCTTCTTTAATGTGCCATTAGGGAAAGGCAAAACCCTCATCTAAAACTTGTTCGAAATTATTTTTCATTAGAATTCATTGAGGCAGCGTAGGAAGCACTGCATTCAACTCAGCGAATTGCGATTTCAAATAAAAATGCGGTGGACGCAAAGTGGGTGATCACTGTATATTTCCCTTCTCTCTGTGCTTTATATTTACCTTTCCCTTCTTTAATGTGCCATTAGGGAAAGGCAAAACCCTCATCTAAAACTTGTTCGAAATTATTTTTCATTAGAATTCATTGAGGCAGCGTAGGAAGCACTGCATTCAACTCAGCGAATTGCGATTTCAAATAAAAATGCGGTGGACGCAAAGTGGGTGATCACTGTATATTTCCCTTCTCTCTGTGCTTTATATTTACCTTTCCCTTCTTTAATGTGCCATTAGGGAAAGGCAAAACCCTCATCTAAAACTTGTTCGAAATTATTTTTCATTAGAATTCATTGAGGCAGCGTAGGAAGCACTGCATTCAACTCAGCGAATTGCGATTTCAAATAAAAAAATGCGGTGGACGCAAAGTGGGTGATCACTGTATATTTCCCTTCTCTCTGTGCTTTATATTTACCTTTCCCTTCTTTAATGTGCCATTATTAGGGAAAGGCAAAACCCTCATCTAAAACTTGTTCGAAATTATTTTTTTCATTAGAATTCATTGAGGCAGCGTAGGAAGCACTGCATTCAACTCAGCGAATTGCGATTTCAAATAAAAATGCGGTGGACGCAAAGTGGGTGATCACTGTATATTTCCCTTCTCTCTGTGCTTTATATTTACCTTTCCCTTCTTTAATGTGCCATTAGGGAAAGGCAAAACCCTCATCTAAAACTTGTTCGAAATTATTTTTCATTAGAATTCATTGAGGCAGCGTAGGAAGCACTGCATTCAACTCAGCGAATTGCGATTTCAAATAAAAATGCGGTGGACGCAAAGTGGGTGATCACTGTATATTTCCCTTCTCTCTGTGCTTTATATTTACCTTTCCCTTCTTTAATGTGCCATTAGGGAAAGGCAAAACCCTCATCTAAAACTTGTTCGAAATTATTTTTCATTAGAATTCATTGAGGCAGCGTAGGAAGCACTGCATTCAACTCAGCGAATTGCGATTTCAAATAAAAATGCGGTGGACGCAAAGTGGGTGATCACTGTATATTTCCCTTCTCTCTGTGTGCTTTATATTTACCTTTCCCTTCTTTAATGTGCCATTAGGGAAAGGCAAAACCCTCATCTAAAACTTGTTCGAAATTATTTTTCATTAGAATTCATTGAGGCAGCGTAGGAAGCACTGCATTCAACTCAGCGAATTGCGATTTCAAATAAAAAAAATGCGGTGGACGCAAAGTGGGTGATCACTGTATATTTCCCTTCTCTCTGTGCTTTATATTTACCTTTCCCTTCTTTAATGTGCCATTAGGGAAAGGCAAAACCCTCATCTAAAACTTGTTCGAAATTATTTTTCATTAGAATTCATTGAGGCAGCGTAGGAAGCACTGCATTCAACTCAGCGAATTGCGATTTCAAATAAAAATGCGGTGGACGCAAAGTGGGTGATCACTGTATATTTCCCTCTTCTCTGTGCTTTATATTTACCTTTCCCTTCTTTAATGTGCCATTAGGGAAAGGCAAAACCCTCATCTAAAACTTGTTCGAAATTATTTTTCATTAGAATTCATTGAGGCAGCGTAGGAAGCACTGCATTCAACTCAGCGAATTGCGATTTCAAATAAAAATGCGGTGGACGCAAAGTGGGTGATCACTGTATATTTCCCTTCTCTCTGTGCTTTATATTTACCTTTCCCTTCTTTAATGTGCCATTAGGGAAAGGCAAAACCCTCATCTAAAACTTGTTCGAAATTATTTTTCATTAGAATTCATTGAGGCAGCGTAGGAAGCACTGCATTCAACTCAGCGAATTGCGATTTCAAATAAAAATGCGGTGGACGCAAAGTGGGTGATCACTGTATATTTCCCTTCTCTCTGTGCTTTATATTTACCTTTCCCTTCTTTAATGTGCCATTAGGGAAAGGCAAAACCCTCATCTAAAACTTGTTCGAAATTATTTTTCATTAGAATTCATTGAGGCAGCGTAGGAAGCACTGCATTCAACTCAGCGAATTGCGATTTCAAATAAAAATGCGGTGGACGCAAAGTGGGTGATCACTGTATATTTCCCTTCTCTCTGTGCTTTATATTTACCTTTCCCTTCTTTAATGTGCCATTAGGGAAAGGCAAAACCCTCATCTAAAACTTGTTCGAAATTATTTTCATTAGAATTCATTGAGGCAGCGTAGGAAGCACTGCATTCAACTCAGCGAATTGCGATTTCAAATAAAAAAATGCGGTGGACGCAAAGTGGGTGATCACTGTATATTTCCCTTCTCTCTGTGCTTTATATTTACCTTTCCCTTCTTTAATGTGCCATTAGGGAAAGGCAAAACCCTCATCTAAAACTTGTTCGAAATTATTTTTCATTAGAATTCATTGAGGCAGCGTAGGAAGCACTGCATTCAACTCAGCGAATTGCGATTTCAAATAAAAATGCGGTGGACGCAAAGTGGGTGATCACTGTATATTTCCCTTCTCTCTGTGCTTTATATTTACCTTTCCCTTCTTTAATGTGCCATTAGGGAAAGGCAAAACCCTCATCTAAAACTTGTTCGAAATTATTTTTTTCATTAGAATTCATTGAGGCAGCGTAGGAAGCACTGCATTCAACTCAGCGAATTGCGATTTCAAATAAAAATGCGGTGGACGCAAAGTGGGTGGGGATCACTGTATATTTCCCTTCTCTCTGTGCTTTATATTTACCTTTCCCTTCTTTAATGTGCCATTAGGGAAAGGCAAAACCCTCATCTAAAACTTGTTCGAAATTATTTTTCATTAGAATTCATTGAGGCAGCGTAGGAAGCACTGCATTCAACTCAGCGAATTGCGATTTCAAATAAAAATGCGGTGGACGCAAAGTGGGTGATCACTGTATATTTCCCTTCTCTCTGTGTGCTTTATATTTACCTTTCCCTTCTTTAATGTGCCATTAGGGAAAGGCAAAACCCTCATCTAAAACTTGTTCGAAATTATTTTTCATTAGAATTCATTGAGGCAGCGTAGGAAGCACTGCATTCAACTCAGCGAATTGCGATTTCAAATAAAAAATGCGGTGGACGCAAAGTGGGTGATCACTGTATATTTCCCTTCTCTCTGTGCTTTATATTTACCTTTCCCTTCTTTAATGTGCCATTAGGGAAAGGCAAAACCCTCATCTAAAACTTGTTCGAAATTATTTTTCATTAGAATTCATTGAGGCAGCGTAGGAAGCACTGCATTCAACTCAGCGAATTGCGATTTCAAATAAAAATGCGGTGGACGCAAAGTGGGTGATCACTGTATATTTCCCTTCTCTCTGTGCTTTATATTTACCTTTCCCTTCTTTAATGTGCCATTAGGGAAAGGCAAAACCCTCATCTAAAACTTGTTCGAAATTATTTTTCATTAGAATTCATTGAGGCAGCGTAGGAAGCACTGCATTCAACTCAGCGAATTGCGATTTCAAATAAAAATGCGGTGGACGCAAAGTGGGTGATCACTGTATATTTCCCTTCTCTCTGTGCTTTATATTTACCTTTCCCTTCTTTAATGTGCCATTAGGGAAAGGCAAAACCCTCATCTAAAACTTGTTCGAAATTATTTTTCATTAGAATTCATTGAGGCAGCGTAGGAAGCACTGCATTCAACTCAGCGAATTGCGATTTCAAATAAAAATGGTGTGGACGCAAAGTGGGTGATCACTGTATATTTCCCTTCTCTCTGTGCTTTATATTTACCTTTCCCTTCTTTAATGTGCCATTAGGGAAAGGCAAAACCCTCATCTAAAACTTGTTCGAAATTATTTTTCATTAGAATTCATTGAGGCAGCGTAGGAAGCACTGCATTCAACTCAGCGAATTGCGATTTCAAATAAAAATGCGGTGGACGCAAAGTGGGTGATCACTGTATATTTCCCTTCTCTCTGTGCTTTATATTTACCTTTCCCTTCTTTAATGTGCCATTAGGGAAAGGCAAAACCCTCATCTAAAACTTGTTCGAAATTATTTTTCATTAGAATTCATTGAGGCAGCGTAGGAAGCACTGCATTCAACTCAGCGAATTGCGATTTCAAATAAAAAATGCGGTGGACGCAAAGTGGGTGATCACTGTATATTTCCCTTCTCTCTGTGCTTTATATTTACCTTTCCTTCTTTAATGTGCCATTAGGGAAAGGCAAAAACCCTCATCTAAAACTTGTTCGAAATTATTTTTCATTAGAATTCATTGAGGCAGCGTAGGAAGCACTGCATTCAACTCAGCGAATTGCGATTTCAAATAAAAATGCGGTGGACGCAAAGTGGGTGATCACTGTATATTTCCCTTCTCTCTGTGCTTTATATTTACCTTTCCCTTCTTTTAATGTGCCATTAGGGAAAGGCAAAACCCTCATCTAAAACTTGTTCGAAATTATTTTTCATTAGAATTCATTGAGGCAGCGTAGGAAGCACTGCATTCAACTCAGCGAATTGCGATTTCAAATAAAAATGCGGTGGACGCAAAGTGGGTGATCACTGTATATTTCCCTTCTCTCTGTGCTTTTTATATTTACCTTTCCCTTCTTTAATGTGCCATTAGGGAAAGGCAAAACCCTCATCTAAAACTTGTTCGAAATTATTTTTCATTAGAATTCATTGAGGCAGCGTAGGAAGCACTGCATTCAACTCAGCGAATTGCGATTTCAAATAAAAATGCGGTGGACGCAAAGTGGGTGATCACTGTATATTTCCCTTCTCTCTGTGCTTTATATTTACCTTTCCCTTCTTTAATGTGCCATTAGGGAAAGGCAAAACCCTCATCTAAAACTTGTTCGAAATTATTTTTCATTAGAATTCATTGAGGCAGCGTAGGAAGCACTGCATTCAACTCAGCGAATTGCGATTTCAAATAAAAATGCGGTGGACGCAAAGTGGGTGATCACTGTATATTTCCCTTCTCTCTGTGCTTTATATTTACCTTTCCCTTCTTTAATGTGCCATTAGGGAAAGGCAAAACCCTCATCTAAAACTTGTTCGAAATTATTTTTCATTAGAATTCATTGAGGCAGCGTAGGAAGCACTGCATTCAACTCAGCGAATTGCGATTTCAAATAAAAATGCGGTGGACGCAAAGTGGGTGATCACTGTATATTTCCCTTCTCTCTGTGCTTTATATTTACCTTTCCCTTCTTTAATGTGCTATTAGGGAAAGGCAAAACCCTCATCTAAAACTTGTTCGAAATTATTTTTCATTAGAATTCATTGAGGCAGCGTAGGAAGCACTGCATTCAACTCAGCGAATTGCGATTTCAAATAAAAATGCGGTGGACGCAAAGTGGGTGATCACTGTATATTTCCCTTCTCTCTGTGCTTTATATTTACCTTTCCCTTCTTTAATGTGCCATTAGGGAAAGGCAAAACCCTCATCTAAAACTTGTTCGAAATTATTTTTTTCATTAGAATTCATTGAGGCAGCGTAGGAAGCACTGCATTCAACTCAGCGAATTGCGATTTCAAATAAAAATGCGGTGGACGCAAAGTGGGTGATCACTGTATATTTCCCTTCTCTCTGTGCTTTATATTTACCTTTCCCTTCTTTAATGTGCCATTAGGGAAAGGCAAAACCCTCATCTAAAACTTGTTCGAAATTATTTTTCATTAGAATTCATTGAGGCAGCGTAGGAAGCACTGCATTCAACTCAGCGAATTGCGATTTCAAATAAAAAAACGGTGGACGCAAAGTGGGTGATCACTGTATATTTCCCTTCTCTCTGTGCTTTATATTTACCTTTCCCTTCTTTAATGTGCCATTAGGGAAAGGCAAAACCCTCATCTAAAACTTGTTCGAAATTATTTTTCATTAGAATTCATTGAGGCAGCGTAGGAAGCACTGCATTCAACTCAGCGAATTGCGATTTCAAATAAAAATGCGGTGGACGCAAAGTGGGTGATCACTGTATATTTCCCTTCTCTCTGTGCTTTATATTTACCTTTCCCTTCTTTAATGTGCCATTAGGGAAAGGCAAAACCCTCATCTAAAACTTGTTCGAAATTATTTTTCATTAGAATTCATTGAGGCAGCGTAGGAAGCACTGCATTCAACTCAGCGAATTGCGATTTCAAATAAAAATGCGGTGGACGCAAAGTGGGTGATCACTGTATATTTCCCTTCTCTCTGTGCTTTATATTTACCTTTCCCTTCTTTAATGTGCCATTAGGGAAAGGCAAAACCCTCATCTAAAACTTGTTCGAAATTATTTTTCATTAGAATTCATTGAGGCAGCGTAGGAAGCACTGCATTCAACTCAGCGAATTGCGATTTCAAATAAAAATGCGGTGGACGCAAAGTGGGTGATCACTGTATATTTCCCTTCTCTCTGTGCTTTATATTTACCTTTCCCTTCTTTAATGTGCCATTAGGGAAAGGCAAAACCCTCATCTAAAACTTGTTCGAAATTATTTTTCATTAGAATTCATTGAGGCAGCGTAGGAAGCACTGCATTCAACTCAGCGAATTGCGATTTCAAATAAAAATGCGGTGGACGCAAAGTGGGTGATCACTGTATATTTCCCTTCTCTCTGTGCTTTATATTTACCTTTCCCTTCTTTAATGTGCCATTAGGGAAAGGCAAAACCCTCATCTAAAACTTGTTCGAAATTATTTTTCATTAGAATTCATTGAGGCAGCGTAGGAAGCACTGCATTCAACTCAGCGAATTGCGATTTCAAATAAAAATGCGGTGGACGCAAAGTGGGTGATCACTGTATATTTCCCTTCTCTCTGTGCTTTATATTTACCTTTCCCTTCTTTAATGTGCCATTAGGGAAAGGCAAAACCCTCATCTAAAACTTGTTCGAAATTATTTTTTCATTAGAATTCATTGAGGCAGCGTAGGAAGCACTGCATTCAACTCAGCGAATTGCGATTTCAAATAAAAATGCGGTGGACGCAAAGTGGGTGATCACTGTATATTTCCCTTCTCTCTGTGCTTTATATTTACCTTTCCCTTCTTTAATGTGCCATTAGGGAAAGGCAAAACCCTCATCTAAAACTTGTTCGAAATTATTTTTCATTAGAATTCATTGAGGCAGCGTAGGAAGCACTGCATTCAACTCAGCGAATTGCGATTTCAAATAAAAATGCGGTGGACGCAAAGTGGGTGATCACTGTATATTTCCCTTCTCTCTGTGCTTTATATTTACCTTTCCCTTCTTTAATGTGCCATTAGGGAAAGGCAAAACCCTCATCTAAAACTTGTTCGAAATTATTTTTCATTAGAATTCATTGAGGCAGCGTAGGAAGCACTGCATTCAACTCAGCGAATTGCGATTTCAAATAAAAATGCGGTGGACGCAAAGTGGGTGATCACTGTATATTTCCCTTCTCTCTGTGCTTTATATTTACCTTTCCCTTCTTTAATGTGCCATTAGGGAAAGGCAAAACCCTCATCTAAAACTTGTTCGAAATTATTTTTCATTAGAATTCATTGAGGCAGCGTAGGAAGCACTGCATTCAACTCAGCGAATTGCGATTTCAAATAAAAATGCGGTGGACGCAAAGTGGGTGATCACTGTATATTTCCCTTCTCTCTGTGCTTTATATTTACCTTTCCCTTCTTTAATGTGCCATTAGGGAAAGGCAAAACCCTCATCTAAAACTTGTTCGAAATTATTTTTCATTAGAATTCATTGAGGCAGCGTAGGAAGCACTGCATTCAACTCAGCGAATTGCGATTTCAAATAAAAATGCGGTGGACGCAAAGTGGGTGATCACTGTATATTTCCCTTCTCTCTGTGCTTTATATTTACCTTTCCCTTCTTTAATGTGCCATTAGGGAAAGGCAAAACCCTCATCTAAAACTTGTTCGAAATTATTTTTCATTAGAATTCATTGAGGCAGCGTAGGAAGCACTGCATTCAACTCAGCGAATTGCGATTTCAAATAAAAATGCGGTGGACGCAAAGTGGGTGATCACTGTATATTTCCCTTCTCTCTGTGCTTTATATTTACCTTTCCCTTCTTTAATGTGCCATTAGGGAAAGGCAAAACCCTCATCTAAAACTTGTTCGAAATTATTTTTCATTAGAATTCATTGAGGCAGCGTAGGAAGCACTGCATTCAACTCAGCGAATTGCGATTTCAAATAAAAATGCGGTGGACGCAAAGTGGGTGATCACTGTATATTTCCCTTCTCTCTGTGCTTTATATTTACCTTTCCCTTCTTTAATGTGCCATTAGGGAAAGGCAAAACCCTCATCTAAAACTTGTTCGAAATTATTTTTCATTAGAATTCATTGAGGCAGCGTAGGAAGCACTGCATTCAACTCAGCGAATTGCGATTTCAAATAAAAATGCGGTGGACGCAAAGTGGGTGATCACTGTATATTTCCCTCTCTCTGTGCTTTATATTTACCTTTCCTTCTTTTTATGTGCCATTAGGGAAAGGCAAAACCCTCATCTAAAACTTGTTCGAAATTATTTTTCATTAGAATTCATTGAGGCAGCGTAGGAAGCACTGCATTCAACTCAGCGAATTGCGATTTCAAATAAAAATGCGGTGGACGCAAAGTGGGTGATCACTGTATATTTCCCTTCTCTCTGTGCTTTATATTTACCTTTCCCTTCTTTAATGTGCCATTAGGGAAAGGCAAAACCCTCATCTAAAACTTGTTCGAAATTATTTTTCATTAGAATTCATTGAGGCAGCGTAGGAAGCACTGCATTCAACTCAGCGAATTGCGATTTCAAATAAAAATGCGGTGGACGCAAAGTGGGTGATCACTGTATATTTCCCTTCTCTCTGTGCTTTATATTTACCTTTCCCTTCTTTAATGTGCCATTAGGGAAAGGCAAAACCCTCATCTAAAACTTGTTCGAAATTATTTTTCATTAGAATTCATTGAGGCAGCGTAGGAAGCACTGCATTCAACTCAGCGAATTGCGATTTCAAATAAAAATGCGGTGGACGCAAAGTGGGTGATCACTGTATATTTCCCTTCTCTCTGTGCTTTATATTTACCTTTCCCTTCTTTAATGTGCCATTAGGGAAAGGCAAAACCCTCATCTAAAACTTGTTCGAAATTATTTTTCATTAGAATTCATTGAGGCAGCGTAGGAAGCACTGCATTCAACTCAGCGAATTGCGATTTCAAATAAAAATGCGGTGGACGCAAAGTGGGTGATCACTGTATATTTCCTTCTCTCTGTGCTTTATATTTACCTTTCCCTTCTTTAATGTGCCATTAGGGAAAGGCAAAACCCTCATCTAAAACTTGTTCGAAATTATTTTTTTCATTAGAATTCATTGAGGCAGCGTAGGAAGCACTGCATTCAACTCAGCGAATTGCGATTTCAAATAAAAATGCGGTGGACGCAAAGTGGGTGATCACTGTATATTTCCCTTCTCTCTGTGCTTTATATTTACCTTTCCCTTCTTTAATGTGCCATTAGGGAAAGGCAAAACCCTCATCTAAAACTTGTTCGAAATTATTTTTCATTAGAATTCATTGAGGCAGCGTAGGAAGCACTGCATTCAACTCAGCGAATTGCGATTTCAAATAAAAATGCGGTGGACGCAAAGTGGGTGATCACTGTATATTTCCCTTCTCTCTGTGCTTTATATTTACCTTTCCCTTCTTTAATGTGCCATTAGGGAAAGGCAAAACCCTCATCTAAAACTTGTTCGAAATTATTTTTCATTAGAATTCATTGAGGCAGCGTAGGAAGCACTGCATTCAACTCAGCGAATTGCGATTTCAAATAAAAATGCGGTGGACGCAAAGTGGGTGATCACTGTATATTTCCCTTCTCTCTGTGCTTTATATTTACCTTTCCCTTCTTTAATGTGCCATTAGGGAAAGGCAAAACCCTCATCTAAAACTTGTTCGAAATTATTTTTCATTAGAATTCATTGAGGCAGCGTAGGAAGCACTGCATTCAACTCAGCGAATTGCGATTTCAAATAAAAATGCCGTGGACGCAAAGTGGGTGATCACTGTATATTTCCCTTCTCTCTGTGCTTTATATTTACCTTTCCCTTCTTTAATGTGCCATTAGGGAAAGGCAAAAAACTCATCTAAAACTTGTTCGAAATTATTTTTCATTAGAATTCATTGAGGCAGCGTAGGAAGCACTGCATTCAACTCAGCGAATTGCGATTTCAAATAAAAATGCGGTGGACGCAAAGTGGGTGATCACTGTATATTTCCCTTCTCTCTGTGCTTTATATTTACCTTTCCCTTCTTTAATGTGCCATTAGGGAAAGGCAAAACCCTCATCTAAAACTTGTTCGAAATTATTTTTCATTAGAATTCATTGAGGCAGCGTAGGAAGCACTGCATTCAACTCAGCGAATTGCGATTTCAAATAAAAAATGCGGTGGACGCAAAGTGGGTGATCACTGTATATTTCCCTTCTCTCTGTGCTTTATATTTACCTTTCCCTTCTTTAATGTGCCATTAGGGAAAGGCAAAACCCTCATCTAAAACTTGTTCGAAATTATTTTTCATTAGAATTCATTGAGGCAGCGTAGGAAGCACTGCATTCAACTCAGCGAATTGCGATTTCAAATAAAAATGCGGTGGACGCAAAGTGGGTGATCACTGTATATTTCCCTTCTCTCTGTGTGCTTTATATTTACCTTTCCCTTCTTTAATGTGCCATTAGGGAAAGGCAAAACCCTCATCTAAAACTTGTTCGAAATTATTTTTCATTAGAATTCATTGAGGCAGCGTAGGAAGCACTGCATTCAACTCAGCGAATTGCGATTTCAAATAAAAATGCGGTGGACGCAAAGTGGGTGATCACTGTATATTTCCCTTCTCTCTGTGCTTTATATTTACCTTTCCCTTCTTTAATGTGCCATTAGGGAAAGGCAAAACCCTCATCTAAAACTTGTTCGAAATTATTTTTCATTAGAATTCATTGAGGCAGCGTAGGAAGCACTGCATTCAACTCAGCGAATTGCGATTTCAAATAAAAATGCGGTGGACGCAAAGTGGGTGATCACTGTATATTTCCCTTCTCTCTGTGCTTTATATTTACCTTTCCCTTCTTTAATGTGCCATTAGGGAAAGGCAAAACCCTCATCTAAAACTTGTTCGAAATTATTTTTCATTAGAATTCATTGAGGCAGCGTAGGAAGCACTGCATTCAACTCAGCGAATTGCGATTTCAAATAAAAATGCGGTGGACGCAAAGTGGGTGATCACTGTATATTTCCCTTCTCTCTGTGCTTTATATTTACCTTTCCCTTCTTTAATGTGCCATTAGGGAAAGGCAAAACCCTCATCTAAAACTTGTTCGAAATTATTTTTCATTAGAATTCATTGAGGCAGCGTAGGAAGCACTGCATTCAACTCAGCGAATTGCGATTTCAAATAAAAATGCGGTGGACGCAAAGTGGGTGATCACTGTATATTTCCCTTCTCTCTGTGCTTTATATTTACCTTTCCCTTCTTTAATGTGCCATTAGGGAAAGGCAAAACCCTCATCTAAAACTTGTTCGAAATTATTTTTCATTAGAATTCATTGAGGCAGCGTAGGAAGCACTGCATTCAACTCAGCGAATTGCGATTTCAAATAAAAATGCGGTGGACGCAAAGTGGGTGATCACTGTATATTTCCCTTCTCTCTGTGCTTTATATTTACCTTTCCCTTCTTTAATGTGCCATTAGGGAAAGGCAAAACCCTCATCTAAAACTTGTTCGAAATTATTTTTCATTAGAATTCATTGAGGCAGCGTAGGAAGCACTGCATTCAACTCAGCGAATTGCGATTTCAAATAAAAATGCGGTGGACGCAAAGTGGGTGATCACTGTATATTTCCCTTCTCTCTGTGCTTTATATTTACCTTTCCCTTCTTTAATGTGCCATTAGGGAAAGGCAAAACCCTCATCTAAAACTTGTTCGAAATTATTTTTCATTAGAATTCATTGAGGCAGCGTAGGAAGCACTGCATTCAACTCAGCGAATTGCGATTTCAAATAAAAATGCGGTGGACGCAAAGTGGGTGATCACTGTATATTTCCCTTCTCTCTGTGCTTTATATTTACCTTTCCCTTCTTTAATGTGCCATTAGGGAAAGGCAAAACCCTCATCTAAAACTTGTTCGAAATTATTTTTCATTAGAATTCATTGAGGCAGCGTAGGAAGCACTGCATTCAACTCAGCGAATTGCGATTTCAAACTAAAAATGGGGTGGACGCAAAGTGGGTGATCACTGTATATTTCCCTTCTCTCTGTGCTTTATATTTACCTTTCCCTTCTTTAATGTGCCATTAGGGAAAGGCAAAACCCTCATCTAAAACTTGTTCGAAATTATTTTTCATTAGAATTCATTGAGGCAGCGTAGGAAGCACTGCATTCAACTCAGCGAATTGCGATTTCAAATAAAAATGCGGTGGACGCAAAGTGGGTGATCACTGTATATTTCCCTTCTCTCTGTGCTTTATATTTACCTTTCCCTTCTTTAATGTGCCATTAGGGAAAGGCAAAACCCTCATCTAAAACTTGTTCGAAATTATTTTTCATTAGAATTCATTGAGGCAGCGTAGGAAGCACTGCATTCAACTCAGCGAATTGCGATTTCAAATAAAAATGCGGTGGACGCAAAGTGGGTGATCACTGTATATTTCCCTTCTCTCTGTGCTTTATATTTACCTTTCCCTTCTTTAATGTGCCATTAGGGAAAGAAAAAACCCTCATCTAAAACTTGTTCGAAATTATTTTTCATTAGAATTCATTGAGGCAGCGTAGGAAGCACTGCATTCAACTCAGCGAATTGCGATTTCAAATAAAAATGCGGTGGACGCAAAGTGGGTGATCACTGTATATTTCCCTTCTCTCTGTGCTTTATATTTACCTTTCCCTTCTTTAATGTGCCATTAGGGAAAGGCAAAACCCTCATCTAAAACTTGTTCGAAATTATTTTTCATTAGAATTCATTGAGGCAGCGTAGGAAGCACTGCATTCAACTCAGCGAATTGCGATTTCAAATAAAAATGCGGTGGACGCAAAGTGGGTGATCACTGTATATTTCCCTTCTCTCTGTGCTTTATATTTACCTTTCCCTTCTTTAATGTGCCATTAGGGAAAGGCAAAACCCTCATCTAAAACTTGTTCGAAATTATTTTTCATTAGAATTCATTGAGGCAGCGTAGGAAGCACTGCATTCAACTCAGCGAATTGCGATTTCAAATAAAAATGCGGTGGACGCAAAGTGGGTGATCACTGTATATTTCCCTTCTCTCTGTGCTTTATATTTACCTTTCCCTTCTTTAATGTGCCATTAGGGAAAGGCAAAACCCTCATCTAAAACTTGTTCGAAATTATTTTTCATTAGAATTCATTGAGGCAGCGTAGGAAGCACTGCATTCAACTCAGCGAATTGCGATTTCAAATAAAAATGCGGTGGACGCAAAGTGGGTGATCACTGTATATTTCCCTTCTCTCTGTGCTTTATATTTACCTTTCCCTTCTTTAATGTGCCATTAGGGAAAGGCAAAACCCTCATCTAAAACTTGTTCGAAATTATTTTTCATTAGAATTCATTGAGGCAGCGTAGGAAGCACTGCATTCAACTCAGCGAATTGCGATTTCAAATAAAAATGCGGTGGACGCAAAGTGGGTGATCACTGTATATTTCCCTTCTTTCTGCTTTATATTTACCTTTCCCTTCTTTAATGTGCCATTAGGGAAAGGCAAAACCCTCATCTAAAACTTGTTCGAAATTATTTTTCATTAGAATTCATTGAGGCAGCGTAGGAAGCACTGCATTCAACTCAGCGAATTGCGATTTCAAATAAAAATGCGGTGGACGCAAAGTGGGTGATCACTGTATATTTCCCTTCTCTCTGTGCTTTATATTTACCTTTCCCTTCTTTAATGTGCCATTAGGGAAAGGCAAAACCCTCATCTAAAACTTGTTCGAAATTATTTTTCATTAGAATTCATTGAGGCAGCGTAGGAAGCACTGCATTCAACTCAGCGAATTGCGATTTCAAATAAAAATGCGGTGGACGCAAAAGTGGGTGATCACTGTATATTTCCCTCTCTCTGTGCTTTATATTTACCTTTCCCTTCTTTAATGTGCCATTAGGGAAAGGCAAAACCCTCATCTAAAACTTGTTCGAAATTATTTTTCATTAGAATTCATTGAGGCAGCGTAGGAAGCACTGCATTCAACTCAGCGAATTGCGATTTCAAATAAAAATGCGGTGGACGCAAAGTGGGTGATCACTGTATATTTCCCTTCTCTCTGTGCTTTATATTTACCTTTCCCTTCTTTAATGTGCCATTAGGGAAAGGCAAAACCCTCATCTAAAACTTGTTCGAAATTATTTTTCATTAGAATTCATTGAGGCAGCGTAGGAAGCACTGCATTCAACTCAGCGAATTGCGATTTCAAATAAAAATGCGGTGGACGCAAAGTGGGTGATCACTGTATATTTCCCTTCTCTCTGTGCTTTATATTTACCTTTCCCTTCTTTAATGTGCCATTAGGGAAAGGCAAAACCCTCATCTAAAACTTGTTCGAAATTATTTTTCATTAGAATTCATTGAGGCAGCGTAGGAAGCACTGCATTCAACTCAGCGAATTGCGATTTCAAATAAAAATGCGGTGGACGCAAAGTGGGTGATCACTGTATATTTCCCTTCTCTCTGTGCTTTATATTTACCTTTCCCTTCTTTAATGTGCCATTAGGGAAAGGCAAAACCCTCATCTAAAACTTGTTCGAAATTATTTTTCATTAGAATTCATTGAGGCAGCGTAGGAAGCACTGCATTCAACTCAGCGAATTGCGATTTCAAATAAAAATGCGGTGGACGCAAAGTGGGTGATCACTGTATATTTCCCTTCTCTCTGTGCTTTATATTTACCTTTCCCTTCTTTAATGTGCCATTAGGGAAAGGCAAAACCCTCATCTAAAACTTGTTCGAAATTATTTTTCATTAGAATTCATTGAGGCAGCGTAGGAAGCACTGCATTCAACTCAGCGAATTGCGATTTCAAATAAAAAAATGCGGTGGACGCAAAGTGGGTGATCACTGTATATTTCCCTTCTCTCTGTGCTTTATATTTACCTTTCCCTTCTTTAATGTGCCATTAGGGAAAGGCAAAACCCTCATCTAAAACTTGTTCGAAATTATTTTTCATTAGAATTCATTGAGGCAGCGTAGGAAGCACTGCATTCAACTCAGCGAATTGCGATTTCAAATAAAAATGCGGTGGACGCAAAGTGGGTGATCACTGTATATTTCCCTTCTCTCTGTGCTTTATATTTACCTTTCCCTTCTTTAATGTGCCATTAGGGAAAGGCAAAACCCTCATCTAAAACTTGTTCGAAATTATTTTTCATTAGAATTCATTGAGGCAGCGTAGGAAGCACTGCATTCAACTCAGCGAATTGCGATTTCAAATAAAAATGCGGTGGACGCAAAGTGGGTGATCACTGTATATTTCCCTTCTCTCTGTGCTTTATATTTACCTTTCCCTTCTTTAATGTGCCATTAGGGAAAGGCAAAACCCTCATCTAAAACTTGTTCGAAATTATTTTTCATTAGAATTCATTGAGGCAGCGTAGGAAGCACTGCATTCAACTCAGCGAATTGCGATTTCAAATAAAAATGCGGTGGACGCAAAGTGGGTGATCACTGTATATTTCCCTTCTCTCTGTGCTTTATATTTACCTTTCCCTTCTTTAATGTGCCATTAGGGAAAGGCAAAACCCTCATCTAAAACTTGTTCGAAATTATTTTTCATTAGAATTCATTGAGGCAGCGTAGGAAGCACTGCATTCAACTCAGCGAATTGCGATTTCAAATAAAAATGCGGTGGACGCAAAGTGGGTGATCACTGTATATTTCCCTTCTCTCTGTGCTTTATATTTACCTTTCCCTTCTTTAATGTGCCATTAGGGAAAGGCAAAACCCTCATCTAAAACTTGTTCGAAATTATTTTTCATTAGAATTCATTGAGGCAGCGTAGGAAGCACTGCATTCAACTCAGCGAATTGCGATTTCAAAAAAAATGCGGTGGACGCAAAGTGGGTGATCACTGTATATTTCCCTTCTCTCTGTGCTTTATATTTACCTTTCCCTTCTTTAATGTGCCATTAGGGAAAGGCAAAACCCTCATCTAAAACTTGTTCGAAATTATTTTTCATTAGAATTCATTGAGGCAGCGTAGGAAGAAGCACTGCATTCAACTCAGCGAATTGCGATTTCAAATAAAAATGCGGTGGACGCAAAGTGGGTGATCACTGTATATTTCCCTTCTCTCTGTGCTTTATATTTACCTTTCCCTTCTTTAATGTGCCATTAGGGAAAGGCAAAACCCTCATCTAAAACTTGTTCGAAATTATTTTTCATTAGAATTCATTGAGGCAGCGTAGGAAGCACTGCATTCAACTCAGCGAATTGCGATTTCAAATAAAAATGCGGTGGACGCAAAGTGGGTGATCACTGTATATTTCCCTTCTCTCTGTGCTTTATATTTACCTTTCCCTTCTTTAATGTGCCATTAGGGAAAGGCAAAACCCTCATCTAAAACTTGTTCGAAATTATTTTTCATTAGAATTCATTGAGGCAGCGTAGGAAGCACTGCATTCAACTCAGCGAATTGCGATTTCAAATAAAAATGCGGTGGACGCAAAGTGGGTGATCACTGTATATTTCCCTTCTCTCTGTGCTTTATATTTACCTTTCCCTTCTTTAATGTGCCATTAGGGAAAGGCAAAACCCTCATCTAAAACTTGTTCGAAATTATTTTTCATTAGAATTCATTGAGGCAGCGTAGGAAGCACTGCATTCAACTCAGCGAATTGCGATTTCAAATAAAAATGCGGTGGACGCAAAGTGGGTGATCACTGTATATTTCCCTTCTCTCTGTGCTTTATATTTACCTTTCCCTTCTTTAATGTGCCATTAGGGAAAGCAAAACCCTCATCTAAAACTTGTTCGAAATTATTTTCATTAGAATTCATTGAGGCAGCAAAACCCTCATCTAAAACTTGTTCGAAATTATTTTTTTCATTAGAATTCATTGAGGCAGCGTTAGGAAAGCAAAACCCTGCATTCAACTCAGCGAATTTCATTTCAAATAAAAAAAATGCGGTGGACGCAAAGTGGGTGATCACTGTATATTTCCCTTCTCTCTGTGCTTTATATTTACCTTTCCTTCTTTAATGTGCCATTAGGGAAAGGCAAAACCCTCATCTAAAACTTGTTCGAAATTATTTTTCATTAGAATTCATTGAGGCAGCGTAGGAAGCACTGCATTCAACTCAGCGAATTGCGATTTCAAATAAAAATGCGGTGGACGCAAAGTGGGTGATCACTGTATATTTCCCTTCTCTCTGTGCTTTATATTTACCTTTCCCTTCTTTAATGTGCCATTAGGGAAAGGCAAAACCCTCATCTAAAACTTGTTCGAAATTATTTTTTCATTAGAATTCATTGAGGCAGCGTAGGAAGCACTGCATTCAACTCAGCGAATTGCGATTTCAAATAAAAAATGCGGTGGACGCAAAGTGGGTGATCACTGTATATTTCCCTTCTCTCTGTGCTTTATATTTACCTTTCCCTTCTTTAATGTGCCATTAGGGAAAGGCAAAACCCTCATCTAAAACTTGTTCGAAATTATTTTTCATTAGAATTCATTGAGGCAGCGTAGGAAGCACTGCATTCAACTCAGCGAATTGCGATTTCAAATAAAAATGCGGTGGACGCAAAGTGGGTGATCACTGTATATTTCCCTTCTCTCTGTGCTTTATATTTACCTTTCCTTCTTTAATGTGCCATTAGGGAAAGGCAAAACCCTCATCTAAAACTTGTTCGAAATTATTTTTCATTAGAATTCATTGAGGCAGCGTAGGAAGCACTGCATTCAACTCAGCGAATTGCGATTTCAAATAAAAATGCGGTGGACGCAAAGTGGGTGATCACTGTATATTTCCCTTCTCTCTGTGCTTTATATTTACCTTTCCCTTCTTTAATGTGCCATTAGGGAAAGGCAAAACCCTCATCTAAAACTTGTTCGAAATTATTTTTCATTAGAATTCATTGAGGCAGCGTAGGAAGCACTGCATTCAACTCAGCGAATTGCGATTTCAAATAAAAATGCGGTGGACGCAAAGTGGGTGATCACTGTATATTTCCCTTCTCTCTGTGCTTTATATTTACCTTTCCCTTCTTTAATGTGCCATTAGGGAAAGGCAAAACCCTCATCTAAAACTTGTTCGAAATTATTTTTCATTAGAATTCATTGAGGCAGCGTAGGAAGCACTGCATTCAACTCAGCGAATTGCGATTTCAAATAAAAATGCGGTGGACGCAAAGTGGGTGATCACTGTATATTTCCCTTCTCTCTGTGCTTTATATTTACCTTTCCTTCTTTAATGTGCCATTAGGGAAAGGCAAAACCCTCATCTAAAACTTGTTCGAAATTATTTTTCATTAGAATTCATTGAGGCAGCGTAGGAAGCACTGCATTCAACTCAGCGAATTGCGATTTCAAATAAAAATGCGGTGGACGCAAAGTGGGTGATCACTGTATATTTCCCTTCTCTCTGTGCTTTATATTTACCTTTCCCTTCTTTAATGTGCCATTAGGGAAAGGCAAAACCCTCATCTAAAACTTGTTCGAAATTATTTTTCATTAGAATTCATTGAGGCAGCGTAGGAAGCACTGCATTCAACTCAGCGAATTGCGATTTCAAATAAAAATGCGGTGGACGCAAAGTGGGTGATCACTGTATATTTCCCTTCTCTCTGTGCTTTATATTTACCTTTCCCTTCTTTAATGTGCCATTAGGGAAAGGCAAAACCCTCATCTAAAACTTGTTCGAAATTATTTTTCATTAGAATTCATTGAGGCAGCGTAGGAAGCACTGCATTCAACTCAGCGAATTGCGATTTCAAATAAAAAATGCGGTGGACGCAAAGTGGGTGATCACTGTATATTTCCCTTCTCTCTGTGCTTTATATTTACCTTTCCCTTCTTTAATGTGCCATTAGGGAAAGGCAAAACCCTCATCTAAAACTTGTTCGAAATTATTTTTCATTAGAATTCATTGAGGCAGCGTAGGAAGCACTGCATTCAACTCAGCGAATTGCGATTTCAAATAAAAATGCGGTGGACGCAAAGTGGGTGATCACTGTATATTTCCCTTCTCTCTGTGCTTTATATTTACCTTTCCCTTCTTTAATGTGCCATTAGGGAAAGGCAAAACCCTCATCTAAAACTTGTTCGAAATTATTTTTCATTAGAATTCATTGAGGCAGCGTAGGAAGCACTGCATTCAACTCAGCGAATTGCGATTTCAAATAAAAATGCGGTGGACGCAAAGTGGGTGATCACTGTATATTTCCCTTCTCTCTGTGCTTTATATTTACCTTTCCCTTCTTTAATGTGCCATTAGGGAAAGGCAAAACCCTCATCTAAAACTTGTTCGAAATTATTTTTCATTAGAATTCATTGAGGCAGCGTAGGAAGCACTGCATTCAACTCAGCGAATTGCGATTTCAAATAAAAATGCGGTGGACGCAAAGTGGGTGATCACTGTATATTTCCCTTCTCTCTGTGCTTTTATATTTACCTTTCCCTTCTTTAATGTGCCATTAGGGAAAGGCAAAACCCTCATCTAAAACTTGTTCGAAATTATTTTTCATTAGAATTCATTGAGGCAGCGTAGGAAGCACTGCATTCAACTCAGCGAATTGCGATTTCAAATAAAAATGCGGTGGACGCAAAGTGGGTGATCACTGTATATTTCCCTTCTCTCTGTGCTTTTATATTTACCTTTCCCTTCTTTAATGTGCCATTAGGGAAAGGCAAAACCCTCATCTAAAACTTGTTCGAAATTATTTTTCATTAGAATTCATTGAGGCAGCGTAGGAAGCACTGCATTCAACTCAGCGAATTGCGATTTCAAATAAAAATGCGGTGGACGCAAAGTGGGTGATCACTGTATATTTCCCTTCTCTCTGTGCTTTATATTTACCTTTCCCTTCTTTAATGTGCCATTAGGGAAAGGCAAAACCCTCATCTAAAACTTGTTCGAAATTATTTTTCATTAGAATTCATTGAGGCAGCGTAGGAAGCACTGCATTCAACTCAGCGAATTGCGATTTCAAATAAAAATGCGGTGGACGCAAAGTGGGTGATCACTGTATATTTCCCTTCTCTCTGTGCTTTATATTTACCTTTCCCTTCTTTAATGTGCCATTAGGGAAAGGCAAAACCCTCATCTAAAACTTGTTCGAAATTATTTTTCATTAGAATTCATTGAGGCAGCGTAGGAAGCACTGCATTCAACTCAGCGAATTGCGATTTCAAATAAAAATGCGGTGGACGCAAAGTGGGTGATCACTGTATATTTCCCTTCTCTCTGTGCTTTATATTTACCTTTCCCTTCTTTAATGTGCCATTAGGGAAAGGCAAAACCCTCATCTAAAACTTGTTCGAAATTATTTTTCATTAGAATTCATTGAGGCAGCGTAGGAAGCACTGCATTCAACTCAGCGAATTGCGATTTCAAAAAAAATGATGTGGACGCAAAGTGGGTGATCACTGTATATTTCCCTTCTCTCTGTGCTTTATATTTACCTTTCCCTTCTTTAATGTGCCATTAGGGAAAGGCAAAACCCTCATCTAAAACTTGTTCGAAATTATTTTTCATTAGAATTCATTGAGGCAGCGTAGGAAGCACTGCATTCAACTCAGCGAATTGCGATTTCAAATAAAAATGCGGTGGACGCAAAGTGGGTGATCACTGTATATTTCCCTTCTCTCTGTGCTTTATATTTACCTTTCCCTTCTTTAATGTGCCATTAGGGAAAGGCAAAACCCTCATCTAAAACTTGTTCGAAATTATTTTTCATTAGAATTCATTGAGGCAGCGTAGGAAGCACTGCATTCAACTCAGCGAATTGCGATTTCAAATAAAAATGCGGTGGACGCAAAGTGGGTGATCACTGTATATTTCCCTTCTCTCTGTGCTTTATATTTACCTTTCCCTTCTTTAATGTGCCATTAGGGAAAGGCAAAACCCTCATCTAAAACTTGTTCGAAATTATTTTTCATTAGAATTCATTGAGGCAGCGTAGGAAGCACTGCATTCAACTCAGCGAATTGCGATTTCAAATAAAAATGCGGTGGACGCAAAGTGGGTGATCACTGTATATTTCCCTTCTCTCTGTGCTTTATATTTACCTTTCCCTTCTTTAATGTGCCATTAGGGAAAGGCAAAACCCTCATCTAAAACTTGTTCGAAATTATTTTTCATTAGAATTCATTGAGGCAGCGTAGGAAGCACTGCATTCAACTCAGCGAATTGCGATTTCAAATAAAAATGCGGTGGACGCAAAGTGGGTGATCACTGTATATTTCCCTTCTCTCTGTGCTTTATATTTACCTTTCCCTTCTTTAATGTGCCATTAGGGAAAGGCAAAACCCTCATCTAAAACTTGTTCGAAATTATTTTTCATTAGAATTCATTGAGGCAGCGTAGGAAGCACTGCATTCAACTCAGCGAATTGCGATTTCAAATAAAAATGCGGTGGACGCAAAGTGGGTGATCACTGTATATTTCCCTTCTCTCTGTGCTTTATATTTACCTTTCCCTTCTTTAATGTGCCATTAGGGAAAGGCAAAACCCTCATCTAAAACTTGTTCGAAATTATTTTTCATTAGAATTCATTGAGGCAGCGTAGGAAGCACTGCATTCAACTCAGCGAATTGCGATTTCAAATAAAAATGCGGTGGACGCAAAGTGGGTGATCACTGTATATTTCCCTTCTCTCTGTGCTTTATATTTACCTTTCCCTTCTTTAATGTGCCATTAGGGAAAGGCAAAACCCTCATCTAAAACTTGTTCGAAATTATTTTTCATTAGAATTCATTGAGGCAGCGTAGGAAGCACTGCATTCAAATCAGCGAATTGCGATTTCAATAAAAATGCGGTGGACGCAAAGTGGGTGATCACTGTATATTTCCCTTCTCTCTGTGCTTTATATTTACCTTTCCCTTCTTTAATGTGCCATTAGGGAAAGGCAAAACCCTCATCTAAAACTTGTTCGAAATTATTTTTCATTAGAATTCATTGAGGCAGCGTAGGAAGCACTGCATTCAACTCAGCGAATTGCGATTTCAAATAAAAATGCGGTGGACGCAAAGTGGGTGATCACTGTATATTTCCCTTCTCTCTGTGCTTTATATTTACCTTTCCCTTCTTTAATGTGCCATTAGGGAAAGGCAAAACCCTCATCTAAAACTTGTTCGAAATTATTTTTCATTAGAATTCATTGAGGCAGCGTAGGAAGCACTGCATTCAACTCAGCGAATTGCGATTTCAAATAAAAATGCGGTGGACGCAAAGTGGGTGATCACTGTATATTTCCCTTCTCTCTGTGCTTTATATTTACCTTTCCCTTCTTTAATGTGCCATTAGGGAAAGGCAAAACCCTCATCTAAAACTTGTTCGAAATTATTTTTCATTAGAATTCATTGAGGCAGCGTAGGAAGCACTGCATTCAACTCAGCGAATTGCGATTTCAAATAAAAATGCGGTGGACGCAAAGTGGGTGATCACTGTATATTTCCCTTCTCTCTGTGCTTTATATTTACCTTTCCTTCTTTAATGTGCCATTAGGGAAAGGCAAAACCCTCATCTAAAACTTGTTCGAAATTATTTTTCATTAGAATTCATTGAGGCAGCGTAGGAAGCACTGCATTCAACTCAGCGAATTGCGATTTCAAATAAAAAATGCGGTGGACGCAAAGTGGGTGATCACTGTATATTTCCCTTCTCTCTGTGCTTTATATTTACCTTTCCCTTCTTTAATGTGCCATTAGGGAAAGGCAAAACCCTCATCTAAAACTTGTTCGAAATTATTTTTCATTAGAATTCATTGAGGCAGCGTAGGAAGCACTGCATTCAACTCAGCGAATTGCGATTTCAATAAAAATGCGGTGGACGCAAAGTGGGTGATCACTGTATATTTCCCTTCTCTCTGTGCTTTATATTTACCTTTCCCTTCTTTAATGTGCCATTAGGGAAAGGCAAAACCCTCATCTAAAACTTGTTCGAAATTATTTTTCATTAGAATTCATTGAGGCAGCGTAGGAAGCACTGCATTCAACTCAGCGAATTGCGATTTCAAATAAAAATGCGGTGGACGCAAAGTGGGTGATCACTGTATATTTCCCTTCTCTCTGTGCTTTATATTTACCTTTCCCTTCTTTAATGTGCCATTAGGGAAAGGCAAAACCCTCATCTAAAACTTGTTCGAAATTATTTTTCATTAGAATTCATTGAGGCAGCGTAGGAAGCACTGCATTCAACTCAGCGAATTGCGATTTCAAATAAAAATGCGGTGGACGCAAAGTGGGTGATCACTGTATATTTCCCTTCTCTCTGTGCTTTATATTTACCTTTCCCTTCTTTAATGTGCCATTAGGGAAAGGCAAAACCCTCATCTAAAACTTGTTCGAAATTATTTTTCATTAGAATTCATTGAGGCAGCGTAGGAAGCACTGCATTCAACTCAGCGAATTGCGATTTCAAATAAAAATGCGGTGGACGCAAAGTGGGTGATCACTGTATATTTCCCTTCTCTCTGTGCTTTATATTTACCTTTCCCTTCTTTAATGTGCCATTAGGGAAAGGCAAAACCCTCATCTAAAACTTGTTCGAAATTATTTTTCATTAGAATTCATTGAGGCAGCGTAGGAAGCACTGCATTCAACTCAGCGAATTGCGATTTCAAATAAAAATGCGGTGGACGCAAAGTGGGTGATCACTGTATATTTCCCTTCTCTCTGTGCTTTATATTTTCCTTTCCCTTCTTTAATGTGCCATTAGGGAAAGGCAAAACCCTCATCTAAAACTTGTTCGAAATTATTTTTCATTAGAATTCATTGAGGCAGCGTAGGAAGCACTGCATTCAACTCAGCGAATTGCGATTTCAAATAAAAATGCGGTGGACGCAAAGTGGGTGATCACTGTATATTTCCCTTCTCTCTGTGCTTTATATTTACCTTTCCCTTCTTTAATGTGCCATTAGGGAAAGGCAAAACCCTCATCTAAAACTTGTTCGAAATTATTTTTCATTAGAATTCATTGAGGCAGCGTAGGAAGCACTGCATTCAACTCAGCGAATTGCGATTTCAAATAAAAATGCGGTGGACGCAAAGTGGGTGATCACTGTATATTTCCCTTCTCTCTGTGCTTTATATTTACCTTTCCCTTCTTTAATGTGCCATTAGGGAAAGGCAAAACCCTCATCTAAAACTTGTTCGAAATTATTTTTCATTAGAATTCATTGAGGCAGCGTAGGAAGCACTGCATTCAACTCAGCGAATTGCGATTTCAAATAAAAATGCGGTGGACGCAAAGTGGGTGATCACTGTATATTTCCCTTCTCTCTGTGCTTTATATTTACCTTTCCCTTCTTTAATGTGCCATTAGGGAAAGGCAAAACCCTCATCTAAAACTTGTTCGAAATTATTTTTCATTAGAATTCATTGAGGCAGCGTAGGAAGCACTGCATTCAACTCAGCGAATTGCGATTTCAAATAAAAATGCGGTGGACGCAAAGTGGGTGATCACTGTATATTTCCCTTCTCTCTGTGCTTTATATTTACCTTTCCCTTCTTTAATGTGCCATTAGGGAAAGGCAAAACCCTCATCTAAAACTTGTTCGAAATTATTTTTCATTAGAATTCATTGAGGCAGCGTAGGAAGCACTGCATTCAACTCAGCGAATTGCGATTTCAAATAAAAATGCGGTGGACGCAAAGTGGGTGATCACTGTATATTTCCCTTCTCTCTGTGCTTTATATTTACCTTTCCCTTCTTTAATGTGCCATTAGGGAAAGGCAAAACCCTCATCTAAAACTTGTTCGAAATTATTTTTCATTAGAATTCATTGAGGCAGCGTAGGAAGCACTGCATTCAACTCAGCGAATTGCGATTTCAAATAAAAATGCGGTGGACGCAAAGTGGGTGATCACTGTATATTTCCCTTCTCTCTGTGCTTTATATTTACCTTTCCCTTCTTTAATGTGCCATTAGGGAAAGGCAAAACCCTCATCTAAAACTTGTTCGAAATTATTTTTCATTAGAATTCATTGAGGCAGCGTAGGAAGCACTGCATTCAACTCAGCGAATTGCGATTTCAAATAAAAATGCGGTGGACGCAAAGTGGGTGATCACTGTATATTTCCCTTCTCTCTGTGCTTTATATTTACCTTTCCCTTCTTTAATGTGCCATTAGGGAAAGGCAAAACCCTCATCTAAAACTTGTTCGAAATTATTTTTCATTAGAATTCATTGAGGCAGCGTAGGAAGCACTGCATTCAACTCAGCGAATTGCGATTTCAAATAAAAATGCGGTGGACGCAAAGTGGGTGATCACTGTATATTTCCCTCTCTCTGGTGCTTTATATTTACCTTTCCCTTCTTTAATGTGCCATTAGGGAAAGGCAAAACCCTCATCTAAAACTTGTTCGAAATTATTTTTCATTAGAATTCATTGAGGCAGCGTAGGAAGCACTGCATTCAACTCAGCGAATTGCGATTTCAAATAAAAATGCGGTGGACGCAAAGTGGGTGATCACTGTATATTTCCCTTCTCTCTGTGCTTTATATTTACCTTTCCTTTCTTTAATGTGCCATTAGGGAAAGGCAAAACCCTCATCTAAAACTTGTTCGAAATTATTTTTCATTAGAATTCATTGAGGCAGCGTAGGAAGCACTGCATTCAACTCAGCGAATTGCGATTTCAAATAAAAATGCGGTGGACGCAAAGTGGGTGATCACTGTATATTTCCCTTCTCTCTGTGCTTTATATTTACCTTTCCTTCTTTAATGTGCCATTAGGGAAAGGCAAAACCCTCATCTAAAACTTGTTCGAAATTATTTTTCATTAGAATTCATTGAGGCAGCGTAGGAAGCACTGCATTCAACTCAGCGAATTGCGATTTCAAATAAAAATGCGGTGGACGCAAAGTGGGTGATCACTGTATATTTCCCTTTCTCTCTGTGCTTTATATTTACCTTTCCCTTCTTTAATGTGCCATTAGGGAAAGGCAAAACCCTCATCTAAAACTTGTTCGAAATTATTTTTCATTAGAATTCATTGAGGCAGCGTAGGAAGCACTGCATTCAACTCAGCGAATTGCGATTTCAAATAAAAATGCGGTGGACGCAAAGTGGGTGATCACTGTATATTTCCCTTCTCTCTGTGCTTTATATTTACCTTTCCCTTCTTTAATGTGCCATTAGGGAAAGCAAAACCCTCATCTAAAACTTGTTCGAAATTATTTTTCATTAGAATTCATTGAGGCAGCGTAGGAAGCACTGCATTCAACTCAGCGAATTGCGATTTCAAATAAAAATGCGGTGGACGCAAAGTGGGTGATCACTGTATATTTCCCTTCTCTCTGTGCTTTATATTTACCTTTCCTTCTTTAATGTGCCATTAGGGAAAGGCAAAACCCTCATCTAAAACTTGTTCGAAATTTTTTTCATTAGAATTCATTGAGGCAGCGTAGGAAGCACTGCATTCAACTCAGCGAATTGCGATTTCAAATAAAAATGCGGTGGACGCAAAGTGGGTGATCACTGTATATTTCCCTTCTCTCTGTGCTTTATATTTACCTTTCCTTCTTTAATGTGCCATTAGGGAAAGGCAAAACCCTCATCTAAAACTTGTTCGAAATTATTCATTAGAATTCATTGAGGCAGCGTAGGAAGCACTGCATTCAACTCAGCGAATTGCGATTTCAAATAAAAATGCGGTGGACGCAAAGTGGGTGATCACTGTATATTTCCCTTCTCTCTGTGCTTTATATTTACCTTTCCCTTCTTTAATGTGCCATTAGGGAAAGGCAAAACCCTCATCTAAAACTTGTTCGAAATTATTTTTCATTAGAATTCATTGAGGCAGCGTAGGAAGCACTGCATTCAACTCAGCGAATTGCGATTTCAAATAAAAATGCGGTGGACGCAAAGTGGGTGATCACTGTATATTTCCCTTCTCTCTGTGCTTTATATTTACCTTTCCCTTCTTTAATGTGCCATTAGGGAAAGGCAAAACCCTCATCTAAAACTTGTTCGAAATTATTTTTCATTAGAATTCATTGAGGCAGCGTAGGAAGCACTGCATTCAACTCAGCGAATTGCGATTTCAAATAAAAATGCGGTGGACGCAAAGTGGGTGATCACTGTATATTTCCCTTCTCTCTGTGCTTTATATTTACCTTTCCCTTCTTTAATGTGCCATTAGGGAAAGGCAAAACCCTCATCTAAAACTTGTTCGAAATTATTTTTCATTAGAATTCATTGAGGCAGCGTAGGAAGCACTGCATTCAACTCAGCGAATTGCGATTTCAAATAAAAATGCGGTGGACGCAAAGTGGGTGATCACTGTATATTTCCCTTCTCTCTGTGCTTTATATTTACCTTTCCCTTCTTTAATGTGCCATTAGGGAAAGGCAAAACCCTCATCTAAAACTTGTTCGAAATTATTTTTCATTAGAATTCATTGAGGCAGCGTAGGAAGCACTGCATTCAACTCAGCGAATTGCGATTTCAAATAAAAAATGCGGTGGACGCAAAGTGGGTGATCACTGTATATTTCCCTTCTCTCTGTGCTTTATATTTACCTTTCCCTTCTTTAATGTGCCATTAGGGAAAGGCAAAACCCTCATCTAAAACTTGTTCGAAATTATTTTTCATTAGAATTCATTGAGGCAGCGTAGGAAGCACTGCATTCAACTCAGCGAATTGCGATTTCAAATAAAAAATGCGGTGGACGCAAAGTGGGTGATCACTGTATATTTCCCTTCTCTCTGGTGCTTTATATTTACCTTTCCCTTCTTTAATGTGCCATTAGGGAAAGGCAAAACCCTCATCTAAAACTTGTTCGAAATTATTTTTCATTAGAATTCATTGAGGCAGCGTAGGAAGCACTGCATTCAACTCAGCGAATTGCGATTTCAAATAAAAATGCGGTGGACGCAAAGTGGGTGATCACTGTATATTTCCCTTCTCTCTGTGCTTTATATTTACCTTTCCTTCTTTAATGTGCCATTAGGGAAAGGCAAAACCCTCATCTAAAACTTGTTCGAAATTATTTTTCATTAGAATTCATTGAGGCAGCGTAGGAAGCACTGCATTCAACTCAGCGAATTGCGATTTCAAATAAAAATGCGGTGGACGCAAAGTGGGTGATCACTGTATATTTCCCTTCTCTCTGTGCTTTATATTTACCTTTCCCTTCTTTAATGTGCCATTAGGGAAAGGCAAAACCCTCATCTAAAACTTGTTCGAAATTATTTTTCATTAGAATTCATTGAGGCAGCGTAGGAAGCACTGCATTCAACTCAGCGAATTGCGATTTCAAATAAAAAAATGCGGTGGACGCAAAGTGGGTGATCACTGTATATTTCCCTTCTCTCTGTGCTTTATATTTACCTTTCCCTTCTTTAATGTGCCATTAGGGAAAGGCAAAACCCTCATCTAAAACTTGTTCGAAATTATTTTTCATTAGAATTCATTGAGGCAGCGTAGGAAGCACTGCATTCAACTCAGCGAATTGCGATTTCAAATAAAAATGCGGTGGACGCAAAGTGGGTGATCACTGTATATTTCCCTTCTCTCTGTGCTTTATATTTACCTTTCCCTTCTTTAATGTGCCATTAGGGAAAGGCAAAACCCTCATCTAAAACTTGTTCGAAATTATTTTTCATTAGAATTCATTGAGGCAGCGTAGGAAGCACTGCATTCAACTCAGCGAATTGCGATTTCAAATAAAAATGCGGTGGACGCAAAGTGGGTGATCACTGTATATTTCCCTTCTCTCTGTGCTTTATATTTACCTTTCCCTTCTTTAATGTGCCATTAGGGAAAGGCAAAACCCTCATCTAAAACTTGTTCGAAATTATTTTTCATTAGAATTCATTGAGGCAGCGTAGGAAGCACTGCATTCAACTCAGCGAATTGCGATTTCAAATAAAAAATGCGGTGGACGCAAAGTGGGTGATCACTGTATATTTCCCTTCTCTCTGTGCTTTATATTTACCTTTCCCTTCTTTAATGTGCCATTAGGGAAAGGCAAAACCCTCATCTAAAACTTGTTCGAAATTATTTTTCATTAGAATTCATTGAGGCAGCGTAGGAAGCACTGCATTCAACTCAGCGAATTGCGATTTCAAATAAAAATGCGGTGGACGCAAAGTGGGTGATCACTGTATATTTCCCTTCTCTCTGTGCTTTATATTTACCTTTCCCTTCTTTAATGTGCCATTAGGGAAAGGCAAAACCCTCATCTAAAACTTGTTCGAAATTATTTTTCATTAGAATTCATTGAGGCAGCGTAGGAAGCACTGCATTCAACTCAGCGAATTGCGATTTCAAATAAAAATGCGGTGGACGCAAAGTGGGTGATCACTGTATATTTCCCTTCTCTCTGTGCTTTATATTTACCTTTCCCTTCTTTAATGTGCCATTAGGGAAAGGCAAAACCCTCATCTAAAACTTGTTCGAAATTATTTTTCATTAGAATTCATTGAGGCAGCGTAGGAAGCACTGCATTCAACTCAGCGAATTGCGATTTCAAATAAAATGCGCCTCATCTAAAACTTGTTCGAAATTATTTTTCATTAGAATTCATTGAGGCAGCGTAGGAAGCACTGCATTCAACTCAGCGAATTGCGATTTCAAATAAAAATGCGTTGGACGCAAAGTGGGTGATCACTGTATATTTCCCTTCTCTCTGTGCTTTATATTTTTTTCCTTCTTTAATGTGCCATTAGGGAAGGCAAAACCCTCATCTAAAACTTGTTCGAAATTATTTTTCATTAGAATTCATTGAGGCAGCGTAGAAGCACTGCATTCAACTCAGCGAATTGCGATTTCCAATAAAAATGCGGTGGACACAAAGTGGGTGATCACTGTATATTTCTTCTCTCGGTGCTTTATGTTTACCTTTCCTTCTTTAATGTGCCATTAGGAAAAAGCAAAACCCTCATCTAAAACTTGTTCGAAATTATTTTCATTAGAATTCATTGAGGCAGCGTAAGAAGCACTGCATTCAACTCAGCGAATTGCGATTTCAAATAAAATGCAGTGGACACAAAGTGGGTGA
>CAHIKZ030004856.1:10000-16870 GCA_903632075.3 Acanthosepion pharaonis | reverse complement strand
TGAACAGATATATATATATATTTATATATATATATATATATATATATATATATATATATATATATATAGATAGATAATGGATAGATATATAAATATATATATATATAAATATATATATATATATATATATATATATATAACTATGAACAGTATTTTATATATTTAATATATATTTATATATAATTTATATATATATATATATATATATATATATATATATATATATATAGATAGATAACGGGCTGAGATGGATAGATAACTGCAGATAGATATGATAGATAGATACATAAGTAGATAGATAAACACTGATTATATATATATATATATATATATATATATATATATATAAATACATATATATATTTATATACATACATTAACCCCCTGCACCAATATCTGAATAATGACCAGAATAGATAGATTGCATCAACACGCAAGGATCTTATAGATGTATATGACTTATGGTATAGATATGAATATGTGGCGCTCTTTTGCATCTGTAATTTTCCCCCAACAGACAGTTTCAAGCAACATGTGGCATACATATATATATATATATGTATATATATATATATATATATATATATATAAGTTTATATTTCCCTCGTGTACTATCTTCTCATGATTCAAACGAAACATTACGGGCTTCCATTTTTTGCGTTTTGCCAGCACTATCTATTTATATATATCCTTTCTATTGCTCCTATATATATCTCTCTCTCTGTAATTGTGTGTGTGTGTGTGTTTTAAATCTCACTTTCCATCAAGTACATGTTGAAAAGTTCTCAAATTTAAAACAGATATTGTGAGAAAAACCCTTTTAAATCCCCCCTCTCTCTGCTATATATATATATATATAAATATATAAATATATACATATATGTCTGTGTCTATATATATAAAATTTATATAAATATATATATACATAAAAGGGGATTTATATAAAGACAATATAACCTATCTATTCAAGTTGTAATATTAGAATGGTTTCATATGTGTTTTTTTATATATATCTTTTCTGTAAAAGAATTTTTTTTGACACAAATCTATATTATATATATATATATATATATAGGTATTTATATATATATAGAGAATATTACCAATTTTATTGAACACACATTTTGCCTCCCAATAAAAGTTGAAAACCCAATCAAACATAATCATACAATCCATTTATATATATTCATCCCATTTATATTATGTACATATAGACATTATATATATATATATATATATATATCTTTATTGCCATATATTATATATATTTGGCCCTATTATCACGAGTCTATTTTCTGCCTTAATTTTACACGCCTTTCATTTTGGTTTCATACATTCGGACCTTTGTCCTCATCTTTATTTGCTTATTCAAATGTTCTATATTTATTCCGTATCTGTCTATATATTTTTCAGTTTGATATATATATATATTTATATATATAGAGATATTTTCCTCATCTTATATATTTATTACATTGTGTCCCTAGTTCAAAGTATATTGTTAAGAGTTGGTTTCTTTTGTTTTTATTATTATGGTATATACTATTTTTATTATTCGAATATTTGAGGTTATCTTTGTTTGTGTTTTTATTATATATTACGATGGAGTTCTGTTATATTTCTGAGATGTGTTTTATGTACACTATTTAGAGTTTCAGACTATTTTCTCATCTTTGGCCATAATTATAGGCAGAGTTTACGCCCTTCAAATCTGTCTATATTTAAGGCGGTGTGTAATTAAACGAAAATAAAATTGTCCTCATTTTGGCCATATTTATAACAAAGTTTGCCCTTCAGTATCTGTCTATATTTCTGATTGCTGACGTATTATAATATATATATTATATATACTATTGTATATCTTTATTGCCATATTTATGAGAACATTCCGGCCCTTCAGTATCATCTATGTGAGTATGTTTATATCCTTTTACCATTATTCAGACTATTTTCCGATCTTTATTTGCCATAATTATTACATGTTTACAATTTGGTATCTGTTTTTTTCTGAGATGAAATTATAGTCGCTCCAATTTACATTAATTGTCCGATGAAGTCCTTATTCTTAAATTATAACATAAAAAACAACAACCCTTTTGTTCTTTTTGTTCGGACATTCGTTCTGAAACCATCTTCAGGACAAATGGCATAATTTATGAATATGTCTGAAAGATGGAAAACTATGAACAAAAAACGTTAACTTTTTTACAACATAATTGTATATAAGATTTTTTGTTTGTTTCTTCAGTATATATTTTCTTCATATATATATATATATATATATATATATATATATATATATATATATGCATACAGACGCTTTATCATTTGATCTGATAAAGTCCGTCAGATTACTCAAGCGTCCAGCTAAGATATTTTTTTTTTCTTTCATTCATTTTTATTCATCATTTGTTGTTTGATTTTCATGTTTCTGTGTAGGACGTGATGAAGACCGTGAAAACGAAGGTATTTATGCTGAATCTGTCTCTGTCCTGCTAGAACCTCCCTCACACACCCCTACCACCCTCTTGCCATTCCAGACGTTTCTCTGTTTCTCTGAACGTCTGGTCGTCAGCACTGAACTGTTACTAGATTTTTCTATTTGATTCAGTTCTGGAATTCGTGTTTTTGCTAACTGCATCTTGCTTCATTTGATTTCTTTCCTTCTATTTTTTCTACATTTTTTCCTTCTTTTTTCTAGCACTTTGTTTTTCCGGCTTTTTTCTAGCATTTTGTTTTCCAGCTTTTTTTCTAGCATTTTGATTTTGTATCATTTTTCCAGCTCTATTTTATTTTGTCCTTTTATCCTTTATAGTTTTCTTTCACAACCTTTTTCTAGCATTTTTCTAGAATTTTTTCTAGCCTTTTTCTGTTAATAGCATTTTACTAATTGTTTTCTAGCTTTTATTTTCTATTTTACGGCTATTTCCTATCTTTTTTCTAGCTTTTTTTTGTATCATTTTACCAGATCTATCTTATTTAGACATATATTTTTACTATTTTTTCACTAACTTTTTCTAGCATTTTTTTCTAGAATTTTTTTCTAGCTTTTTGTCTTTCTATTTTTCGGTACAATTTTTCTAGCATTTTTCTGGTAATGGCATTTTACTAATTTCTTTCTAGCTTTTATTTGTCATTTTACGTTTTTTTCCTAGCATTTTTTCTAGCATTTTTTGTATCATTCTACCAGATCTGCCATTTTTTTTACTTTTACTTTTTCTACCTTTTCTTAGCATTTTTTCTAGCATTTTGTCTTCATATTTTTCGGTATTATTTTTCTAGCATTTTCTGTTAATAACATTTTACTAATATTTTTCTAGCATTCATTTATCATTCTAGGTTTTTTACCTCTCTCTTTTTCCTAACAATTTCCTACTTCTTCGTACCGTTATGATTTCTAGATTTTAATTCCCATGCGTTTATCTTGAAATTGTTTATAGTTTTCTAGTATTTTGTCTATCTAATTTTCCGTACAATTTTTCTAGCATTTTTCTCTTAATAGCATTTTACTAATTTTTTTCTAGATTTTATTTTTTGTATCATTTTTCCAGATCTACCTCATATTGTCCTTTTTTCAATTTTTGTTTTATTACAGCTTTCTAGCATTTTTTTCTAGCATATTTTTCTAGCAATTTCTCTTTCTATATTTCCGTACAATTTTTTCTAGCATTTTTGTCTTAATAGCATTTTACTAATTTTTTTTTCTAGATTTTATCTGATATTTTACGTTTTTCTCCTATTTTTTTTTTTTCTAGTATTTTGTTTTGTAACATTTTACCAGATCTAGTTTACTTTGACCGTTTTTTTTTTTTAGTTTTTTTTTAATACCCTTTTCTAGCATTTTTTCTAGCTTCTTTTTCTAGCATTTTTTTTCTAGAATTTCGTCTTTCTCATTTTCGGTACCATTTTTCCAGCATTTTCTCTTAATAGCATTTTACTAATTTTTTGTCTATCTTTATTTACTATTTTACGTTTTGTTTTCCTATCGTTTTGATTTTTATAGACTAATATTTCTGACTACGAAACAGATCTACACACCTATATATATATATATATATATATATATATATATATATATATATATATAGTGTAACCAATTATAAGAGACCATATAAAGAGAAACCCGGATATAAAGAGTTCATCTCGTTCTCCCGTCCCGATATATATCCGATTTACCTATATATAAGATATATATATATATATAAATATATATATATATATATCATCTATCAGTATATATTAACATATATATACATATATATGCATACACACTATCTACACTCTATTCATCTATCTATCTATCTATCTATCTATCTCTCTCTCTATATATATATATATATATATATATATATATATTTATATATATAAATCATATATCTGTTTATCTGTATTCCCAGATCTATAAAACTTGTATATGTATATATATATATATATATATATATATATATATATATATATATATATATATATATATATATATATATATACACATCTACATACCTATATGTATATATGCATATATACACATGCTACACACCTGTGTGTATCTACCTATCTATCCATCTGTCTATCTATCTATATATATATATATATATATATATATATATATATATATATATATATATATATACATATATATATATCGTACATCTCTCTTTTATCAGTACTCCCTTTTAACACCTAATCATTTTTCAGATACTTCACACACACATATATATATATATACTTACATCTCTATTCAATTTATATATATATATATATATATATATATATATATATATATATATATATATGCATCTACATACCTGTATATATATATTAATTTTATATATATATATATACACCCACACCTATATATGTATATATATATATATATATATATATATATATATACACACACATACATAATGTAATATATGTGTGTATATATATATATTTATATATCTATAGATGCATCTCTCACACATATATAATATATATATATATATATATATATATATATATAAAATATTTTATAATCACTCTGAGTTTTATCATTTTATATATATAATCATGATTTATCCATATATATATATATATATATTTATATATATACATATATATATATTTATATTTTTAATATATATTGTATATATATATATATATATTTATATATATATATATATATTCTATATATGTATATATAAATATATATATATATATATATATATATATTTATATATATTTTTAAAACAAAAGAAACGTTGGAGAATTATTCTTTCAGACTCTTCCAGATAAACACTTCCCTGATCGAGACATTATTAAATATTGAACAAAAACATAATAAAAATCACACATATGTATACATATTCATTATTATTTGATCTGATGAAGTCCCTCGGTCATTACTCGAAGTGTCGGCTAAGATTTTTTTTTTTTTCTTTGCTTCATTCATTTTCGTTTGCTTTTCGTGTTTCTGTCTAGGACGCGATGAAGACCGTGAAAACGAAGGTATTTATGCTGAATCTGTCACTGTCCTGCTAGAACCTCCCTCACCCTACCACCACCTTGCCATTCCAGACGTTACTAAATTTTTCTATTTGTTTCCGATTTCTGGAAATTCGTGTTTTGCTGTAACTGCACATCTGGCTTCGTTTTGATTTATTTCGCTTCTATTTTTTTTTTCTAGCTTTTTTTTCCAGCTTTTTTTTTTCTAGCATTTTTTTCCAGCTTTTTTTTCTTTCTAGCATTTTGTTTTCCACCTTTTTTTTTTCTAGCATTTTGATTCTGTATCATTTTTCCAGCTCTATTTTATTTTGTCCTTTTATCATTTATAGTTTTTTTTATTAGCTTTTTCTAGCATTTTTTTTCTAGAATTTTTCTAGAATTTTTTTTCTAGCATTTTGTCTTTCTAATTTTCCGTACAATTTTTCTAGCTTTTTTCTGTTAATATCATTTTACTAATTTGTTTCTAGCTTTTATTCTCTATTTTACGGGTTCTCCTATCTCTTTTCTGGCATTTTGTTTTTGTATCGTTTTTCCAGATCTTCCTTATTTTGCCCTTTTTTTTTTTTTGTCTAACAACCGTTTTCTAGCATTTTTTTCTAGCATTTTTTCTAGCATTTTGTCTTTCTATTTCTCCTTACAATTTTTCTAGCATTTTCTGTTAATAGCATTTTAATAAATTTTTCTAGCATTTATTTGTTTTTTTACGGTTTTTTCCTATATTTTTTCTAACATTTTGTTTTTTGTATCATTTTACCAGATCTATCTTATTTTGTCCTTTTTTTAAAATTTTGTTTTACTACCTTTTTCTAGCATTTTTTTCTAGCATTTTTTCTAGCATTTTTTCTAGCATTTTTTCTAGCATTTTCTCTCTATATTTTTCCTTACAATTTTTCTAGCATTTTCTGTTAATAGCATTTTACTAATTTTTTTCTAGCTTTTATTTCCTATTTTAAGTTTTTCTTCCAATCTTTTTTTTTTCTAGCAATTTCCTAATTCCTTGGACCGTTATAATTTCTAGATATTCATTCCCATGCGTATATCTTCCAATTGTTTCTAGTTTTTTCTTGCTTTTTATTTTTTTTCTCGCATTTTTTCTAACATTTTTCTTCTAAATTTTTCTGCATCTTTTTGAACACTGTTTTCTCGAATTTTGTTTCGATTGCTTTTTCCTAGAAATTTTTCTTGTTTTTATTTATTTTCACTTGTTCTTTACTATCTTTCATTTCTGTCATTTTCCCGACTTCTTTCGCCGTTTTTTCCTTCTAGATTTTACTTCTTGTTTTTCTAGGAAAAAACCTTTTCTAAATTTTTCTAGCCCTTTTGAATTTTTTTCTAGATATTTTGACCTTTTTCTGTGCTTTTTGTTCTTGTTTTCTTTTCTAG
>CAHIKZ030004856.1:0-7500 GCA_903632075.3 Acanthosepion pharaonis | reverse complement strand
ATATATATATATATATATATATATATAGACATATATATTTTATTACCGTTATTTTATTAATAATAAAGAATTTAAGTTTTCTGGACTTAATCCATTTTGATATTATATATAATATATATATATATATATATTTATATATTAATTATATATATGTTTACAAAAATTCTCAGCAGCCTTGTTTGTAGAACTATATTTTTTGCTTTGAATGAAAAAAAAAAAATTCATTTACGTAAATATTCTTATTTGAAATCTGTAACCCTAATTTGGTAATAAAGCCCCTAACCGAATTTTTAAATTTCCTGTGTCTTCGTCATCTTGATTCAAAGAGGTACTTGTACTTTGTCCTTATTTTGACAACATAATCGGTCAGCCCTAAAAAATTTCCTGAATGACGCTTTAAAAAGAGTAATCCATCAAATTGATGAAAAGTCGATCACGTCAGAACGAAGTTTCAACCGCTTCCAGCGTCTTCTTCAGATGTGTGGTTCATCGTACTAATATCGTCGGCGAAGTTCATTTCAGAATAAAGAAGTCTTTTTGATAAAACCGAAACTGGTTAGAGTTTAAAGGCGAAACAAACAATGTTAAATCTATGTAGACATCAAAATCCAGCGTGCGAATGCAACCCAGGCTACAGGGGAGATGGAGTGACCTGCGACGTGATTGGTAACATTAAATATGTATTAAATTTAAAAAATTTCGGGGTCAGCAGCAAAACTTCATCAAGAAAAGTTTAGAAAAAAAATTACTAAAATAGATTTTTTATAGTAAAATTATTTTAACGATTTTTATAGTAAAATGACAATACATTTTTATAGTTTTCTGACCAATTTTATAGTAAAAATGACAACAATATTTTTTTATAAACTTATAACCCTTCTATAGTAAAAAAGACCTAGATTTTATAGTAAAATGTGACTAATAGGTTTTTATAGTAATAAAGACTAATAGATTTTAATAGTAAAATGACTAACTATAATTTTTATAGTAAAAAATGACTAAAAGATTTTTATAGTAAAATGATAATACATTTTATAGTAAAAATACTAACAAATTTTTATAGTAAAATGACTAAAATATACATTTTATAGTAAATGACTAACACAATATTTTTATAGTAAAATGACTAATATATTTTATAAGTAAAAAATGACCAACTATAGATTTTATAGTAAAAATTGACTTAATAATACATTTTTATAAATAAAATGACTAATATATTTTTATAGTAAAAATGACAAACAATAGATTTTATAGTAAAAAATACAATAAAAATACAATTTTTAATAGTAAAAATGAATAACTAATATATTTTTTATAGTAAAAAGATATACAATACAATTTTATAGTAAAAACAATACATTTTTTTCAAATTAAAAATGACTAATAGATACATTTAAATAGTAAAATGACTAAGAATAGATTTTTATAGTAAAAAATGACCAACAATACATTTTTATAGTAAATGACCAAAAATACATTTTATAGTAAAAATGACTAAACAATATTTTTTTATAGTAAAAATGACCAACAATACATTTTTATAGTAAAATGACTAATACATTTTTATAGTAAAATGATGTAAAATACATTTTTATAGTAAAATGACCAACAACATTTTTATAGTAAATGAAATAAATAATACATTTTATAGTAAAATGACCAACAATACATTTTATATAAAATGACCAACAATACATTTTTATAGTAAAAATGACTAACAATAGATTTTTATAGTAAAAATGACTAATAGATTTTATAGTAAAATGACTAATAGATTTTTATAATAAAATGACATAATAGATTTTTATATAAAAATGATTTTTTTATAGTAAAATACATTTTTATAGTAAAAATGACCAATAGATTTTTATAGTAAAATGACTAACAATAGATTTTATAGTAAAATGACCAATAATATTAAATTTTTATATAAGTAAAAATGACCAACAATACATTTTTATAGTAAAATGACCAACAATACATTTTTATAGTAAAATGACTAATAATACATTTTATAGTAAAATGACTAATAATATTTTTTATAGTAAAAATGACTAACAATACATTTTATAGTAAAAATGACTAATAAATACATTTTATAGTAAAATGATTAATACATTTTATAGTAAAATGACCAACAATAGATTTTTATAGTAAAAATGACTAACAAATACATTTTATAGTAAAATGACCAATATATATAAATAAATTATATTAAAAATGATTAAAATATATTTTATAGTAAAATGACCAATATATTTTTTATAGTAAAATGACTAATAGATTTTTATAGTAAAATGACTAATGGATATTTTTATAGTAAAAATGACAAACAATTTTTTATAGTAAAAATGACTAACAATATCTTTTAGTAAAAATGACTAATATAATTTTATATTAAAAACTAATAGATTTTTATAGTAAAAAATGACTTTTATAGTAAAATGATTAACAATTTTTTATAGTAAAATGACCACGAGATTTTATAATAAAAGACTAATAGATAAATTGTAAAATGACTAACAATATATTTTTATAGTAAAATGACTAATATATTTTATATTAAAAATGACCAACAATATATTTTTTTAGTAAACTGAATGACAATATATATTTTATAGTAAAAATTATATTTTTATAGTATAATTTTTTATAATTAAAATGACTAACAATAAATTTTATAGTAAAAACGATTAATATATTTTATAGTAAAAATGACCAACAATAGATTTTATAGTAAAATTTACTAATAGATTTTTATAGTAAAAGTTCTAATATATTTTCATAGTAGAATTGATAGATTTTTTAGTAAAATTTACTAAAAGATTTTATAGTAAAAATGACACAATTTTTTATAGTGAAAATGACAACAATAAAACTTTTATAGTAAAACGATTAATATATTTTTACTAGTAAAAATGACTAACAATAGATTTTTATAAAATGACTAATAAATTTTTATATTTTTAATATATTTTTATAGTAGAATTGAACAATAGATTTTATAAAAAAAACTATTATCCTGATTTTTATATAAAAAATGATTAATAGATTTTTTAGTGAAATGACCAACAATAAACTTTTATAAAAAACGATTAATATATTTTTACTAGTAAAAATGACTAACAATAGATTTTTATAGTAAAAATGACTAATAGATTTTTATAGTAAAAAGTTCTAATATATTTTCATAGTAGAATTGACTAACAATAGATTTTTATAGTAAAAATGACTAATAGATTTTTATAGTAAAAATGACTAATAGATTTTTATAGTGAAAATGACTAACAATAAACTTTTATAGTAAAAACGATTAATATATTTTTACTAGTAAAAATGACTAACAATAGATTTTTATAGTAAAAATGACTAATAGATTTTTTATAGTAAAAAGTTCTAATATATTTTCATAGTAGAATTGATTTACAATATGATTTTTTGGAGTAAATTTGCCATTTTTTAAAAAATGAAAAATATTTTTTATAGTAAATTTAATAAATGATAGTAAAAAAATTTTTATTTTTAAGAAAAAATGATCAAAATATATATTTTTTTATATATAAATATTCATTTTTAAAATATAAAGTTTTATGCTAGTTTTAATTCTAACAATTTTTTTATTCCAAAAATGACTATTAGATTTTTAATAAAAATTCTAACGATTTTTATAGTGAAAATGACTAACAATATTTTCTTTTATAGTAAAATGATTAATATATTTTTATATAGTAATAAGCTTTTTAGAAATAGAAATTTATATTAAATTATAAAAATTTCGGCTAAAATATTTTTATAGTTTAAATGACAACAATAGATTTTTATAGTAAAATGATATATATTTTATATATTTTTTATATTATTTTATAGTAAAATGACTAATAGATTTTTTATAAGGTTAATAATTGCCGCAGTAAAATTTACTAACAATATTTTTTTAGTTAAATGACCAATAAATTTATTTATTAAAAGATAATAGGTTTTAAGTAATATTTTTTAATTTAAATGACCAATAATATTATTTTATGGTTAAATGGTCCAAAATATATATTTTATAATTAAATGACCAACAATATTTTTTGATGGTTAAATGGTCCAAAATATATATTTTTATATTTAAATGACTAAATAACATATTTTAAAATAATTGGTCCAAAATATATATTTTTCCCCCAATGATGTTTAATATGTTTTATGTTTAAATGGGCCAAAATAAATATTTTATATTTAAATGACCAAAATATTTTTTTGGTTAAAATGGGCCAAATATATATTTTATACTTAAATGAACAAAACATTTTTTATGTTTAAATAAAAGAAAATATATATTTTATAATTATTGACCAAAATATATTTTATGGTTAATTGATCCAAAATATATATTTTATATTTAAATGACCGAAAATATTTTTTTATGGTTAATTGGTCCAAAATATATATTTTATAGTTAAATGACCGAAAATATTTTTTATGTTTAAATGGTCCAAAATATATATTTTATAGTTAAATGACTAACAACATATTTTATTGGTTAATTGGTCCAAAATATATATTTTATATTTAAATGACCAACAATATATTGTATGGTTAAATGGTCCAAAATATATATTTTTATAATTAAATGACCAACAACATATTTTATGGTTAAATGGTCCAAAATATATATTTTATTTTTAAAATGACTCACATTATTATGGTTAATTGGTCCAAAATATATATTTTATAGTTTAATGACCGAAAATATGTTTTTATGTTTAAATGGTCCAAAATATATATTTTTATAATTAAATGACCAACAATATATTTTATGGTTAAATGGTCCAAAATATATATTTTATAGTTAAATGACCGAAAATATTTTTTTCTGGTTAAATGGGCCAAAATATATATTTCATATTTAAATGACCAACAACATATTTTATGGTTAATTGGTCCAAAATATATATTTTATAGTTAAATGACCGAAAATATTTTTTATGTTTAAATGGTCCAAAATATATATTTTTATACTTAAATGACCGAAAATATTTTTTTATGTTTAATTGGGCCAAAATATATATTTTACTTAAAGGACTCAAAAATTTTTATATGTTAAATGGTCCAAAATATATATTTTTATAATTAAATGACCAACAATATATTTTATGGTTAAATGGTCCAAAATATATATTTTTATATTTAAATGACCAACAACATATTTTATGGTTAATTGGTCCAAAATATATATTTTTATAATTAAATGACCAAAAATATATTTTTCTAGTTAAATGGTCCAAAATATATTTTTTTATAATTAAATGACCAACAACATATTTTATGGTTAAATGGTCCAAAATATATATTTTAGTGTTAAATGACCAAAAATAGTTTTTATGTTTAAATGGTCCAAAATATATATTTTTATAATTAAATGACCAACAATATATTTTATGGTTAAATGGTCCAAAATATATATTTTTATAATTAAATGACCAACAATATATTTTATGGTTAAATGGTCCAAAATATATATTTTAGAGTTAAATGACCAAAAATATTTTTCTAGTTAAATGGCCCAAAATATATATTTTTATAATTAAATCACCAACATATTTTATGGTTAATTGCTCCAAAATATATATTTTATATTTAAATGACCAACAATATTTTTTATGTTTAAATGGGCCAAAATATATATTTTTATAATTAAATGACCAACAATATATCTTATGGTTAAATGGGCCAAAATATATATTTTATAATTAAATAACCGAAAATATTTTTTTATGTTTAAATGGGCTAAAATAAATATTTTATATTTAAATGACCAACAATATTTTTCTGGTTAAATGGGCCAAAATATATATTTTATACTTAAATGAACGAAAACATTTTTTTATGTTTAAATGGTCCAAAATATATATTTTTATAATTAAATGACCAACAATATATTTTATGGTTAATTGATCCAAAATATATATTTTATATTTAAATGACCGAAAATATTTTTTTATGGTTAATTGGTCCAAAATATATTTTTTTATAGTTAAATGTACGAAAATATTTTTTATGTTTGAATGGTCCAAAATATAAATTTTTATAATTAAATGACCAACAATATTTTTTATGGTTCAATGGTCCAAAATATATATTTTATAGTTAAATGACTGACAATATATTTTTATGTTTAAATGGGCCAAAATATATATTTTATATTTAAATGACCAACAACATATTTTATGGTTAATTGGTCCAAAGTATATTTTTTATAGTTAAATGAACGAAAATATTTTTTTATGTTTAAATGGTCCAAAATATATATTTTTATAGTTAAATGACCGAAAATATTTTTTTTATGTTTAAATGGTCCAAAATATATATTTTATAGTTAAATAACCCACACAATATATTTATACTTAAATAAACCACAATATATTTTTAAAGTTAAATGAACCACCATATGTTTTTTTATGGATTATCGACCCAAAATATATCTTTATCTTTAATGGACCGATTATATATTTTGATGGTTATTTAAAGACTTAATAAGTATACAGAAAGTATTTTTTATAGAATTGCAAATGTATTTTTATAGTAAAAGAAAATTATTATTACTATATATATATATATATATATATATATATATATATATATATATATATATATTAAAAAGATGGACAACACGTTTTTATACTAATATGAATAATTGTAACGATTCTATAGTAAAATAAACGGTGATATATTTATTAGTCAAATGACTAGTAACTTTTTTCTTTTTGTATTCAAAATGGCGAACAGATATTTGCAGTGAAATGACGGTAAAATGGGTTTTAACATTATTATAGTTTTGCTATAGAAATGAATTTAAAATCATTTTACTATAGAATTTGCAATGGAAATCTTTTTACTATAGAATTATATTGCAATTGATTTTGCTGTAGAATTGCATTGGAAAACATTTTCTATAGGAATCAATTTGGAAATCATTCCACTATAGAATTGCAATGGTAATCATTTTACTATAGAATTAGATTGTAAATCGTTTTACTATAGGAATGCCTAGGAAATCGTTTTACTATAGAATTGAATTGGAAATCATTTTATTATAGAATAGCATTGGAAATCATTTTACTATAGGAATGCAAAGGAAATCATTTTACTATAGGAATGCAAAGGAAATCATTTTACTATAGAAATGCATTGGAAATCATTTTACTATAGAATTGAATTGGAAATCATTTTACTATAGTAATGCATTGAAAATCATTTTACTATTGAATGGCATTAGAAATCATTTTACTATAGAAATGAGTTGGAAAACATTTTATTATAGTATTATATTAGAAATCATTTTATTATAGAATAGCATTGGAAATCATTTTACTATAGAATTACATTGGAAATCATTTTACTATAGGAATGCATTGGAAATCATTTTACTATAGAATTACATTGGAAATCATTTTACTATAGGTATAAATTGTAAAGCATTTTACTATAGATTTAAAGTGTAAATCATTT
>CAHIKZ030004855.1:1640000-1664038 GCA_903632075.3 Acanthosepion pharaonis | reverse complement strand
ATTAATTTAATGAAAGATATTTGAAATAAAAGTTACATGCCAATATATACATATATATATATATATATATATATATATATATATATATATATATATATAAACTATTCTGAGAGAAAAGAATCGGTTTTAACAGTGTGCTTATTGAGTATAGCGAACCTTTGGGAGGCAGATATAACCTGTCATCTCTCGCTGGTTAGCTAGGTTTTTCCACTTAAATTATTTATCTGATTGAAGATTATATATATATATATATATATATATATATATATATATATATATATATATATATATGCATACATACATATATATATATATATTTGTATATATATATATATATATATATATATATATACATACATATATATATATATATTTATATATATATATATATATATATATATATATATATATATATATATATATATATATATATATGTATATATATATGTATTGATACCAACAAAGACTCTTTAAAAATAAGTATACATCATGAAAAAATGCACGATACTTCATAAAATCAACATTTCTAACCTCAGATTTTCCTAGTAATTAGTAATTGAAAAAATAAAGGATTTTTGATTATTTAATTATACTGTTTCATCCTTTTTAGAAGCTTAAACATACTGGTTATTTATTTCTTTCGTCAGTGGTGGGTTATAAATTAATATAGTAGTTTTTGGGACGAAAAACAGAATGATTTGGAAATCCTTGCAAAAATCAAATAATTCTTGAATATTATCATGTTCGAAACTGAATAAGATTACTTTAAAAATGCTATTTCATTAGAAAATATTTTCTAGAAATATTATTTTTACATCCCCTAACTCTCAACTATTTAATTTTCAAAAAAACGAGAAATGGCTTAAAGTTTATATTAATTATAAGCAGGAATCCTGGACAATTTCAGTTACCAATTTTCTTCTGAAATAGGACCCAGTTACGGAATCTGAAGCTGAAATTGACTTAAATACGGACGTCTATATACGCCAATATCAGAAAATAAGAGGGTACACTATAGTATATTTTAAGTCAAAGCACCTATTATTCACTGAAACATGAGCATACTTAGAATATTTTCCCAAATTTTTAAGATTACAAGTTAGACATAAAATTTTATAGAAAATATATTTGTCAGTAATATTTGCGTGTATGTCCCCTCTAGAAAAAATTACTTAAATGTTCCAAACATCAAGGTACCAAGACAGCTGCGTAGACCTCACAAACCACCTACGCCCCAGTTTATTAATACTTTTCTGTGATATTTTAAACTAACAGTAATTAATATTTGTTTCAAATCAAATCGATTAAACTTTAAAGCAATTAATCGTCCTCAAGTAAAGTTTCTGTAAAGTATATTTTAAATGTATTTTTTATAAAGAGAATTACGTTGTGTTGACAGAAATTTAAATATGTGTAATATTACCGATTAAAGAAATCATTCCAATTAATTAAAATTCGTATTAAAATACAGTAAATTATTTTGCTTGTTATAAATATTAAATTTAATCTATTATTAATTAAATTATAACTTTGGGAGTAGCTACACACACACACACGCACGCACACGCACACACACGCGCACACACACACATCACAGACATACACACAGACACATATATATATATATATATATATATATATATATATATATATATATATATACCAAGGAACTGAGGCTGCTTGACCCTCATACGTCGAGTATGACGGGAGAGCCCACCGTATGTGTGTGTGTCTATGTGTGTCTGTGTTGATAGGTAGATATATGTATGCACACACGAACAGACGAATGAATATCAAGAAAATAAAATCAATACGTACGCTAGGTCATGTGAAAGAACGTCTAGCATGTGGTTGTTAAATCTAATCTTTCTAGAAATCAGTAAATACCAATTTTTTCCATTGACGATGTGATAAATAGGTATGAATGGGAATCAAGTACACTGAAATGGGTCAACTCTGGAGAATACCAATTAATTTTTGCCTCGCAATTCACTACGCTCACGGCAGGCTCACTCTTCACGCTGGCCAACAAACATTTCTCAACTCCATATCTGTTGCCCTTTACCAAACGAACCACACCTCGGGTTCCACAGTCTCAAACTCTGAACGCAATTAATATTCCCTCTCCGCACCTTTCCAGCAACTTCTATTAATTAACAATGCATTTCAAGCCTATAACGATGATTGTCGCTAGGCAAGCAAGAACCTGGCATACCAATGCCGGTGTCGACTGTAGTGACGACTCTGATGGAAGTGGTTGTTAACGGTTTAAAGAATTTCTTTTTGTCATTATTATCGTTAATATTATTCGCGCGTAAATCGTTTGTAGCCTTCAATTATCGAAGTTAATAATGAAATTGGAAAGGTGTAATCATATTCCCGCCTCCTTTAACTTCCTTTTTTTCTCAACTTGCATGAATTTTCTCCTGATTGTTTTCATTTTTTTTTCTTCACGGTTTTATTCGATATTTTTGTTTTTTTACGATTCTTGTCTTTAAATATCTTTTTTTTAAATTTGTTTTTTATTGAACTCGCCTTTTTCATTTCAATTTTTTTTTTTTACTTTTTCTACCCTGTTTCTATTGATTTCCTTCAAATTCCACATAAAGATTATGGAAAATATCCCAGGTAAATAAACGCTATTCTAGAAATTTAAGAATGACATGTACTCAGACTTTTCATATCATTTCATTGATATCATATTTCTCCTCTAACCTATGGTTTTATATAGTAATTTTAATGGGTACAGTAAGCGTTTCCTTCTGTTATTGATGTTATTGGCTTTGAATTTATTTTTTATACTAATACAAAAACGATACAAGGCATAAGAGCCACTCAAGGTGGAGGTTTACGTTACTGTATTGTACGAGTGTAAGAAAGGACAATAAGTAGAATTATTAGGGCTATACAGAAAAGATAACCGTCGGCCCTAGACTTGAAGATACCAAATGATTGGAAAAACATCGTACCGAGAGTCTTTTCCACAGTCGTTGGGACGAGTGTTTACGAAAGGAACATCTTAGTACGGAAATACGAATGAAATGGTGATGATTCATCCTTATTTGCGTTTTCCTGTTGGGTCCCATTTTTAAAGGTCATGGTCTAATAATGTAGCTCATCAGAACATACGCCATATAGGGAGAAGGCAGTAAGAAGCTCGCAAAGATTCGTCTATGGTTAAATGGTTTCGGGTAGAAAATAATACGTGACCAGCAAGACCTCGTAGACGCATTTGAACTATATCAAGACACGCAAATGAAAACTGGGCAGCTCTAGAGCTAATATGACAGCAATCCTAAAAAGAACCACCAGTATCATCGGTACTGATTTCGGCTTTAATCACATTCCTACCGCCGTAAGATTGCCTCTGTGTCATCGTAAGTTCTATGCTAACAGTTTCTTTTCTCGCACTTCTCGTTTGTCGAAAACTCTTCCGGCTTGATGCTCTTCAGTTAATTTCGATCTTCAAAAAGTTAAATGTAATATCAATCGCTATCTACTGTCTTCCCTATTACTTTTCATTTGTTCTCGCAAGTAATGTTTCTGTTTACTAATTCTTTCACACTCAGCAACCCCTCGTTTCTTGGTGACTTTACTGCCTTGCTTGCGATAAATGAAACTATTAGGAAGATATTCCATCGTTTTTTATTTCATTTTTTTTTATTTTTGTAGTGTTTCAGTTTCGTCTTCATTCTATAACTCATTACGGTGATCTTCATTCCTTGCTTTTTCATACATTCACACAGATTAAACCTCGGACTTCTATCAGTTTAATAGTACCACTCCAAAAAAGAATCAGCAGTATTATTGGTACTAATCTCGGATTTAATCACTTTCCCACCACCGTAAGCTTGCCTCTCTGTGCCTTTTCTATAAATATTCTCATGGTAATTGTTCGGATGAGCTTTTCGTTATGTTATCTAGCATTTTTGAATTACGCTTTTACATTTTGCACTACTAGACTGGCGTCGAGATGTCGTCAATTTACAGTTTAGCTGGATAGATATGACCGTAAATTCGATTTTAACCGTTTATTTGTTCGTTGTTTCCCACTTGTTGAAATCCTTGTCGGCTTTCCAGTCAACTGTAATCTTCAAAAATTTAAATGCAATGTCAATCGCTATCTACAGTCCTCTTAATTACTCATTTCTCTTCCGGTTCATTATTAATGTTTCTTTTCTTAATTTTTCTACACCCAGTAGTCACTTGTGTCTTAGTGGTTTTACTGGCTTTTAAGGGATGAAATCCGATAAATAATACTTCATCTGGCTCTTGTTTACAGTGTAGGAGTGGGGTTATTGGAGAGCTACAATGAACATAACTATTTTATAGTACCTTTAACAGGAAATCGGATACATGTTCTTGATGTCTAGAGAGAGGTTGAGTCCCATGACACTTTCCAGACATAATTCCTTGAAAGAACTCTCATCTATCATGATAGATGAAAATTATTAAATTCCACAATTCGACAATGAAGCAATCACAGAAAATAATCATGTACCTCTAACACCCGTGATCAAACCTGAGATGTGAATTTCATCTGCAGATAAGATAGGGATTAGCAATCATATTTAGTTCTTGTGCTCTTTACTCTGAACACGTGAGTTAATTAGCAATCAATGGATATTAAGACATATTAGTTGAGAGTAATGAAAATAATTAAGAAACAACAAAAGCATCAGTAGATATCACAATGATGTGCAAACGTCATTAATGTCCATGCTGATTTCTCAAGGGATCATTCGAGATAATAGCAATCATTGGAGATCAGCGACTATAATTGCGGATCAGAAGTCATTACTGCTGCTCAAAAGGCATTAATGAAATTGTCGGCCGTCATTAGAATCTTGATGACAATTTCTAATGATTCATTTTTTGACCGTCCCTACGCGCAACGATGTCTTTATGTGTTAAACTGGGCTAAGATGAGTTGAAGAAGACACATTCATCCATATCGTAATATGAGACACGTGGCACATGGCCGAGTGGTTTGAACAAACGCTTTCCGAACATGAGATTTATGTTTGAATCTCACCAAGGTTGATTTGTCATGAAGAAGATATCTTAATGTCACTGTCCTGTAGAGGCGGTCCAAGAGTGCGTCAAATTTTGAATGTTCCTGAAAACCATTCCACGAGGTGACCAAAGTGTTGTTAACGAAGGTGAGTAGTCAGAATGATGTGATAGTTGTTGATGGTTGTTAGCCCGAAGTCGCATGTCATCGTGACCGAGTATTTGATCGCACTGTCCCTGTTCAAACTGTTGATCATGTCGGATAAAGAGCTCTCTCCCAAACATTGTAACTACGGTCCGCTTAGCATAGTCACAAACTAAAACACAGGAAGGAATGTGGATGTTGAACAAACACGAATGTGCCTGGGCAAGCGTCTACAGTAAGGATCGTCTAATTACCATAGTCGATACGAGCAGCCAACCATTATTTACTTCCTCAATTTGTCTGAGACACATTATTCTCTATATCTGACACGTATTGTCAAATGGGGAAAACATAGGGATATATATTGTGTATATTATATATGTATGTGTCAATGTGTGCAGCTCTCTTTCTTTTATATATTCTCTTTCACACCCTCTCGAAATGGAATGTCATTTCAAGACGTTGGTGATCATGTCTTTTAACGTATTCAATTTCTTTATTATCTACTAACCGAATTGCCCACGACTTGGGCATGTCACATATTTTTCGTAAGAAAATGATGATAGATTTTAAATCATTGTCATAATTTGTGGAGAAAAATGATATATTTCAAAATTACTCAATGATCTTTCCGATATGACTTCCATCATCTGGCTTTCTTCTTCTATATTTTGGATAGGAGCCATTCCCTTGTTCAAATTTAAATTTAATTTAAATTCAAGGGAAGAATTCATAGGGTGAGGGTTGTGAACACACCCATCACCCAGGGAACCCCTTTTTATCGAAATGAAATGTTCATATCCAAATACCCTAGGTAATGTAGTTTCAGAAGGAGTCCAATGAAATGATGAGCAGATTTCAACATCGATATTATTTTGAATTGTTGCAACAAATACGTATCGTAAAGATTTGTAATTTCTTGCTCAACTTGACGTCCATATTCTCTGAATTGTCGATTTGACCTCCTTCTGAATTTAGAGTAAGCATCATTTCCTTCTTCAAATTTAAATTTAATTTAAATCAAAGGGAAAATAAAATTTCAGTGGAAGGTTTGTGTCCCTACCCGAGGAATTACTTTGAGCAAAAGGAATATAATTATCCAGGAGTCATTCCCTTGTTCAAATTTAATTTTAATTTAAACCAAATGGAAAAATAATTTCACTGGGGCGTTTGTGTCCCACGGGGAACCCATTTGATCAAAATGAAATATACTTATCTAAGTACCCTGGGTAACGTAGCTTCAGAATGTATATGGTTATGAGTGTTTATCTCCCAAATACTAAGACGAGTTCGATAACAAACAGACAGAGGTTAAAACTTTATATATATATATATATATATATTGTCATAACGACAACATTTCAGCCGTTGTACCTTCAGCTGTGTAACCTACAGGGACTTCCGAAATGAACCCTATATTAAGTCTGCGGCTTATGCTATTCTCGTTCCACAGTCCACATCTCGCGCTAGTTCTTATTTTTAGTAATGTTTATTTATTGCTCACCCTGTTTCCACTGAGTCCAAGTTCACACTACTCAGTCCGCTATTGAATTAGACTAATATCTAGTGTTAAAGATTAAATTGGATGAATGTGTTGGTTCGTGTGTGTATACATATAGTAATTAAGATTTCAATCTATAGCCAATGTTAACCCCCAAAATATATGATGATGGCTTCTATTTTACAGTGACATTTACCCTGTACAAGGCGCAGTAGCCATTTGTGCGTTACAGACTAAGACACACAATTTATGCAGATGGATGTGGAAGATAACGATCAAAACTAGTTTTGAACAGGTTAAAATTGTAGTAATCAGGGAAAAAACCTATTGGCTGTTTGTTACACAGAGCAGTATTTTGTGGCAAGATGTTACTCGAGTGAAACTTACTTCTCACTAATAGAAACGGCGGGAATGAGGGTGGTTCGCCACAAAGCGTGTGGCATGGGGTGGCATTCGGTGTGATGGTTAGAACTATTAGAACTAATGAATGTAGTTCGTTAGAAGAATTTTCATTGAAAGTAGCAATAGGGCAGTAAAAGGCTTCATTCGTTTCGTCTGTGAGAAACGGGTTGCAGCGTGTAAAGTTGCCGCCCACAAGGACGTAGAAACTCTTTTGGGCTCTCTCGAGACGGGAATACTGGGCACCTACGGCGCAAAAATGATAGCGGTACTCCATTTTAGTCCCGATTCGTTCTTGTAAAGATAAAGGATAGGAAGAGGTATTTACAAGAGCCGTACAGGGAACCGAGCGATTCCCCTGTACATTTATCGATGGATCGCATGCACGAGTTCCGCTTGAGGCCTGAGTTTGAGTTTAAGACCAAATAGTTGTGTAAGTCACCGGGCGTTCCCAAGTGAGCAATCATTTATCGCGACTCGTGGTAGTTCGAGGCCCGATCGGTGACATTTTTAAGCGTTTCATCCCAAGCAACGCAGGTGTGACACTAGCAGGTAAAGCGTTACGGAACGTGAAAATGAGAGAAAAGATTGGGTGCAGGGGATTGAAGAAAGAAAAAAACAGGACAGATATCAAGGTACCAAAACATGGCGAATGAATTTGCATTGACATTTTTAAAGATTGTATTTATCAGGGAAGTAAGTGAGAGAGTTGGAGTTCGAATGTCTGTAATTACGAGGAAAAAAAAACCTGTTGGAGTAGAATTGTCGGTAACATTTAACTATTTCAACATAAATGGGTGGGAATCTAGATGCCAATCTAGTAGTATGCTTAAATTTATGTAATCGGAGCACCAAGAAAAAAGCTCACCAGAGCAGTAGACATGGAAATATTTGTAGAAAAATCAAAGGGAAGCCAAATCACGTCTGTGAGAAAGTGTCGAGAAGCCAATTCCCGACTGATTATATTACAGATCCTCCTTTGGATTGTGTTGAGAACCTCGATATGAACGGCAGGGGGGTATCAGACCAGATATGACAAAAGTATTCAATGCAAGGACGAATGTAGATTTGTAGATGTGTGCAATAGACTCTGACGAGAAACACCATTGACACAACACAGTGAACCAACTTTCCTTACGGTAGATGCAGTTATTTATTCAATGCAATTATTCCAATTCAAGACAATTAAAACGTGATAACGAGAAGGCACAGAGAAACGCTCTCACGGAGACGTACATCAACCATGCTGATGAGGTGAATGGACGTTTCACTATGGTGGTTAAATGAGAGCATTTTTGTTTTAACGGCATTAAAATTTCCTACCCCATTTAACCACTGATTAGATGTCCTTTAAGGTTAACTTTCTCAGCATTGACCGGGCTAACTATTGAGACAGGAGTAAGTGGTAGTGTCGTCTGCATAGATGACCCCTTGGGAATTAATGACATCAGGGAGATCATTGATGAAGATCAGAAATAGTGTACGATTTAGAATACTTTCTTGGGGAACTCCCGCTTTAGTATGAATGGAACTGAAGCAGTGGACGTTCATAACGACCTTCATTTGTAGATTTTACAGGAAATCAAACAATCGGCCATTAATTACATAGCCATTAAGCTAACGTAGAAGAAAAATATGCTAAGCCCTGTCGAGATATCCAAAGCCATAGCTCGAGCTTCGCTATTATTATCGATATATATATATATATATATATATATATGAAGAAATATAGTCTTAAGATGTGCTATATTTATATATGGATAAAATACTCAATATCAGAGATAGAGCGTGTGTGAATATAAAAGTGAACATAGAAGTCAACACTTAGAGGCGACAGTCTGTTTCATGCTATATACAATCGTCAGGCCATGCGTGCTGTTATTTTTCTCGGCTATTCATATATATACGGGTCATTGTGGTGCATTGTGGGTAGTCTATTTTGGCGGTTATTTTAGCGGAAGTCATTTATTTGTTTATTTATTTATTTAGATTAAGTTATTTTGCTTGTTTTTATTTATTTTTATTTTTATTTTTTATTTCTTACATTTTTATTTTTTGTTTCTTATATAAGATAAGATATACGAACGGAGATAGTGTGAGGTAACCTCTTGTAGAAGTCAGTTACAAGCACGTAGACTCTAAGGAAGTCCTACTTCGAGACTGTATATATATATCTGTATTTGCTACTAACCGCGTTCCTGGACTTACTAACAGTATTATTCTTTGTATGATTGTGTAAATACATTTTATTTCTTATATTTAATCCTTGCGTTTGTCATTCTTTGGAGACCGAATTCATCTCGGAATCCACAACAATATATATATTCAGTTATGGATGTAAGCACGTCAACGGTAACCCGGGCAAAACGGAATCCATATTGTTTGTCAGAAATTAGATGCTTAACTACTTTGATGTTGATTTAGGCCCGAAGACTTTTGCGAAAATCGCTAGGATACGGATAGAGCGACAGTTAGAGTGATTAGAAGGTTTTCCAGAGATTTTAATGACAGTAACGATAGAATTGGACTTCCAACAAGATAGAAATAAGGAAGCTATAAGCTTGTATATTTTGCAGAGAACTGAAGCCAGTTTGAGAACACATTTCTTTACTATGACGACCAATATCCCGTCACCTCTACTTGCTTCATTTTCTAATTCAGAAATAGTGTCAGAGACCATTGACGGGGTTATGCACATATCAGTATAGCCTCAGTTCTATTGTTTGAAACCAGTTGTGGGCTCTTCAGATAAGTCGAGTTTTGGGATGGATAAAATTTGGTCAATTTATGTTCAAATTATCTCCATAAACAAAAAAAAAATTTCGGAACAGAATAATATATTCATATAGATCTTAACTTCAACGAAATTCGCAAAAACTATATTTAACTATATCCGTGTGCTGATGCGTGTCTCCTGTACGTCTGAATCGTAAACGAATATTCTTTGTCTTGAAGCAAACTTTTGGTTGGGAAATATAAAAGTGTGTTTTATCATGTTGAGAAAATTACACAAAAATAATAGAAATATACACAGAAAGGGTGATTTGATGTTCTATATGATTAGAAGATCATATTTTTCTTAATTGTCTAGAGTTATTCGCTATGAAAAGAACTCGAGGTGAATTAGTTTCAATTTACATTTTCTGGTGGATCAATAAAATTACACTTTTGTACAACTAACCGAAGCAACTGAAATAAAACTATAGTCGTTGGCGAAGTGATAAATATGCGTTATTGTCATCTATATATAAAGATATGTGTCTGCTTCAACTGAGTCATCGAATGAGTAAGACTCTGTATTAATATGAACAGTATTAGCGCACATGGAGTGTAAAACTGGACAAATTGCCTGGTCAATATTCTAACAGTGTCTGTATTAATTCTGTTTTCAATTGTGCGTTTTACCAGGAGAGTTCCTATACTTACTTGGATATTAATTCATCCAGACTTTTCGTTATCAATTCGGCTTCGTTTCTAGAGATACAAGAAATATCACATCTGCATAACTCTCTGCCTAAACATCATTGTCGTCATTTATAAAATATATAATAATAATAATAATAACAACAACAAAAGCAACAAAATTAATAATAATAACGATAATAAATTTACAATGCACACAGAACAATCAAAGCTAATCACCCTGCCATCGTGATTAGAGAACCCAAGGACAAAATTTGCCTTCTTATTGATATTGCAGTACCTGAAGACTGCAATGTATCTTTGAAGATCTTCAAAACACTATGAAAATACAAGTACCTTGAAATTGAAATCTCAAAAATTCCAGTTGTAGTTGGAGCACTCGGATTGATTGACGAAGGATTCAAATACACTTATTAAAGGAATCCCTCTTAGCCCATGACTTAAAGAAATACAAAAACGTTCTCACATGCACATCCCACACCTTACGAAGGGCTTTATATTTGTAAAATATGTTTGATATTTTTTTTTCAAAACTGCTCAGTGAAAAATGTCATGATGCCATTTCTGACCGGAATTAAATGAGTATACATCAAAAACCAAAGGAACAACAACAACAACAAAAACAACAACAACAACAAAAACAACAATAATAATAATAATAATAATAATTTGGCAATGTGCATACACTTTCAATAAATGTTAACAAAAACATTTCCGAACATCGCCCTGAGCTGGTTACAGAAATAGAAAACATCGCAATTCTATGGGATTACACCATCTTTAAGGAAGATTGAAACAAGTAGGCCAGGCATAATGGAAAAAAAAATCGAAAAGAAAATTTTACCTATTAATTGATATGATTTACCTATCGGACTGTAACAAAGCAAACAAGGTATAGAAAAATCTATCGAAGTGCAAAGAATGGAAATCGAAATAGTAAAAAAAAATGTGGAAATTGAAAGCAAGAACAGCACAAATCATAGCAGTTGCGCTTGGAATGAGAAAAAAAAAGGAACAGACAAACACATTGGAAAAAATCCCTAGAAATCCCAGCTTAATAGAAACACAAAATAAATCTTGATAAGTACTACCCCCAAATCATGAAATGTAGCCACAACAACACACTACTACTTGCCTTAGGAATTCCTGCAGACTTGGTAGCTAGTGTTCCATAGAAATAATAATAATAATAATAATAATAATAATAATAATAATAAATATCAAAATTGTGGCACATGAGGGCATCAATAATACTAGTTGTATTTGGAGCCCTCGGTTTGATTGGAAAAGTTCCCGATTGACACATTGAAAAGACTCCTGGCAGCCCAAGGCTTAAAAACCACCAAAGAGTACTGACAACTACAGCCCACAATTAAAAAAGTGCTTTATCTACACTCCTGTGCAAATTAATTGAAATAATCGCTTTAGTTTCCTTTCTTTCACAATATGGTCTGTTTTGGACCCATTGAAGTGACAAGGTGTAATCGATTTCTATTTTTTCGTCGGATTTGTAGTGGTGTGTAGTAATATAAATATTTTTTCGGAGTGCATGATGAAATTTCTTTGGCCTTGAAAAATATTGCGTCAACAATGATTGCATCAGATTTTCATCACGTCCAGACACTACTGTATCGACTGCCGATGGATCTTACTTCAAGTAGCGTACGAAAATTGTAACGTTGTACAAACACACTAGCAAGCTTTACCAAGCAAATCAAAGTACTATCGACTGGCTCAAAAACTCTCCTGATTTATATCCAATCGGGAATCTGTGGTCATTCTGCAAGGAACCCCTTGCATTGGGTGACGTTTCATTGGAAAATACGAAAAAAAATTAAATGATAATGAAATCATTCGTTTTCTTTCAAATAATTTTCACAAGGGTGTATGTAAAAATGTGTGTCATCTTTTTCTTTACGTTATTTTTACAAAATTGCACAGTGGAAAATGTCATGATGTCTTTTCTGGACTTACATCATTGGTTGGTACCCGGAAGGAAATATGTATACAACAGCAATCAGAGGAAATATAAGAACAACAACACTAATAATAATATTAATAATAATAATAATAATAATAATAATAATAATAAATATGATTGACTTGACTCTATTGACCTGTCAATTTAATACATAGAGATGAGCGAGATCAAAAAAAAGAAAATGTAAAGGAAAAATACAATGTTTAAAATGTTCACCATGATGTCTGTCTGTTTGTTATGTTTAAAAACTCTCTACACCTATGAATGTTTTAAAATCATTTCCTCCCAAGCAAGAGTAAAACCACTAAGACCCAGGGGATTACTGGATGTTAGAGAGTATGTGAAAATCAATAAAATACTATAAGGAAAGAGAATAATAAAAGAACAAGAACCAATCCGACAGAAGATAATGATTCACATTACATTTAGATTTTTGGAGATGAAAGCTGACTAGGAAACGAGATGGCGGAAGAGAATTCAACAAGCAAGAATTGCGACCGAAGAAATTCTTAGCATAGAATTTACGGTTAATTCTAACCATTTCAAATTTAAAATGATGGGTTTTTGCAGCCAATCTAGCACTGCTCTTAAACGTAAGTGCGTGGTACCATATAGGAATGTTTGTCATGAAAATCATTATAGAAAATATACCTGAAAATATTTATAGAAAATGCAAAGAGAGGCAACCTTGCTGCAGTGGGGAATTGACTGAAAGCCAGATGCCAGGTCAGAACCAATAACATTGCATATTCTGCTTTGGATTTTATCAAGAATCTCTAGATATATAACAGGATCACCAAAGCATATTCGACACTGATATTCAGTATAAATTATTTTGTACAAACTTCGTTTGTCTTAAGAAAATTTGTTGTGTTATAATATGTTGACAATCAGCGAGTCAAAAAATGCTAATACTGATAATAATATTATTACTAGTTATAATACTAATTTCTTTTTTCATTTAAAGTAACCGCTTCTGCTGAGCCGAACATCAAGAGGCTACCTGCAGCCTCATATGTTCAATACAGACATCAAGCTCCATGCTGTTCCTAGAAGACTGAAAATTATAAAAAAAATATTTCAAGCTACAACAATTGTGGTGATCACAACCACTTCACTATGATTATTTCTTTCTCTTTCTGTGAGATATCCTTTCAGGATGTAGGCGGTTATGACTCTCCACCTCCCTCTATCCTTTGCAGCTCTCAACAAGGTCCTTCTCTCTGCTTCCTCCATCAGACCACGTTTTGTCATACACTTGCATAAGATATTTCACGCGTTTTCCTTTGCCTCACTTTTCCTATATTCGCCCCTTGAGTATCAGATTCTCCAGGCCCTCCTTCCTCATTATGTGTCCCAGAAACTTCAGCTACCTATTCCTGATATTAAATATAAATCTCCTCCTTGTTTGCAACCTCTCTAAGACGTCATCGCTGCTCACACGCTCGGCCCATGTTATCCTTAGCATCCTTCTGTAGAACGACATCTCTGTTGCCTTGAGTCTCTTCTTCATTTTTGAGGAAATCGTCCTAAATTCGCTGCCGTAAAGAAGGACAGGTGTCACGTAACAGCTCAGTATTTTTTTCTTTGTTACCAAAGAAATCCTCCTGTTTCGCAGTACTTTGCTCAACTTTTGGAATATGTCCTTGGCCATCGCAATACGCCTACGGATCTCGGTGTCGAACTTACCGTACTCTGTCAAGATGCTTCCTAGGTATTTAAACTCTGCTTGATTCTACTGTTCCCGACATTCAGATCGCATTTCTGGTTCATCCTCTTACTGACGACCATGCACTCCGTCTTGTAGTTTATGCTTAGTGCCTTCTTCTCACTCTCCATCGCTACCTTCTGTAGGAGATTTTGTAATTTCATTTCCGTGTCTGTACAGCGAGATTTCTGTTCAAATTTCAGGTCCTGATACTTTATTGTTCCTCTTTGATAACCCAAGTATCAAAAGGGTAGGTCACGTCTTACGCCTGCAAAATCTTCACCCCTAAAAAAAAAACTACATCTGGTTTGAATTATTCGAGGATCTTTTCTGTTTGTGTTCTCGTCCCAAAGTACTTTACGAGCTGGGGAATCTTGTCATATCGTTACTTACGTGTGTGCGCTCTTTCTTACTCGCACACTCTTATATCAAATGGGGTCTATATGTCTCTTTGCCTGCTGAGGCTGATTCCTCTATCAAAAAATGGTTTTTAAACTGATTTTACACAATTATGTTTGATCAACTTGCTGGGTTTCCCTGTCAGTGTGAACGCTTACATTTCAGAGAATGGCAAACACTTCATTCTATAAAACTTGTAGTTTCTTACGTTTCCACCAGTTTTTTTTCCAGCCCCATCCTTCCTTAGCAAGTAGTCAGTTGACACCAGGCGGTTAGACCCAATTATTATGTGGGCAGTTGTCCCAGATGTTCTCCACAGAAGCGCAGGACAGTAAGAGTTTGATCTAGATCAGGTAGGCCATTTGCTGTGCATAGGTATTATTATTATTAGTAGTAGTAGTAGTAGTAGTTGTCTTAATAATAATAATAGTAGTAGTAGTAGTAGTAGTAGTAGTAGTAGTTCATGAGATTTTTCCTGTTCAGGCCTGAAGTCTGTCATACTCAAAACCAGAATGATACATCTGTTAATTCTTGGGTATATAATGGAGGAGAGTTTGGCATACAGTGTAACCCGGATATAAGAGAGTTGTCAGGACTGGAGTAGAAGTCTGTTATATCCGGATTTCTCTTATATCCGGGTTTGGTCTATTTTATATACATTAACACAGGCTCTAATTTGGGACCAGAGAAAATCTCTCTTATATCCGGGTTTCTCTTATATATGGGTCTCTTATATCCGGGTTACACTGTATTTGTAACTTACAGGACATCTAGAAAGAAAAAGGGAAAAGGGGAGGCAGAAACCATATACTTTCCGAGCGTGTGTGAATGAATGACAGAACAAGGTTGGGAAGGAGTAATTAAAATTAACTTTGGTTAAGGCTACACGAGATGGGAAGTGATGGAAAGCGATGATCCCGTATGCCATGAAGAGAAATGTCTCATAGAAGATTAATTTGTCTCCGGTTTAAACTGTAATATATAGTTTCTGTCTTCACGCATGCGCTGTATAGTCATATCGAAGTTAGATTTTTTCCGTCTGCAATGTTTTCTGTTTGCTTTAGAAATTATCCTCGTAATATTTACTTTACCCACTTTCCGTTACTTGATGCATTTTTCAATTTTTCCTCGTTTTTTTTTATTTATTTTTACGTTGTTTCCTGCTTTTTGCAGTACATTTTCCTTATAGAGTCGTGTCTATCGACTTTTCTTTTCGCTCATTTCAATACACAACTTGAGACAGATGTTTTGTGTATCTTCTCTATTTTTCATATATAATACATCTTCATCGTTGTTTTTTTTAAATAAGAGATTTTTACATGACATATGTTGCCTATTGAATATCTGCATTAATATGAGGTCATTCTTACTACTGCCGACGTATATTACCTAAGGTTTCAAGTTATTTTTTTCTAATCTTGCTTTTGTGTATAGTTCCAGATATTTTACTAATCCTCCACACTTACAATTTTGGTTTATATATTTATGCCTTTCTGATTTATCCTAGAATTAATCAAAAGCAGTGACACCAAACCTATTTGGTTAATAACTAAATTGTCTTCCTATCCGGTATGTCAGTTACAAAATTCTCCATTACAAAATCCATTCCAAAGAATTTGCTCTAGCTTCTGACTTTACTTGCCAGCATTTTCAATTACTGTAACCATTTACTCCTGTCTCAGTAGTACGATCAGTTTGATGATGTCAAAATAGGAGCTGATATAAAAAAGGCATTCAGTCTGTTGTTAAATGGGGCAAAGTATAGCTTGTTTATTTTAACGCCTCCAAAATTAAACTGCTTTCTATTAACGATTAGAGAGAACAGTATTTGCCTTCCATCATCATGGCTGATGCTAACCCCCAGGAGAGTGACTGCTTGAGCGTTCTTGGATAACGTCCTCAGCTGACATAAAGAAGAAAGACTCTATTGATCCTTGCTAGGTCAGGTGCAAGGAAGGTTGTTTCACTGTGTCGTGCTTGACAGTTGTTCTCTCCATGGTCTTATCTTACATATTTATAATTCTATCATTCGTCCATACTTAGACTATTGCTACCACATATGGTGCAGTGCTCCTACTATTTATCTAGACCTCCTTGATAAAATCCAAAGAAAAAACAGCAATATTATCGGTACTGATCTGGCGGCTCGGCTTCAGTCACTTTCCCACTTCCGTAAGGTTGCCTCACTTTGTATTGTCTATAGATACTTTCAAGGTAATTGTTCCAATGAGCTCTTCACTGTGGTACCTAAACTCTGAAATTAAACGCTGTACTAGAGTGGCGATGAGGTCTCACCATTTTACAGTTGAGGTAACTAGATATATCCGTATAATCTATGATAACAGTTTTTTTTCTCTCGTACAGCCCACTTGTGAAATTTCATTCGGGCATTCCAGCCAACTTTAATCTTCAACAATTTAAATGGAATATCAATCGCCATCTACTGTCCTCCTGATTACTCTTCTCTTGTTCCCGATCCTTAGCCATGTTCCGGATCCTAACTCTTCCACTCCCAGTAAACCTTTGTATTTCAGTGGTTTTATACCGAAAGTCTCCCTGATAAATACATATTCAAATACCCACAACCGCTATATTTCCCACTGCAGTTAGTAAAATTATATGTCAATATTTTTTCGGGATTATCTTTGGATTGGTTTGTAAATTCTTTAATATTCTCAGACAGTGAGTATCCAGGCGTAGGTGATAATGTATATATTTGTGCATGGAATCCGTTTTACTTCAAGACTTTTCAGCTTGCTCTAATTTATTTCATAATAATCATATAAGTACAGAACATGTCATTTGTCCTTTATTCTTCCTCTCCGATATCATTTCTATCTTCAGGTAATAATCCTTTACTTTCCGCAGGGGTATAATATTCTGCTATTTCTAAGGTTTCTAGGGAAGTGGTAGATCGGTAACTAGTTTGCTTGTATTTGGAGAAAATGTAGGTAGGTAATAGGTCTGTAGTTTGCTTGGATTCATGTGTCAGTATCTTTTTGACTCAGAATGTTTCTCTTTCTGTCCACTTCACTTATCTTTAGGTAGTTTTAAAGATAAGTTATAGCTTCTTGTGTAATATTATCTAACCCTAATGATAATATTTGGGGTTATAATGCAAGGTAGATTTTAGGTGTGGAGATTGCTTGTTTTCGTTTATCGATATACTTTAGGATGAGAGTGTTTCTAACTGTGGTCCTCGATTGTAGAACACCAATTCCTTTATGTTAATTTAAATCTGCTTAGCTCGTGGATTATTTAAGTATAATATCTGTCTGTCAAAGATTTTGCTTTAAATTGAGCTATTATTTGGAATGTGTTTTTGAGAAAGCCCGTATTTAGCGCTGTTTTTTTCTTTATTTTTATATTCGGGAGATTTTATTTATTTTTATCCTTATTATTAAGGCTTTCAGGTTTTTTGTTTTGTTTTGTTTTGTATTGTTTTTTTTTTCTTCCCTGTGACATCTAATTTTAAGTACATTCATATTAAGTCGGTACGCTAATATTTAAATTTCATTCAGTATGAATTTGCTTAATTGCAGATATTGTTTACAACGTTCAGTTTATTTCTGTAGTTCTACTTGTGCTACTTCTACAGATATGCTTTAAGACATCATGTCATATCGTCTTTATTGACTTGTGAATTTTTACTTCATTTAATGCTGCTTGTCTCTCACTCATTCGCTCACGGATTTCTCATTTTCTTACTAATAATTTCATATATAAATGTGCGATCAGAAATTTCGTTAATGTCTTTTTATATATCATTTACGATTTTACATTATAATCGCCTTTTCTGTCTATATTGCCACGCCGAGTGATCATTGTACGGAGTGATTCAAAAGTAAGCTTACACTTAATAGTTTATGCTCTTCACAGTTTTTGAAAACATTTTATTACATTTATAATTATTTGTTACAATAAAATTGTTTATGTACATTTGTTTAAGAATTAGCTTATATGCTTTTAGCTCAGATTAATCTCTTAACAGATCAAAATGACCTCCTTCAGTATATCTCACGAACCTCTCCAGAACACTATGACACCCAATATAAAACAAATCCCGATTTGCATCAGTTTCAATAAATTCTTATGAGATGTACTCTTTTAATTTATCCACTATGTGAAGATTTCTCTCATAAAATTCGTTCTTTACTACACGCCCCCACCCAAATCCAATGGTGTTAGGTTAGATTAATGTGGTGGCCATTCGACGATGCCCCTTCTTACGAACCAACACTGGGGAAAGATTTGGTTAACCGTAGAACACTAAACATGGGTATATAGTACCCAGCGCAAATTTTCCTATTTTTAATTACAAATTTTAGTACCTGATTTTCTTACCAAAATAATATGTTTTTCAGTTCCTAATAATGTTACCACAAAGTACAAATTTTAAAGTGCCTGCATGTAAAATATTTCAACTAAAGATTTATATTTAATATTTTTTTTGATATTTTCAAAATCGGGCATGATATATCGATGGTTAGTAGTGGTGTAACTTTAATTGATGGTTAGTGTTCTAGGGTTAAGGTAGTCCCTTACTGCCAAAACTTAATGGGGAGGTGCTCCATCTTGTTGAAAGTACAGTTCAGCGAAGTTAGATCTAAACGTGAATCAAATAGTGCAACAACTGTAAGCCTACTTTTAGCCCACCTATTATACATTATTTACATTTCAGCTAATGTTCTCACCTTTTCCTCATTACCACAACGTTTCGCCCATTGCGCGCTATCTTTAAAGGAACTTTGAAAATTGATATTTTATTTAATACTGTGGTTGCCCCATGTTCTGGTTACGATTCGTGAATTTGGTAGCAGAGTAACTGTAAGTTCAATCCCTTGTACCGGTAGTCTATACTCAGGTTCTTTGGAAATATAGCGAGTATTAATTAACCCCTACTAAGAGAAAAAGAAGAGACATCTATAGAGATGAGCAGTGGAAAGAGAAATATCTAAACAAAGAGTCAAAATGAAATATTCAATTTGAAATTCTTCCACGGTTACTCGAAGCCATAGACATCAGAAGCCGGCATACACAACGGCTGAAACGTTGTGATGATAACAGCAAAGTTGAGGATGTTTTTTTCTGAATGCAAATAATATAAAAAAATCTCTGCATTTACGGTTAAATATGGAAATAAAAGAAACTGAAAAATTGTATATGTCACTAATATCACTAATACATATAGAAGGTTAGAATATGAAGATAACTATAATACTGCTAATGTTTTAAACACGAGGAAGTGTCCATAAATTTTAGGACTTTTTGGTTTGGCACGTTTTTGAATCATTAACCTCTTCCCCAGCGTAGACGTATATATAGATTTTTAACGAATGTATATTTTTTAGAGTGTGACGAATAAATACATCCAAAACATAATATTAAAAGAACAAAGACAGGTGTGTTTATACGTCAAACTTGATTCTTTTGATGCCTTTCTGAATTTTGAAAGGAGTCCAAGTTGTCAACTCCTAGATCTGATAGACGTGTTAAGGTACTTTACGGTACCCCAGTTTCTTAGTTACTATTTTTGAATAACAAATGATCAAATTCGTTTGAAAATGAAACGTCTTTCCCAAAATAATCTTCGGGCAAGAGGTTAATTCTTTGAGCGGCTACGATGGCAGAGTCACACGTTGTTTATAAGTGTGCATAGCAGCCGACAGAAGCAGTGTACTTTGGTAATTCGCTCTCCTATATTTCATATATATATATATATATATATATATATATATTTATATATTCTCTCTCTCTATATATATATATATATAACTACATATTTACCTATTCAAGATATTAAGAATATATTATTTTTCATATTAGGTTCTTTTTCTGCCTTTGTATTGAATGAAACGAAAGACTAGTTTGGGAGCTTTACAAATTGTATTATTTCCTCTTTTAAGTATTACTCTAACTTTGATAATATAGTAATATATGTGAAATGAGATAGTAATAGTATTTCTATCGTGATTTCTGTTATCCGGTATTATCTTTGGTCCGGCAGTGATTTGATCCCAATGATAACCGATTAAAGAGGTCAGAATCGAAAAACTAATGAAAGAATTAGAAATTCCTCAACAAAGTGATATCCTGAAAAGCGATGCGACAAAGAGTACGTACCGAGGAAGGTGCTTTATTATTTTGGCGATTAACTTTCACTTGATTTCCAGTTTAAACTACTAATTAATCTTCGTGTTCAAGCACAGTATCAAGAAAAGGAAAATCTTTAAAGGTTAAAGAAAATTGATAAATGATTGTGAATATAATTAACGTATAAAAAATTGGTTAACACTTCAAAGTACTAAAATCGTATTATCATCTAGTTTGTATTTTTAGTATTGTTCGTTTGTTTCTCGCCCATTCTCACTAAGTGCAATTACACACTGCCCAACCCTATGATTGAACTCAAAATCACTGTCATGATGTATATATCTTCATGCTCGTATATCATTAAAACGGCGTTCATGGTGGGGGAGAAATTACTTCTCATGTGTTATTTCAATATGAGAAATAAAGATAGCACTCACTTTGTCGGCAGAATTATTTTGAAATATAGTTTTTTTTATGGAGTGGAATTTTATCACCATTTCTTTGCCCTGTAGTTCAGTTGAATGTTCACTAAACGTTTGCTTTTGCCTTAATTTATCACTTCATGTAAGCTAAGAAAATATTTTTTTAAACCAATACAAACGAGAAACTTATTAAATATAGAGACCTCTTCGTTATGGTACGTAGGGTTTATGAATTGGCAGTTAGGTCTCATCAATTCACATTCGAATTGGCTAGATCTTACCATATCAGCTATGCTAAATCGATATATGATTGTGAATATAATTAATATATGAAATATACTAGCTTGCATGGATGATATAAAAAAAATAACAAAGTTGGATGCAAGGAGAAAAATTTCGAAGATATACAGGACGGATAACCATTCTTCCTAAAATAGAGGAGTTTAATATTTTGATGTTCAGGAATGCATTTATACACATTCTGTTCCACAATGTAGTGGTTTGTGGAAAGATGTCAAAATGGAGCGTTCTTCTGAGAAACGTTATACGTAGGGAATAACGGTAGACGTAATAATGCAAGCCTTGTCTGTAAAGATCTGAGCTGGTGTCGTTAAGGAATGAAGGCCGTCTAAACATTTGCTATATAAGTAGATACTCAATAGTTATGCGCTGAGAGCGTTGTGTCTACGGAATCTGAGGTGTAGCAGAAAAGCATTGAAATATATATTACGATTATATAAAAAATTACAAACAGTATTTATTCTTGAATCTTGCTACATAAAATTTACTGAACATTTTGGCTCCCGTAGTGAAAATAGAGATTTGATTTGCTTCAATGTCTTTTCAACTCATTGTGTGTTACGTAAAGAAGAATTATATTATTTATATTCGATTAACTGTCCGCATCTTCGTTCGGCCATTGGGCTTCCAACCTTCCTCAGGTGTATATCGATCTGGTTAACCTTTAAGAAATTCTTATCTGAACCCATTCTATAACCTACGAAGTTAGACTGTTCTATTTCCACTGCTCGTGTTTTGCGATATCATCTAGTTTCTATTTTTAAATTCTTTTTTAATACAGTTTAGCTATTGCTCACTTTTTTTTAACACTGAATGCTAGAAGACATTGCCTACCCAAGTGATTGAACTCACAATCACTGTCACCAAATTCGTAAACCAATATTAATTATTTTATTTTTATTATGAAGAAATATTGCAATAACAATATTTTTGAGAATAAAACAATCTTTCTAGATCAGTCAGTTATGTACCATACATGATAAACGCTTAGGTAATCATGTATCTTTCCATACATGACTGACAAGGCAGATTTTTATTTCCCGCGGTTGGTTCTTTCTGCAGTAAACCATTTGCTAGCCAAGACTATAGAACACGATCTGTCCTGCTATTTCTCTATAGCTGGAGGGGGAAGAAGAGGATTCCTACCCTTGCCAAGGCTATTATCATGTAAGTGAATGTAATGGATTCGATTGGAATTCGAACTCGGTTCTTCGTTTCCTCAATCCGAGCGGCTATCCATACTTAACCAATAGCTGGGAGGATGTTTTTGGATTAATAATTTTGCCAAGTGTACTTCAGTGATTATAACGAACAAGATTGGAATTTAGATGAGGCTCTTTGAATTCACATCCCAGCCGCTATCGATAACAACACTCACACATTCATTCGAAAGTTTGATCATCAGCATCCGGTAGCGTAGCTGGTTCTTATTTACTAAAATAGTATTCTTTAAATTAAATACGGAAAAGATACAAGAATACTGAGTTCATTTGGTTCTGACTGAAAACCACCAATTTAAATACCTTTAATAAAATCAAATAAAATAGCTATTGGAATAACAGCATTGCTTAATGAAATTAATAGTATTGATTGTATCATTTTCAGTTTACTCAAAATAATACCATCGTTGGAAAAGGTGAAATAATTAAAATAAAATTCGCTTACTTTGTCAGTTACATATTCTAAAATAGCCATGCATTGAGCAACAGAAACCAAATTTTATGGAGAAATGCAAACAGCTAAGGGCTACAATTTACAAATGGTTTTACTAGAATGCGTATCATGGTACATTAAATTTTCAGTATTTTTTTGAGGAGAAATATTTTTTTATTATTTACCATACAAAATACTTACACTATCTTAAAAATAATTTAATGTTAATATAACAGATTCATAATTAATAAAAACTCAATATATTTTTACACATATCTATTCTTTAAGTTTTCTTAAATAAGAATATACAGTTTCCAGTTCGCCCTGCATTTGGAAGAAGCATAAGCAAGTCACAAGGCCAAATGCTTCAAAAAGTTGTAATTTGGCTTCAGGAAGCAATATTTCTGCATGACCAGTTGTATGTTGCAAGCTGAAGAGTAAGAAATCCTAAGAATTTCTTATTCGTTGTTAAAAAGGAAAGAAAACATTCTTTAAAAGAATGGTTTAACATGAAGTTCTATAAAATTAAATTAAAGAAATTATTAAATTGCGAAGTAATTTTTTTGTCAAAGTTTATATTTAAAAAAAAATCTGCTTATTCAAATTTCATCGATTGGTTTGCGAAATTGAGCGAAACTTAGAGTTTGTAAATCTCGCCAAAAATGTTAATGAGGAATTCTAGACGTGTCAGCGTGTTGCGAAAGAATTCTAGTAATTTAAATTTCTTAAGGAAAAAAAAATGCGATATATTAATATTTATATAGTACGGAAGATTCAGGGAATTTGTTGTAAAAGTGAACACAGAGTTAATAGGGTTAAATTAAAACTGAACAGAGTTGTGTATATTGATTATGAGAGTATATTTAATTATTTGTTGTTTTTTTTCTTACAAATATTCTTTTTCAATTTTAATTTAAATGGCGACTGTTCTTCATTGTTGCCCTTCTGTTTATAATTTCTCTTTCAATGTTATTTCTCTTCGTTTTCAATTCTGATTGGTT
>CAHIKZ030004855.1:1627500-1637500 GCA_903632075.3 Acanthosepion pharaonis | reverse complement strand
CTCTTTGGCAGCTTGCAAAAATAAAATATGGAATAATCATAATGAAACATGAAAAAAGAAAACATTCTATAAAAGGGAAATTTTTTCATTTGGGAAAATGTTCCTGTCCACAGTAGAGAAAAAAGAAATGTATAAAAACTTCGTAGGACTCGTCGTGTTAAACTCAGGGTTAGATTAACACTGGCCATAATGAAAGCGAAGAAAGCTCTAACACTCGATGAGATTGCTATAGAGATGTTGACAGGTTGATTAGATTTAGGACCGACAAGTTTACTGAAGTGATTATGGAAAAAGAGGGTAGCATTCTAATATGGAAAACCTTAATAAATCAATATTCCTAGGGATGCCAACAGAAAGCAGGTTTAAATACATTCCAGATCTTATCGGACAATTAGCTTGATAAATCATTTAAGTACCATGGACATTAGAACTCTAATGAATTGGCATCAGAACAAAAATTTGATCGGAAATATAATAGAATAAAAACCGTGTGTCTATGTTAAACACCGTAACTAGAAAAGCAATTGCCATTTTTAGAATGCTTTCAAAATTCGGAGATAGAAAGACAGAGAGTTAAACAGAGACAGCAGTGAAGACCGCTGAAGGAGACATGTCCAGATGAAGAGTGTATCAATTGTAGAGAGGGCGGTAAGGAGATAGATACAGTTCAGAAGAGGTCTAAGTAAAATAAATAGGAATAGAAATAGAGAGGTTATGTAACAGAGAGAAGAAGAAGAAGAAGAAGAAGAAGAAGAAGAAGAAGAAGAAGAAGAAGAAGAAGAAGAAGAAGAAGAAAGAGAGACAATGGAAAAGACATTTATAAGATAGAGAGAGAAAGAAAGATACGAAGAGAAAATAAAAGAAAACGTAGAAAAGGGGATCAGAGAGAAAGAGAGCATACGAAAAATAGGATAATCTTGACAGAGTTTACAAATAAGCTGAAATTCAGGATTCAATAATATTGGAAGATATATACAATAGAGTTCAAACGTTTCAGTCTACCCATGCTCACTTTTTTATTGCCCCGAAAAGCCGCTATTTTTTACTTTAAATAAGAGAAAAATATACATAGTTGAAAACAAGTGAGACATATTATTTTATTTTTACAAAAAGAAAAAAAAATCATTTTATGATCAAATTATTCTCTCGTCAAAATATCCACGTTTAACCTTAATTACCGCAGCCCAAACCTTAATTTTCATTTGGGAGATGGAATGGTTTCACGCTTTTGTTAAGTTCATTCTATGCTAATTCTGGGGAGGGGGTGGCTTTAAACATTTAAACTCTAGTGTACGTTTCATAGTTTCCGCAAAAGAATTTCATCGGAGTTCCTTGAATTATTACGACGCTCTGCATATACACGTATATGATATATTCCTTTAAATCTACCAGCAACAGTCAGTATAAATTGTTGGGATTTTTAAGCGCTACTCAAGCACAATTCAAGTGTTACCGAATTAGATGTATGGTATAGCTAAGATTAAGAAATAGGAAGTTAAGACTCTCAGGATAAGGCGTATTAATAAGGATTAAGCTCTTAGCTTAAGTGGTTAATCTTGCCGTTTTCAGAGAAGAATTCCGGCGGGAGTCCTTTTCACAAAAGTAGCGGTTATTAGGAAGAATCTGTCTGGGAGGAACCTCTTTCTTACAGATGGAATTAAAAGAGGATGAGGGGCATTCGACTTCGACGTAACATGGTGAATGTTATCTCTGAAATGGTGACACTAAAGAACGGGGCCCCTCAGAAGACTTCCCCTTGAAAAAGTTGATGTAGTAGGGATAGGTGTATGACGCTGTGTCTACAGGAAATAGGTTGTAGGGTAGAAAATAAGTAATCCATAATAAGAACGCTTAAACTATTTTAAAGTCGGTCAAAATTAAAAAATGGGGGAAATACTCCATTGTTTGGTCTTATCTTACATTTGTAGTGATAAGGTATAGTAGTAGGATTTAGGTACTCTAGGTGGGGCAGGATGAACTCAACATTTTTCCAAGCATGCTTTCTTGTACTGCCCCATGAATACAGAACATTAAACGTATGAGTGTAAATTTTTGTATTGCTTACAGGGTTTATTTTAATTGTACGTTTTTACAGGACGAGTATATCTACTAGAAGTTATTATCGTCGGTTATAATGTGAATATCATAAACTACTAAGATGAAACTGCAATGATGGCGGACTAATAAATAAAAATAACAGAACGATTAGACAAGGTAGTCGAAATAAATCAAGACGAATGGATTAACAATCAAGAAGAGAGAAAACAGTTTTCAATTAAGAAGACATTTCAAGTTGAGAACTACAATATTATAAGGATTCAACCGCAGTTAATCAAGTTAATGCGAAAGATCCTTTCTGTATATTATGTGTTTCATCAGGCCTACGTACAGTTTTGAATTCAAGGTTTTCTATCTCTTAGAATGGCTGCCACCCAAGGCTATAGAACCCAATCTTTCTTACTATTATGTTGTCCCAAATGTTCGTAAACACTTGCGAAAAATTGAATTTTTATGCAACACAATCCAGTACAATCGAGAAAAGCGATGGGTTCAGAAAGGTCAAGAGACACCGTCGGTTTCAAAACAAGATCGATTCGGCAAGAAAGTCATGTTGTGCGTTTGGTGGAACTTTGAAGGAATCGTGCATTTTGAGTTGGTTCCTAATGGTCGTGCCATCAGTGCCGAACTTTACTGTCAGCAACTGGAGCGGGTCTACGAAAATTGAAGCCAAAGTATCCGGCTCTGATCAGCCGAAAGCGCGCTTTGATGCAGCAGGACAATGCCAAGCCACACACCGCCAGGAAGACCAAAGACAAGTTTGAAGAGCTGGACGGCGTTGAGGTTCTGCCACATCCAGCCTACAGTCCTGACTGTGCTCCATCAGATTACGGCCTTTTCCGCTCAATGCAACACTTTCTGAAGGGCCGCCGATTCAAATCGTTTGATGAAGTCGAGGTAGCGTGTCAAGAATTCTTTGATTCGAAGCCGGCTGAATGGTACTTTCACCAGATCCGAAAGCTTGCAGATCGATGGCAAAAAGTTTTGGAAAATGATGGTCTTTATTTTGAGGAATAATTTTTGTTGTTTTTGTTATTACTTGGCGAGTAAAATTTCAAATTTTGCAAGTGTTTACGAACTTTTGGGACAACCTAATAATTACTTATAGATGAAGGAAGAAGAGTTTTACATTCCTCAATGGTGTTAACACATAAGTGAATGCAATAAACTCGACTGGACTTTATACAGGGTTTTCAGATTCCTCAATAAGAGCCACAATACTTTACTCTCCCGTTTTCCCATAACGTTATAAACATGTACAGAAATTCAACTATCTGCGTAACAGAAACTGAAATACAGAAATCCGAGTGTGTAGAGGAATATTGAAATAAATAAATATAGCCGTTTTCTTATGTAGAACCGTTCGGCATTCTTTAACCAACAAGTTATTGCAGCTGGCAGCTGAAATTCATAAACATTCTCTTGCTTAAAACAATATTTTCCGAAAATTGTGTTTCCCAAGAACATTAACGTTTATTGCACTTTCAAATATTGAAGGTGGTTTTCTTCCACGCCTTTTGTTTTGGGTACTGTGGAAATCAGTATATTTATTAAGGCATTATTTTCTCTTGGAGTTAAGTGTGCTGACCATTTCAGTTGCAGTTGATGTCGAAAGGCCTCAATTGATATGGATTCTGTTATCTGGTATATATATTTGTAATTCTTAAACGCCAGTCCACGAGGCTAAAGGATAATTTAGGCTTAGGTCTACACGCTTGACTCTCTCGAAGCCATTTTTTTAAACATCGTTCTGTGAAACAGACGAGATTTTAGATATATATGAACGAGTTTGACGTCATGTATGACATCCATATGAAAGTCACGATGCGACGAGACTTGAGCTTTTAAGGTAATTTATTTTTAGTATATTACTGTTGTATTGTCCTCCCTCTAAAAAGTCTATATTGTACTCTTCCGCCTACTGCAAGATTAGTAGGAGAGAAGGCCTTGGGTGAGCAGTCGAATAGATTGAACGCTGGGTCATTCGAAACACACACCTCTCCGAAAGAGAACCTGCCCTTCGGCGTAGCCTCGTTTGGGTTCATCCTCGCCCTAAGGCAGAGAGTTCAACCGAACAGTCCGACAAGAGCTGAGCGACTTACGATATTCAGTCACCCCCACGAGGGCGTCATGTGGCACAAGGCCTTTTGAACGTGGGCACTCCGAGCCCGTGGGCTCGGCCGAAAAATATGCCCGTTTGAACCCGCATAAACGGGTTCAGGGCCGGTTTTACCTCCCCGAAGGAGACTCCGCCCTTCGGCGAAGCCTTCTTCGGGTTCCTCTCCGTCCGTAGACAGAGAGTTGAACCGACCTGTCGTACAAGAGTTGAACGACTGACAGTATCCAGTCCCCACCCACTGGGGCAACATGTGACACAAGGTCGGTTATTTATTGTGGGTTTCCCGAGCCCGTGGGCTCGGCCCAAAAATATGCCCGTTTGAACCCGTATAAACGGGTTCGGAGCCGGTTTTACCTCCCAGAAGGAGACTCCGCCCTTCGGCGTAGCCTCCTTCGGGTTCCTCTCCGTCCGTAGACAGAGAGTTGAACCGAACAGTCGCTCAGAAAGTGAGCGACTGACAGTATTCAGTCTCCCCCCACTGGGGAAACATGTGGCACAAGGCCTTTTTAAACTTGGGCATTTCGAGCCCGTGGGTTCGGCCAAAAATATGCCCATTGAACCCGTATAAACGGGTTCAGGGCCGGTTTTACCTCCGCCGAAGGAGACTCCGCCCTTCGGCGTATCCTCCTTCGGGTTCCTCTCCGTCCGTAGACAGAGAGTTGAACCGATCAGTCGCTCAGAAAGTGAACGACTGACAATATTCAGTCTGCCCCCCCCCTCTGGGGCAACATGTGACACATGGTCGGTTATTTATTGTGGGTTTCCCGAGCCCGTGGGCGTAGCCTCCTTCGGGTTCCTCCCGGCTGTAGCAAGAGAGTTTAACCGAACTGTCGGTTCAGAGTTGAACGACTGACGATATTCAGTCATCCCCCCACGAGGGTGTCATGTGACACAAGGCCTTTTTAACGTGGGCATTCCCGAGCCATTAGGCTCGGCCAAAAATAGCCCATTTGAACCCGTATAAACGGTTTCAGGGCCGGTTTTATCTCCCCGAAGGAGACCCCGCCCTTCGGCGTAGCCTCCTCCGGGTTCCTCCTGCCCGTAGGAAGAGAGTTTAACCGAACACTGGCTCAGGAAGTGAGCGACCGACGATATTCAGTCACCCCCCACGAGGGTGTCATGTGGCTCATGGGCACAATTAGGATCCTTTTTAAACGTTCAGGGCATTTACCCCAGAGCCCCGCCCTTCGGCGTCGGCCCTCCTGCCCGTAGGAAGAGAGTTTAACCGAACACTGGCTCAGGGAAGCCCGACGATTTGAACCCGTATAAACGGGTTCAGGGCTCGGCCAAAAATAGCCCATTTGAACCCGTATAAACGGATTCAGGGCCTTTACCTCCCGAAGGAGACTCCGCCCTTCGGCGTAGCCTCCTTCGGGTTCCTCCCGCCCGAAAGCAGAGAGTTAAACCGAACCGTTCGCTCAGAAAGTGAGCGACCGTCTCTTTGCCTACTCCTGAGGCGCAGTATTTATTAAGTATGGAATAATCCATTATTATGGGTAACATCCCATAACAGAAACAAAATTTGCTGAACTGCTATGCAATATCTAATCACCTAAAAGGCCATGACATGTTAGATGAATAAGATTCTTGAAGAGCGAGAGAAGAGGTTACACCGAAGAATACTGACAATGGCATGGCAAACACATGTTATCTATGAGTAAGTTGTAGGAGAATATGAACTACAAGGTAACTATTACACTCGGAAGGAGACAGTTAAATTTACTTGAAAACATAATGAGCCAACAGGGTTTGAATGAATTAACATTATAATGAAAAGAACATGGTAGAGGAAAGCGACGGATAATCTAATATACAAAGCAGTTTAAATAGATTGTAGAAAAGAAACTGAAAAACAGATGGCTGATAAATAAGTGTCACTGAGAGTAATTGATTACAAGTAGTCGTACAGAGACATAGTCGCCCAAGACTTGAAAGAACATGGCATATGAAAAGGAGAAAATTGTTCAAAGATTATTGCATAAATGCACACAGAGATCCGTTCCCACTCGCACACAAATGAAGCAGGCGCGCATAATATAATATTCCTCACCAGTAGCACGACCCGGAATTTCATGCACTGCACAATCTTCAAATGCAGAGGAGAGACTGACCGTTATATAATTTCCATTTTTATGAAGATGTCTGGTTAACGCAATGCTGACGCAATCCATATATTTTACAGCGATTTCTGGTTTAACAAAAAATTATTTTAAATAGACGGTAATTTATTTTCTATTTTAAATAAACGGGATTTATATTTTATATTAAAAGTGAACAGCTGATTAATGGTTTCATTTTATATTTTAAATAATTGGGGATTAATGGTATGTTTATAAACAAAATATGTATTAAGATAAACGGACATAAAAATCTGAAGAAAAAATATTTAAAATAAACGGGAATTATAGTTTACGAAATTACTGTTTTCCTTTATTACAATAAATTTACACACACACACACACACACACGCATATATATATATATATATATATATATATATATATATATATATATATATATATATAGGCAAATTTATGGATATAGATCCGACAGTATGAAGAAAAATATATACGGAAAAAACAAACAAAAATCCTTATATACAATTATGCTGTTTTAATGTTAATATAATGTCAACGTCGGACGTTTCTTATAAAACTTTCAGTTATCTGTTTGGATAAGTCTTGTTCTTATGTACATCGTCTTTGTCATGTTGAATTGATAATGTTAATTATATTTTATGAATATGTCCTGAAGATGGCTTATTAGACCGAAACATCCGACGTTGACATATTAACATTAAAAAAGCATAATTGCATATAAGGATTTTGTTTGTTTTTCCGTATATATTTCTATATATTATATATATATATATATATATATATATATATATATATATATATATATATATATATATATAGTCATCCACAGACACAATGTTTTGCTGGATCACCGCTCTTGAGTGTGGCTAGACGTCCGATTGTTTCAAGCCTGGATAGAAACTCGACTGATTTGGCATCAGTTAGAGATCTTACCGCTCTGCCGTCGGAGCACGACACAGACAGTGAATTTTTAGCGATTTGTATACGAAAAGCGACCGTGGATAAGAGAACTCAATTTGTACTTGAAGCGTAATGGATTCATAGAAGCAGCAGCCACTGATTTAATTAAATTTACCCTTTTCTCGAGAGGCCTTTATCAAAGTGGATCCGATAGCATATATATATATATATATATATATATATATATATATATATATATATATATATATATATATATTCATGAATTATTCACACAAAAAAAAATGCAAAGGTTAATGATTTAATTGACGAGAAATCCCTCGTCGCAAACAATTCAAATAATATACAAAAACCTCCGAATCCGTTATAAATGAAAAGATCCTTGTTTCTATAAATTTCTGCCGTATTAGTTCTTATTTTTACTACAAGCTTTCGTCTGTTCCTACAGACATCTTCAGGTATGGAATAGATGTTGTTCTTGTTTTTTCTCTTAGTAATAAGAGGACAACGAAAATATATGTATTGTTGTATCCGAAAATGCTATTGGAAATGAGTTATTGTTTTTGGAGCGCGCAGTAGCAACGCTGAGTTTGATTTTAATTTTTTTACAGTTGTGCGTTCATGTACAAATATGGTGATATACGAATTTTTTACTGGTAAATTTTCTGTCAAAGTGGCATGAACTATATTGTTCAGTAATTACAGTAATGTCGCACTTATTATCCAAAAGTCGCACTTGGATCAGTTATTTTAATTACGATAAACGTGCAATCAATTTACAAAATCACCATTCAATGAGAAATGGAATAAAAGAACTTCTTTAGAAAGGCAGACATATGTGTTAAGTGATATTCATCCTCTTATAGGCAGCTGGATGTTGGACAATCTTCCCAGGGATGAAGAAAGGTCTAGAGACAGCAAAAAAGTAGTTTTCCAGAGTCATACTGAAATTTCCATAAACGAAGCGAGTAAGTAACCAAGACGATCTACATAAAATGGCAACTGGAAGATAATTATCAACAGAATCAGGAAAATACACAATGAGGAAAGAGGGCTTTGATAGCTTAAACCTGACAGAGAAAATTGAGGGCAAGTAATGTAGGAGAAAACAGCAAGCCGCTTACCTGAAGATCTTGTGGGAATGGATGGCAAAGCACGTGGAGGGCGTAGCGAAGAGATTAGAAATCCTAAGAGCCAAATGTGAAAGAAAGTTGTGGAAAACCATGATAGCTTATATCTCAAAGTGACGAAGAAAAACGTGGCAGAGAAGCAAGGAAGATGAAGAGAGTTCTATAGGTGAGAAGCGCGAGAAAAGTGAGAGTAACATTACGCTTACATCTAGTCATTTCCATAGTAAAGCAATGAAACTATTAGTCAGTTTAGTAGTACGCTTAAATTCAAGCGGCTAAGTTACCAGGGAGAAGAGCACTTTTAAACAACCTCCATAAAAATATTTATAGAAAAGACAGAGGCAAGATACGTCACAGTGGTGGGATAATGGCTAAAGTTAAGATTGTAGGCCGAGACAGATAACATTCCAGAGCATTGTTTGAATGTTGTCGTGAATCTCGATATATATAGCCGGAATACCATATTAGATATGAGAGGAAAATTCGAAGCACGGGCGAAGGGTAGATTTATAAATGTGCAAGATTGCTTAATGCGAAGAACTGTGTGGCATGGCACATGAAAATCTCCTTCTTAGCAGCAGACCTAACCTCGGATTCAACTTTCAATATCCTCTCCATACATCAGAGGTTCTTAAACAGTTTTGTGTCACTGACCCATTTAGTTACAGACCCCTTCAGTCACGAATCTCTTTAATCACGGACCACTATAAGAAATATCGCTTCACAGACAGACAGACAGACAGACAGACAGACGAACAGATACTCAGAGTCTGATTTTTTTTAACAAGACCTGTACGTACATGTCTGAATACTGCACTCTCATGCACACTGCACACTCAGGCATACTGCATATACGTCGCATTTCAGGCAGCCACGCTTGAAATAAATTGTGATCAATTACTCACCACTATATGAAAAGATAATCAAGTCCTGATAAAACCTGGACAATGAGAATTATCACTTGCTCATATGGAGAGGCAAAAGATAGCGATCGTGCAGAGAATGATGAAACACGTTAAAATGGAAAACACAAGTCAAGAGCCGCCCAGCGGTTGGCTCTATGGTTCGTTTACTTTCAAGCAGTAGGAGGATGCGTATTCTTTTATTTCTTTCGGCGGGAATATATTGATTGGGACAAGGAATTTATAGCGAATATAAATGTTAAATTTTATCTGTTCCTCTCGGACACCCAGAAACCCCGGTTAAGAAGCCCTGACATACATAAACATAACACCAACTAGTTTGTCTAATGTTATCTTTTTCATAATACGGAATAGTTTGGTTATAACAATACTCACTCACCCCTCCACAAATTCCAGGCAGGCGTTGAGATTGGTCAGACTAGAAGCACCTCCAATTATCGAGGTCTTCTGTTAGCATTAGTTGTAATATTTTATCTATCGCCGGCTTGCAAAGCCTGCAGTTTGCAAAGCCTGCAGTATAACTTAAATCACCTGTTATTCCCCAGTGGGCAACAAACTGTGTATTGAACAGGTATAATGTTGCTTAACTTCATCGGGATATTGTCGTAAATTTGCCTAAATATATATATATATATATATATATATATATATATATATATATATATATATATATATATATGGTGCGATGGGTAAGTTATCGACATTTATAATTTCGCGCATGCGCGTTGATTGCTTTTGAAAATTACAGTAGGG
>CAHIKZ030004855.1:1590000-1622500 GCA_903632075.3 Acanthosepion pharaonis | reverse complement strand
TTTGACACAATAATAATGTGAAAATACTTAATTCAGGAAAATGTAAATACATACACAATCATTTTATAGAAAGAAAAACAATGAAGACTTTACAGTATTATTAAAACATAATATTAATATATTTGTATATTAAATATGCATATTTTGCTTGCGTATTAAACAAATGGGCTACATTAAATGTACGCACACGTGCTTAAAATGATTCGCGCATATAAGTGTACTACTTGAATTTGTAAATGAATGCTTTCTTTGAAAGTCTTCAAAAGCACTAATTGAACAGAATGTAAAATTAATTACCTTTTCTTTTGATCGCAGCACACTTTTAACTAAATAATTCTACGCAGAAAAAAAATCATACACGTCATCTTGCTGCTAATATTTAGCCTAGTTCTTTCATTTGTCTGTGCAGCATTTTCAGATTTCAAATTCGATTAAATTGTCAATACTTTCGGGAAAAAAAAAGCAAATAGATTTATGCATAGTTTAAGATGTCTTCAGCCTATCAATTACAGGCTGAACAATCGAAAAACTTGTCAGGTAGATGAGCGGGTGCTGATGTTAATTATTCAGAGAGGGTGGAATTTACGTGACTATTTATGATATTGGATAAAATGTTGGCATCGTCAACATGAAATTCAGGTTCGAATCGTACCATTGGTTAATTTGTCAAGGTGTTGGCTCCTTGGTAATATTGAAATGTGGAGTCCCGTTTTCATTATAATTAATATGTTGGTTTTGTAGCTGTTGAACAATAGCACACGGGTTCGCGCAACCTTGAATAAAGATACGAACGGCCAGCTATATTTATTTATGAAAATAGGAAAAGGAAAATTATTGCAAAGACAAATCGTTTGTATTGCAAATAAACATAACTTATGCTTCCAAGACTAATAAAAAATACATATTTTGACGAAATGAAAGATCTTGATTTTATTAAAATACATATTATTTTAGTTTGTAACCCTTAAAGATACATGATTTTAATATCGGTGAGACTTTGAAAATTTAAAATATTGTAAGAAAGAAATCATGCTAATAATTATATTCATGTATTTATGTGCAAGTTTTATTGTTTTTTTTTATTCATGGAAGGATAAATTTTGTTGATTTTTTGTAAATAGGGCCGCATTATGGAGTTCATAACGATGACATGCATAATAATAACAGATTTATTCATTAATTAAACGATTTTCTGAATAGACTGCACAAATATATCGTAATATTTTATAATCTAAATAAGTAAACGAAAATTTATGTCTGTCCGTTCGTGTGTCTGAAGCCCCTCTAACTTGCTCTACATAGAAATAACATACTTTTTTGGAATCAGGATAATCCCAAAATTGCAAAGCTTGAACATTCAGGATTGGGATTTGTCCTCGGATGAGGAGGGAAAAGTTTAAAATTTAAATTTTAAAATAAGAGAAAAACATTAGTGATTTTAAAATCTTAAATTTATATTGAGTTCTAAGTAAGGCAAAATTTTGTGAATTTAATTTTTTTCCTTTAACTTGAGTTTAAATTAAATCAAAAACTTTGTGAATTGATGAAATCAAATTTATTTCTTAAACAATCCCAAGGAGTCAAAGTAAGATGTTTCGTAACGAAAGTTTTGAAGTTCCACAAATATTCTCCTGCTTATGTAGCATGGTACAGAATCATGTTGCAAGTCATAGGGTCTTCGTGCAGCCACCCTCTTGACCCACCCAGCACTACCTCTTCAAGATACTTGATGTCGGCCTGCTTGTGTAAGATGTATGGTGGCATAACGTCGCTGTCACTAGTGATCACTCTAAAAAAGCATGATGTTGCCTGCATATATCACCCAACTCTTTCCGAATCCTTTGATTGAAACGAAAACACTCTGAAATGTTTATAAACTTCCGGCGCGAATGTCAATCAGTACTGCATGCTGTTTCCAAATTTCTGGCGGGGTGAATTGCTTCATTTTCTCATAGACGGCGCCTACCCCACCCTACTATAGTGTGAGGTCGACAAAATCTAAAACAACGCGCATGCACGAAATTAGAAATATAATATGACGACAATTTACCCATCGCATCCTTTAATGATATGTGGATATAGATAAATATTTATATTGTTTACATTGTTCAAACTGTGGTCATTATTTTTGTTGTCATATTCACGTTTCGCCGTTATACTCGACAGCCTCCGTCAGATGATATACGTTTGAATTTCGAACCGAACACTACATTTCGTTCCCTAGGTACATGACACATTGGATAAAAGCGTTGGATGTAGTAATCCAGTGACTCGACCCAGAGTTTTCAGTACACCAACGGGCAAAACATCGTGGATATAGCAATAAAGATGAGGACAACTGTCCCAACAATGTAAAAAGTGTAAATAGTTAGAATGCCTTGTCTCAGAATTATAGACATATGACGTTATAGATAATTATACCTTTGGCAGGCATGTAACATTTTATACTGTTTTTCTAGCGTAATTATAGTTTATTTTACATTTATGCAGACTAAGACTGTACGGAAACTGTCCAGACTTGCCCCAGCTGATTCCCCTCGCCGTTTTCAAGGTCTATATATAATTATATATATATATATATATATATATATATATATATATATATATATATATATATATATATATATATTTCTATAAAGCGTTGCATACAAGTAGTAGTAATTGCATATTGGTTGCTTTAACTCTCGTTCAAAACATAGCCAGTACGTTGCAACCAGTTTCAAACAAAGAAATATTAAATCAATATTTGTAGGTTTCGATGAATAGTGTTTCAGTTAATTTTACACGACCTTTACAATTATATTTGAATAACAATATTATCTACAATGAATGGCGCAGTGAGTTGTGCATGAGTACTTAAATATTCCCTTATCGTAATGACGATAAACTACGTCCGGCTGCAAAGCATCTGATCGGGAGATTGAAGTTTTTGCGGAGTGTGGAGCCACATCTTAATTGCGCTTGAGCCAAAATCTGTCCTGACCCGGGGTAGTAATACCTGTTAGGTTCTCAGCCATGGGCAAATAGTTAACCCCCAAACATGGGTCAAAACACTATGAAAGTATAAACATATATCTATAATAAAAATACCAGTAATAATTATTTGATGATAAAAAATTACCGGTAATACATTTTTTTAAAAATAAATTAACAACGCTACAAGGAAAATTAAATTCCAGCATCAAATGATCCGTAAGGAGTTTATATTCTGCTAGAAAAAACAATATTTTTTTTAATCAAAATGACCAACAATACCGTAGTTGTATGCATGAAATTGCGTTGAAAATATAGTTAGTTGATGCCATAAAATTGTTCAAATCATGTAGATTTCGGAATTAAATGACCCATAGGTGTTGACATGCCGCTAAACAAAATTAACCAACACACATATCGAACTAAAATCACGTAAGTCGTTAGATCTTGTCTTAAAAAGCCTGTTGTGAGACAAATATGTTCATTTGTGATTTTGTCTTTATTACAAGGTTCGCAAACTTGCGCATTTAAATGGAATGTATAGATTACATTATATCGTCTGTAGCTTGGATTTTATAGGCATATTGTCATTGTTTATTATGAACTAAGCATGTTTTCTTTTGTTTTCTGTACTACATAGTATATTTTACACGTTTGTAGAGTCTGGGGATGAAATATATTTTATGATGTGTCAAAATGGAGAAATAGTCTTTATTATAAATTCTATAGGATTCGTTACAGTAAAATGTCTCGTTGAGTTTTTTTTATCATTTTTAGTGGTTTCTTTCTGTAGTAATAAACTTAATTAGTTATCAATAGTTATCAATAATGAAGTTGGGGACATTTTTGTTAACTAATGTTTGTTTGATATTCTTATGTTCACTTTGAGCATATTTTCTGAGAAAACGAATTTTGCCGCGTTCGTTTGAGAACGACTTTAAAGTCAGTTGTTGCGTTCCGAGGCGCCATTAGCTTAGTTCTTCAGACCCGAATGACACTTCATATACGGTACTAAAAATGACAATTTATTTTTCATATTCACTTTTAAATACGAAAAGGACAGTCGTAGCCTCATTGATTCTGAGAGGTGGCGGGTTGAAGATCTTCAGGGGAACGCATGCCCATTCGGTGACTTAGCATTTTCACCACGTTCGGAAACCGTTTCTCTCCGACTTCGCGCCGTTTTGGTCTTATATTCCAAGTTTAGACAAAGGCAATTCATCATAGTCAGAATTCCACGCCCACAGGTTTTCTGATCATTAATTTGGTATGTTGGGCCGGCCTCAGAATTCGGTAACACATTGTGGATAGAGAAATTAATGTAAGCATGATTATTCAATGAGAATCTCTGTCCTTACTAAATATTGACAAATGATTTACTTCTGATATTAAGCAATATTTCCTTCATAAATCTAGTAACATTTAAACAATATATAAATAAAAACATAATTATGTCAGTTTTTTGTTTTGCTTTAAATATCGGCAGTAGTCTGGCGATCATAGCTCGCCTAAAATCCATTTCATTATCTGGGAATTACCATAATTCTTTGTGAAAGTGAGTGGAGAACTCAATTATAGATTGGGTTTCAGAGATTTACTTCGCTTAGGAGGATTTTCAGCCAAATACCAAGATAGAAATCTACCCTGCTATTTAACACACAGCTGGAGGCAGAAGAAATGAAAGAACGCCTCTTCTAATTGCGTTAGTGTGAAAGTGAGCGCAGTTGAACTCGTATTCGAACTCAGCCGCAGATACCAACTTTGGCGCCAAAGATTTTTTTTCTCTTGGAAAGATTCTCACCAAAGAATCGAACGATCAATTTCCCCTGCTATTTAACATACTGCTCTAGAGAGAAGTGATAGACACACGCCTCTTTTAATGGCGTTAATGTGAAAGCAACAATAGCTGTGTTCGAACTCGCCCGCAGATTCAAACTTTTGCACCGAAAACATTTTCTCTGGCACAGGTTTCCACCCAAGTACCGAAATATTCTTCTACTCTGCTATTTAACACATAGTTCTAAGCAGAATCGATAGATACACGTCTCTTCTAATTCCGTTATGGAACGTAATGAAAGCGATCGCAATTGACAAAATCTGTATTTGAACTCGCAATTCCATATTTCATGTCAATAATTTGTTTTTTCATTCTCTTAGATAGATTTCCACCTAAGTACCAAAATATCAGTTTACCTTGCTATATATTACATAGCGGGAGATAGATATACGCTATTCCCACTAACGATATCGTGAAATTGGTTGCAACTGACAAGACTGGAATTCGAACTCAGCCACAGATTTCACTTTTCCCGACAATAATTTCTATGTCACCACTCTCATATCCCTGGAAGTGTTTAATACTTTAAAAGTAAGTTAATGAGACTGATATTTAATTGTATAGACTTTAATTAACATTTTTATATATGTAACTTTTTAAAATGTGATATGATATAAACGAAGCCAACACGTTGCATCAGTTAATCTATTTTGCTCCTTAGTTAAACTATTTACATTATTCGGACAATTGTCTTAATCTTCATTGTCATATTCAAGACGTTTCGACCGTTGTAAGGCTTCTTCGGTAGATTGGATTTTTTATTTCGTTCAACTGATTTGATTGTTCTCATTCCCGAGATAACTGCCCCCCCCCATGTAGAATGAGGTTGAAATACTAGACTGAGAACATCACTGGAAAATACGGAAATTTAATGAAGCGGCGTATATGCTAGGCCAGAAATATCTCTTTAGCGGACCAAACATAAAATTAAAGCATTATGGAATCCAGTAATACATAGAGCTAGAAAAAAAAACAATAGTAATATCAACAAAATTGTTATATGATAAAATTAGATTTACAATTATCCAAAATTTAGGTTCGTATATTGCTCGAGAGGATAAAAGCATTGGTTGAATGCAGTCGAGACATCCGGTAGAAGAATATGTGTAAATCGAACAATCTACACAGAACTTCCAGTCACCTGAAGAACAACAGCAGAAAACGTCGTGAATCCGGCAACAGTCCGAGCAATGTAAATAAGGTAGATAATTACATCACCTCATTTCAGACAGATATTTTGTTTCATACCAACAGATTCGTCACATGTACGCTAATCAACATATTTTAAATGTCAGTAGACTCTACTGCAAATTATATTATTGTTGTTGATTCGGAGCCGATGTCAAATATGCCAAGAGAATTTGCTTCCATTTCAGACATTCGCTGGCTTGTTCTTTTGCTTATAACTGCATTATGTAGTATTTGAGATGGATGCATTTTCCCTCTTTTCCTTGGCCATATAGGAGAAAAAAAAGCCGCCTCTGTGCATACCCGGAGAAAATTGTTAATAAACTTAGACATGGCGTTTTTAGAAATGCTGTCCGAAATTAAAACTTTATTCCATATAGTGGCTGCGATCGATAAATTGTCGTCTGCATGAAACAAAAAGTCAAGTGATTATAACGTTCTTTCTTTAAGACAAGAAATGCCAACGATATAGCGGTTAAAATCGAGATGGGTTCCATAATATCGACGAGAAAGAAATCCCAAGATGCATCTGTATTATTTGTCTATACATTTGATAGGGAGGATATTTTTACAGTCTTTCCTCTTTGACATATTTCGCTAACGATATATACAGAACTATTTTTGAGGAAGGATGTATGACAGTAGGAAAAGTGTTTTCGGGAAATGCGTTTCGCTCTTTAGGTCTTAATTAGGCTTTACGTTTACGCGGATGCTCACGAGGGAGTTATGCTGGTAATTATATATATATATATATATATATATATATATATATATATATATGGCATTAATTGATATGAATATATATACAACTACATATAGAAACTGTATATTAAAAGGTATAATAAACTCTCTATAAGTATGAATATATATATATATATATATATATATATATATATATATATATATATATAAATTCATGAATCATTCATACAGAAAACAAATATAGAGGTTAATGATTTAAATAACGAGAATAATTCGTCGCAAACAATATAAATAAGATACATCAACCCCGAACCTGTATATGAATGATAAGATCCCCGTTTATAAATTCTAGTTGAATAAGGTCTTTTTAATTTTTTACAAGCTTTCGACTGTTCCTACAGATATCATCAGGTATGGAAGTAGATTTTGTTCTTGTGTGTACATCTCAGTAATAAGAGGACAACGAAAATAGAGATGTAATCCGAAAAATAAAATATAAATATATAACAGACATTAAATATCTCAGTTGAACTTCATAATATATATATATATATATATATATATATATATATATATATATATATATATATATAGAGAGAGAGAGAGAGAATGAGAGAGAGAGAATGAGAGAGAGAATGAGAGAGAGAGGGAGAAAGAGAAGCTGTGAAATTCTGTGTGCAACGAACAGAAATACGCATATACATAAATGCACAGGAATATATTTGTGTGCTTTCCTTGTCTGTTTGCACGTTTGAGCTTGTGTGTGTGTGTCAATGCGTTTTCAGATGCGCGTGCGTGAGTGTGAAATCATGTTTAAATTTCCACAGCTGGTTATATCAAATGGAATGCCAAATCTTAAGAATTTTTCAAAGAACTTCTTGGTCAGACCGAGAATGTATCACAACCTTCTCATATGACCAGTATATTCTGAAGCGATCATTCCTTAACCTCCCCTAGTCAAGCGAAACATTGTGTATCGCTGCAGAAAGTAAATATTCGATTTGTTCCCGTCTGCTGACTGCTGGGTTCTGGCCATTGCTGCTGAATACAGAAAAGATTAGTAAATATTTTCCATTGGCTTCTTTCATCGTTATTCTAAACCACAAATTACAAGACGTGAATTAAAGAAACTGATGAAATGTGACCAAATTTCTATGAAATCTTTCGTAATGTTTGGTTGACAATGCATTCGAAAATACATTGGTCATGAATTTTATATATAAAGACTGGCGTTGAGATCTGATCAATTTACAGTTGAGCTAGCTATATGGAGCCGTAAATTCTATGCTAGGAGTTTCTTTTGTCGCATTTCTCGTTCCATCTCCATGCTTTTCAGCCAACTTTAATCTGAATAAGTTTTCATGCAATGTCAATTGCTATCTTCTATTCTCTTGATTACTCTTTTCTCATTCAACTCATTAATGTTTCTGTTCCGAAATCTCCAACAATCTGTAGGCCTTTACGCTTTAGTGGCTTTGCTCCCTTTCTTGGAGTTTAACCTATAATGCGAGACAATGATAACAGAACGAGAAAAAAGATATAAACGGTTATTAATGTCAAATAATGTCTTTGTGTTGTCAAAATAACGAGGTAAACTAAAAACATAGATAATACAGTGACGGATTGTACTAACGGAATACTAGCTATGCAAAGACAGGATGCAGAATTGTCATATATATATATATATATATATATATATATACAGATAGATAGATAGATAGATAGATATTCTGTAGTTCACTGCTACCAGCAAGCAGAATCTTTTTTCTCTTCATGATGGCTATGTTGGCCGAAACTAGTCAAGGAATCTAAATGAAATAATAATAAAAACGAAGGAATATTAATATACATCCCAGAGTGTTTGAAGATTTTATTTTTTAATTCTTCAATATATATATATATATATATATATATATATATATACATATACATATATATATATATATATATATATATATATATATATATATATATATATATATATATATATATATATATATATATATATATATATATATATATATATATATTACATTAAGAAATGGACAATGTCCGACAATTTATTTATTAAAGACATTTTTATTTTTAACGTTCTTTTTATAGATACAAGTATTTAAGTAAATGCTCTGTTTATAATAAACAGTATTAAATAACATTTACCGTCCTGAATGCCCGAGAAATTTTCATAGAAAATATTCGTCCTTTGACAGGATGCGAACCTGCATCCTATACGGAAAGCAGTAAATTCAACCTTGCCAACCGAACGATCCTTTGTGGCCGAGCGGTCAAGGCACGTCAGCGTAAATGACGGTTCCGTATAGGATTCCGTATTGAACTGCTGTGTATATTTAATATTCTGTATAGAAGAATATGCTTGACCATTTTTACAGTGGTGTTAAAGTATAGACTTGAAGCAACAGAGATATGGTGCTAATCTACTGCAGAGAAGAGAACGAGAAGCCTTTTTACGATAAAAGGAACTACAATGAAAATGAAACTTACGCTGAGAAAGAGAAAGTCGAAAATTCTGCGGACAGATAATAAAGAATGATTGCCTGGACAATCGGATATTCACATGATGTATTAAATGTAAGTGATGCAGGAGAAAATGCAAGTAACTTTCTTAACGAGTTTGTGTGAAAAGATGGTAAAGACATGATAAAGATGGATGGTAGTTTGTTACTTCGCGAAAGAAAGGATACAAAGACTTGGAAGCTCAGGATTTCCAACGTCTTGGAGGAAGTGGAAACAGATTCGATGAAACTAGGTCACGATTCATTATGAATGTTTATAACATTATATAAACCTAATTATTCCTACTAGATTACCCCCTCTCTCTCTGTATATATATATATATATATATATATATATATATATATATATATATATATATATATATATATATATCTTCATTAGTGCTGGGGTTAATAAAACAGTGATTGATGTAATACAATAGAGCTAATAAGTATATACAAATAAATATACATATTATCCCTCACTGTTATCACGATTTGGGGTTTCATGCACAAAAGCAATATCCAGGTGTTGAGTATAGAACGGCCATAGCTTAATTTACGTAGCAGCCTGTCTATACTCAGCATCAAAATATTGCGCTATCCGACTCTGGGATATCGGTGAGCGATATAAATATATATATATATATATATATATATATATATATATATATATATATATATTGAATAATATTGATATATTGTGTCTACTTACTTTTAGACTGATTCTTTCTAGATGTCTAATCGCTTCCTTCATGTTAATAGCAAATTCAGCCAGTACTTTCGAAGTTTTCGAAGACCATCTTCAGGGTTAAATTACAAAGAAAATATTATTGCAACAGCAATGAAATCAGCATTCCGCTGTGATTGTGATTTTTAAAAACAGTCGTGATTGCTCTCTGTAATTATGATGATATTTTAAATTTATCCTTTGTAGCAATAGAATTGTGGGGAAAACAAGCGTTTTCAAATAAATGAGATGACCGGAAATTAGTAGAAATTTAAAATGGACTTAAACGTTATATGTGTTTTTATATGTTGTTACTATATAACGAATAAAATTTGCTGAGTTGGTTGATTTTAGATCTCGAGAATTTGAAGTTTTTGTTTATACACATGAAATAATATATTGTTATTACAGACAACTATATTACTGTATTGTGAAGGTGGACAGCAATCTGTTTTTGTGCAATCGAACTTGTATCCTACAATTGTAGTATAAGACATCTTGATAATGTTGTGACCATCAAAACCACATATATATTCCTTTTTTGTCAGAAAATGGCATTTAAATTGATGTACAATGATGTTCTTTTTCCATTACACGAACTGACAGAGAATAGTTACATGTAGGAAAAAATTGGTTGTGTTAAATTTAGTATAATATATAATTAGTTTTATTTTACTGGGATCAGTGGTGAATATATTAGTACTTAAGTGACTTTTCTTAGGCCGTATTCATAGTAGATAGTATTAAAAGTTCCAAAGCAAATCTTTTAATCCTGAAAGTCATACAACGGACTGGTGAGTGAAATTGGGTAGATGTAACCGTTAGGAAGTCATCGCTAGCTAGAATTGCAGCCTACAGGTTGCGTTGAAAACGGATTGATCCGGCTGGATTATGTGGTCTCGTCCAGAAACTGTAATTGGACTCGTTGTTACAGCTCAGCATATTTGCAACATAAAAAATAGCGGGAAAAAGTGGGTGTTCAACAAACACAGATATGTCTAAGGAGTTTACTGCAAAAAGTATTTATTAGCCGGCTAGGCAGATGTGTGCCTTTCGTAACAAGAACTACTTTCATATCTATCTATCTATCTATCTATCTATCTATCTATCTATCTATCTATCTATATTCTTACATATATATATACATATATATATATATATATGGAAAAGGTTATAATTGTTTCAATGAGAGATAAATGTTTATTTTACGAAAGAGATAAACAGCAAACATTTTAGTTATAATGTGGACGTGATTTTGTGTTTATATCATAAATTATGCATCGTATTTTTTCTTTGTGTAGCAACATTATGAAGAATAATATATAATAGATACACTAAAACAAATCCCCATTATAAGCAGAAAACTTTTGCTTTTTTTTTATTAAACTGTATCTAACTGATTTAAACGGTTATTTAACTCCTCTCTTTAAAACATATTTCTGTTAAATTGAAACCTCCACCTTCACATTTAGGCCTTCCTGTCGTTCTTTCTTCTATTACAACACTCTCTAAAGCTTTCTTACATTTCACTTTCACACTTGCTTCCCACTCCCACACATACACTCTGATTAAACTTTAGTTCTTTATACCCATAGTTATATTTTCCGATTTATTTTTGAATTTGTAGGTCTAATGAATTGGATCATGATATGTTAGTGTTCAGCTTTTCATTATATATATATATATATATATATATATATATATATATATATATATATATATATATATGGTAGCGCATATTTGGTGGTGGTGTTGATAAAAGAATACCCGATGTAATATAACAGAGATATAAATTATATATTAATATACATTTTTCCTTACCTTTCCTTTTTTCTCTATATATATATATATATATATATATATATATATATATATATATATATATATATATATATTTGTGTATTTAGTCAACAATCCTTCTTTCATTCATATTTCATTGAAAACGACAGACAAGGTGCTTTTATTTTTTTTATAAATTTCCCATGCGATCTATCTACATCGCATGAGAAATTGTATAAAAAAACTAAATAAAAAACCTTTTGACGTTTTCAATGAAACGTGCATATATATATATATATATATATATATATATATATATATATATATATATATATATATATATACTGACCTGTGACAGAGCTAAATAAGATAATGTAAATGAAACACTAAATAAATATTGAATAATAATATTTTAAGCTTTTCTAAGCTTGTAAAAATCCAAAAGAATTTAAAAATAACGATGATTGCACAAAGCTATTTAAATAAATCTATAGAGATTTTTTTTACTCCAGAATGGATTTATAAGTCAAAATACTATCATAATATGTAGCTGAATGATGATCTCAAATATTTTATATATACTTTTTAATTCATATGATTCATTTTTCGCACTAAAATAGAAGAATATTTTTACAAATGTAGCAAGTAACGCTCCTTATTTGCAAAGAGAATATTATTTTTCTATTATCAAGTTACGGAAATAGTGATGATTATATATGGTTCATTAACCATTATCAATGAAACGTTAATTAACTGTAGGTATGACCTTCGAAATTATTTTCTTTCTTGAAATTCTGAAAATAAATTTACAAGTATATATTCTCCATAAGGATAAATTTTAAAATGAATGTTCCCATAGCAATTTTTTTTCACGCGATGTTACCGATTAGGATTCTGAGATAATTGCAATATTGTTCTCTGAATTTCTTTAATAACCTCTTCTTATGGTAATTATGGTTACATATATAAATGCTATAATATATCGAAACTAAACATTACAACTTATCTTCCCTCTAATGGAAAAAAAAAAACAAGAAAACTCATGTACCACATCTTGTATGTACAAATGGTATAGAACAGCTTCAAGGGAAATTTGCAATCACACATGCGCGTTTGCGCGTGCGCAGACAGACACACACAAGACGCGTGCGCGCGCAGACACAAACACACAGACACATGAAAACACATTGACAGACACAAACAATATTGCGCGCGCACTCTCACTCACGCACATACGAACTTATATTTTTGTGTAATTTTTGTAAATATATTTGTTAAAATGTGATATAAGTTTTACCTTCATTTTTGCGTAATTTTGACGACAATTTATACATCACATCCTGTATATTGTCTAGGGTAATATTAATGACCAAATTTTCCAAGTATGACTCACCATTCTCAGAAAAGGATGAAATTCTGTCAGAATTTGTCCGTAGGAAGAAAATTACAAGAGATATGGTTCAAGCATTCGACAAGTTATCATCTGTGTAATTGGAGACAATTTATAAGTTTCGTAGAAATTGTGAGTCCTCTGACGTATACAAAGTTTGTTGTGACGCAAATGAGGTCTGACGTTGTTTCTTTTTGTAAAATATTTGCTTTAAAGTGCATTTGCTACCTAAATACATACATACTTATATGTAAGCAGCGTAGACATTAGTCTCAAATTGAATGGCGACAGCCTTTTTCATGCTTAAACGCAAGTCTGATCATTGACAGTTTTCTAATAAATCCAAGTCAGGTAGTACGAGTCGGCAAAGAAAATTGAGTTCATGTTAAGTTCAGTCTCTCTTGTGTTTCGATTTTCTCATCATCACCGGCTCCACGCCTATAAGAACATTCCCTATTTTCTAGATCACAAATCCACATTTGAATCTTGTAAACTATTTACAAATATTATTCTCAGGCATGAACTCATCTCAATAAACGATTGTTTTTACCGTATTATTTTTTTTATTTGCTGGAAATGAAAGTGTATCAAATGGATTAAATACATGTCATTTACATTTTCACGTAAAAATAATATTGAGAATTCATACAGGAATTGAATTGGAAAAAGTGTGACTAATGTTAACTTCTAGTGTATTTATATATGTCCTGAATTTTAGCAACATGCAAAAGCACACCATATGATTTAACGCAACATATGTAAAAAAAAAAAGAACGTTCATTCCAAGCAATTCGTCTGTATGCTAACAGAGCTATATATTTTTATTAATCATTTTTTTAGTCATTTTTTAATTAGCATCTGACGATTACGTTGTGTCTGAAACTCGGAGCTGTACTTCTTGTGAGAAAAAAAATATATACACACACACACACACACACACACACACACACACACACACATATATATATATATATATATATATATATATATATATATATATATATATATAGGAGAAACCAATATACCATTTTTATGTACCAGAAACAAAGAAAAAAAAACTAATCAAAATATACCTACAATCTCTAAAACTGAAAATAATTTGTTCTGATACGACTACATGTAAAATAATGAAAGACTTGATTAATGCATAATAATAATAATAATAATAATAATAATAATAATAATAATAATAATAATAATTATGATAATAATAATAATAATAATAATAATAATAATAATAATAGCATCAGAAGAAATACCTCCATAAAAATTATCGAGAAAATATCCAACTACAAGGACCTGGAGAGCGAGATTAATTGCATGTGGGAATGAAGACTGAGATTGTACCAGTAGTAATCGGAGCTCTGGTACACTTGAGAAAAGGAATGGACATTTTTAATAACAATGTCCCAGGTAACATCAATTTAAAAGTTGCCCAGAATATCGCCCTACTAGGAACATCCCATATACTAAGAAATGTGCGATCAATTAAATGACAATTCTCCTATAGGGTCTAAAGACGATAGTTTGGATCCGGTACTAAAGTAGGAAACATAATATGCACGAATAATAATAATAATAATAATAATAATAATAATAATAATAATACCACTAATAATAATAAACTGAAACTTGAAGGAAGAATTTACTCAATGATCTATATTAAATGTCAAAAGGAATACGTAGGTGATACCGTCAGAAATTTAAATAAAAAAATTATATGACCACAAAAGGGATATTTTACAAAGAACACACTCACTAAATGAGCTGGTCACCATATTTCTGGCTATAATCTCTGTTTAAAAACTGCTACTTTAATTAAAAGCAATTTATCATACCCCATAACCAAATTCCTGTTATACTAGTGTTAATATTATTTTGACTCATCCTCTCATTCTAGTGTTAACATCATTTTGACTTACCATATATATATATATATATATATATATATATATATATATATATATATATATATATATATATATATATATATAAATAAAAAAAAAGGCTTAAAGAGTAATATTAGTGTTTAAGCCTTTTTATTATATCCTTATTTTATATATATATATAAAAAAGGCTTAAACACTAACATTAGTGTTTAAACCTTTTATTATAAGCTTACTCTGTTCTGGTCATTGAGTTTTACCTGGATTCTATCCTGTTGGATTTTTTTTTTATACAAATATATATGTATGTGTATGTATGTATGTATAAATATTTATACATTTTAGATATATGATTGCATATGTATGTGTATATTTACCACTAATATTATCAATATATATATATATATATATATATATATATATATATATATATATTTGTTTAGACTTTATTTTAAATTTAGACTCATAGTTGATTAGCTGCTCGCTTTTTATTTATTTACTAAATAATATAATTATTGATTTACATCTACCGGCGTTAATATTCGAGAAATCGTGTTAAAAATGTGTGCTCTCTGTCAGCATTCCAGCCTGTGTCCCCTACGGGAAACCGTCGTTATATCTGACGTGCCTTAGAACAACTATGTCTTTCGAAAGCATACGAACAATGAGTTAGGTACTCTAGTAGAAGGCTTAGTCGTTTTTGCGCATCTGCAAATACTGATAAGAGTTCGAAAATTAGGAATATTGATCGGATTACTTCGTTGAATAGCAATACAAACAAAGAAGACATTGTTCAAAATAAGCAACTTCATTTGATATTGACATTCGGTAAGAATATTTAACTGTAACAAAAAGCAAGTACAAACTAAGGGACCTCATGAAACGTTAAATATAACTTTATAATGTACAGGAGAGATATAAATCCATTGAATTATTCCACACAAGATGATCTAGGGTTGATATAACCGTAAATATAGATGGTTTGTTATAAACTATACTGATAGATTTTGTAAATAGAAGAGAAACGATAATAGGCATGAAGTAGAAACTTTAAGGGATTTTTAAAATATTTAAATTGTTGAAGGCTTTGAAATGTATTAAGTAAATTCAGGAAAAAAATATATCATTCCCTAAACGGCTATAAAATTGTATTCTACTTGCAAATATTATTTCTGTCTGCCATTCTCGATCTTTTACTCGACACATATATGCAACGGTATATATATATATATATATATATATATATATATATATATATATATATATATATATATATATATTCTGTAGTTCACTGCTACCAGCAAGCAGAGTTTTTTTTTCTCCTGATGATGGTCGAGGAATCTAAATGAAATAATAATAAAACAAACCAATGTGTACGACTATTTTGATTTTTTAATATTTTTAATACTTCAATATATATATATATATATATATATATATATATATATATATATATATATATATATATATATACCTTTTATAAATATATATATATATATATATATATATATATATATATATACATATATACATATATATATATATATATATATATATATATATATATATATATATATATATATATATTGATAAGAAGAAGACTGAGAGGTTAATTATGCATTTCGATTATAATTTATTTCGTGAACACAGAATGGTTCAACTCTTCAGATCGAAATCGCCCCCGTAATTGGGGAAAATACATTGGACGGCGCGTTAGATTGGTAACAGTGAGGGAGGATGAGCGAGTAAAAGAAAGGGCTAGGGGTTTAGTGGTTGATAGTAGTCGGTTCCCCCAGCCGAGAATTTATTCCATAATCTTGAGATTTTTATATTTGCTTGTTTTTTTATATTGACCGATATGCGGGGAAAACCAGATCTATTCAAATTTAGTTAATTTAATGAAAGAGATCTTAATTCAAATAAAAGTCAATATTAATATAGTAATATTTAAAGATTTGTTTCTTTAGACCGAAGCCTAATAGTCAGTGGAGACATTAAGTTGAAGGAAAAGCAAGAGGGTGATATAGAAGGAAGAGAATGTGTCCGTCGGGTGTATTTTCTCCATTTAAGAAGCCTTACGAGTGAGCAAATCAAAATACTATATAGACTGGCTCAAAAACTCTCCCGATTTAAATCCAGTCAAGAATCGATTTCGTAGAATTGACATACGAAGTACTAACATGTGAACTGGGTCATGTTTCATTGGGAAAATATGAAAAAAAGAAAATATTAACGGAATTATTCTCTTTGTTTCAATTAATTTTCACAATTGTGTAGGAGACCTGATATCACGTAACAATACAGTATTCATTCGTCTGTTTCTAACGATTGTTTTCTATTTGTTAATATTCTACGTAGCTTTTAGAATGAATCTTTGGTTATCCCAATACACCTTCGCATTTCAGTGTCGCACTTTCCGAACTCTGTTAAAACGCTTCCCAGATATTTATATTTTTGTACTTGTTAGATTTTGGAACGTAATTTCCGTGAAGGCTGAATATATATTTAAACTCGCTTAAATTACTCTATTTGTTTCTATCACGGTACAAGTGATTTCGTAAAAGATGGACATCTTGATGCTACAGAAAAGACCACCTTTTAGATACCATGATTAACTGATACAATGCATTGCAATTATTTAAACTTGTCAGCTCGATTTCATTGTTGACATTTCTTTGATCTTACGCAGTAATTGCAGTTTAACACTGCTCTGTCTACCCATCACACATCAAGTCTGTTCGATGAGAACATCCAACACCAGTATTAAATTTTCCAAAATATTTTAGTAAATATTTATCTCTGCTGGAAGTGTACATCGGCGGGGTTTAATAGTTGACGAGTTTATCTCTCTAGATCAGTTATAACTGATGAGTAAGTAGGATCCTTACTGAGTGATCTATAATTTTGACTTCATAATTTTGTGCCAGTGTAAGCTATAATATCTAAATCACTATTTATCGCATGATTTGAAATGGTTACAAGACTTGTATGCTCCATGAATTCGTCTTTGTGCCACATCTCATCTATGTTAATCTAAATCGATAATTATCTGTTGGTATATCGGTGGTGTAATGGTTAGCACACTTTTCTCGACAATCAATCGACTGTGTAGTGAGTTCGATCCTTACACGATCTTCCATACATTCGGCCTCATATTACATCTAAGCTATGCTTAGTAAATCACTGTTTATCGCTGTTTTTCATATAGTTAACAATTGAAAATTGCTAATCCGTAACCATGCTATGATTGTTCTTGCGTCGGAAAATCACTCTTGATGAAGTATGAACTACAGCGCTACCTCCAGTCTAAAGAAGGGGAGACTTACAGGTACATCATGTGAAAACATGCATAATATCACCAAATTTAAGCAACGTCGAGAGTAATCATTAACTAGAAGTGTGACTGCTTGGGAATAACAGGATTTGGATGTGCGGCTGGTGTAATTGATAACGCTTCGGAATTCCTAAATTGTAAGCTGATTTCCAAATCCATTTTAGGTTCGTAATATTCTCTTTACGCGCAAATGCCCTTGGAAAAGACAAGAATCGACCTATTCTTATTCCGGATATATGTTCCTATGCCCTCTTTCATATTTACATTTGAAGTAAAAAATCACCAGCTATGACACAGAATGTTGATGATCAAATTATCGTACGGATGTGTACGTGGTTTGATGCGGGATTTGGCAATCTACAGCACGTAGCACGCCAAGCAGTTTCCAATGGAATGCAGCCGCAATGACATCACAACTTCAAACCAATAACTACTACAACGCAAAAAAATATTCAAATACGTATATATATATATATATATATATATATATATATATATATATATATATATATATATATATATATATATATATATATATATATGACTCAATTCGCTTACGCACACTGTTTACAGTGATTTTAAAACCCTAAATCGGCACGTAGTTAGCAATAAGTTTCCGACCCCTGTGTAATGGATAGCGACTGGTATGTGAATTTGGATAGCCGACTTAAAATTACAATTTCTTTCCTTATATTCCCTTACATGCAAGAAGCCTTGGGAAGGGTATGAATTCACCGTTTCTCACCCAGTTATGGGGGAGGTACAGTGGGCAAGGGATACTAAACTTATTTTTGTTTTAAATTCTTAAAATTTAAAAATGTGGTCTGGCTTTAAATGAATAGTGGCCAAGACTTATTACACTTAAAAATAAACAGTGGCCAAGACATCCTAAACTTATTTTTGTTTTAAATTCTTAAAATTTAAAAAATGTGTTCTGGCTTTAAATAACCTTAAAAGAGTTGACAAGCTGCAGGAAACGAATTAATCAATCAATAAACATGGAACAAACATGCAAGTAAACTTTGTAAGGAATGTGAAATATTTCTGAAATGTTTTGCATTCCGATATTTTTCATTGCTTCCTTATTTTTATTACTTCATATACGAATCTCGGAATCTCCAGTTAAATAATCGTTCAAGTGAGATGAATTCACAGCGGACTCCATTAGAAATGCTTTGAAGCTCCGCTTTTAAATTCTCAATTTCTAATATGGAAATATTTCTTAAAAAGTACGACTACGACACTTGATAAATAGCAGAACGATAGGAATCACATTTAACGAAGGGTCATAATTCTTTTGCGTTACAGGATTAATAAGGCATTTATTCTCCGATTATCACTTTGCACATCTTTACTCAAATGGTCAAAAATTACTTGATATCAAACCATTCCCGTTTCTACCGCTGCTACATGAATTATTCATAATATTCAGAGATAAAAAAAAGTATTCAGTCATTCTCATTTTAAATGCGACGCCTATTGAATGGGTAAATCGTCGGTAAAAGTTAATTTCTCAACGATTATTTAAACAAAATCATATCGGAATATAACAGTCAAAAGAAGAAAACTTCGATTGAACGGCATTAATATTTAAATTTTGGCTATTACAAAAATTATTCACACTATTTACATTCTTCGGACTGTTGTACTCATCTTTGTTACCATATTCACGACTTTTCGGTCGTTGTGCGCTACGGCCTTTTTCAGATGATTGAAATTTAGAAGTGAACCGTTTAATTCGTTCACCGTGGTAGATTGTTGTAATTCCACATGCTATTCTTCTTCTGGATGTCTCTTTAACTCAACTCTGCAGGTTGTATTTTTTTGCCATCGCTGTAGCCAGGTATTTAACTCAGAACTCTTTGGTTCAAGTCATTGGATTCAACCAACGTTTTTATCCACTAGACCACGTGTCCTTGTGGATGCAAATAGTGTGAATAATTATAATACTACGTCTCAGTAATATAGGCAAACCTTACAATAATTAATAAATAATGACACTAAACTATAAAAAATGATGACAGCGTAAATTCTATTTATTCTTTTTTTTATGATTCATCAACCTTTTTGCAGGTTATTTAAGTCCTAAATACTGATTCTCCCAGAAAAACGTTCTACTAATTTACCTATAGCTTGTAGAAGAGACGGGTTTGGATTCATTATATCTTCCTAATACTTGTCCTTTTATATTTCTTTCATAATTATTTTTTTTTCTTATATTCTTTGAAACTCAATAACCCCTTGCATCTTAGTCATTTTATTGTCTTGCTTGTGTTGGGCTGTTTAAAGGCAAAATTCATACATTTCCTAGGGGTATTTGCGTGGAAAAGATACCAGCTGAAATTGGAACTCCCGAACTCCGATTTTAAATTCAAAGCTGTTATCCATTACACCACATACACATCCTAGCTTGCGACAGATGATATACTCAAACAGTCACTTATCTAGATACTGAACAGATTCGATGTTTGATGTTTCAAATTCATATTGCCATAAAGCAATATGTTTACATGAAATTGATGGTATATTAAAAAAAGAAACAATACGTCTCACTATAAACAGGAAAGAAATTCTGAAATTTATAAAATCTTATCTGCTTGAAGACAGGCTTCGTGTTCCAAAACAAAAGTCTCTTTGAAGATTTAAATAAATCTTTATTTGGACCAATTAAGCCAGAAGAGAAGAGCAGACTTAGAGATTTTAGCTTTTATGTTGAGAATTGCATTTACACTATAACAAAATTTTTTCAACTGTAAATATCTTTATCAATGAAAGCTTAGATGTTTAATTAGGTTAACTGCTAGCTGCTGTCAGTGAGTAAAATTCAAATGTAAAATGTTTAACCCTATGTTTCATGTCTTACACAAAACATTCGATAAGACAAGGAATTGTTGACGTACACAGTAACCTAGATTTCGATAGGAAACATCTCAATCTCTAAAAGGCAGGATGTATGTGTGTAACGAATGCACGGCTGCAATTTTCGACGGATTTGCACCAAAATTTATATGCACATGCACCAATTTAGCGGGAACGCCAAGGCCGACATTGCATTTCCAACTCCCATCGATAGTGGAAATAATCGATTTTTTCATGCTTCTACGGCAGTTTTCATGTAGTTTGCGGCCATTTTCGACTGGCCAGAATGAGAGCCTATAGCTGGCTGCCACGAATAGGCAGGAAGATTCTATTGGCCAGCATGAGAGCCAACAGCTGACTGACACGAATGCTAACTAGCATGCTAGTATCCCCCAAAAAATATCGATAGCTGCATTCGTCACAAGTGGGAAAACTTTAAATCTGCATGGCACTTTACTCCAATTGGCTCATTCGCTTACACAAACTCAACGTTGATTCTGATTCCGCAGAACTTGGTTGGGTGTGAAAAAGTATTTGTTTTTAACATTCTTTTTTCATTCGGATTTTTCAATTACGAGTCCTTTTTTAAAGCTGATCGTTTTGTGTTCATTTTGTTTATTTCGTTTTTCGTAACACATTTAATGTTTAGTATAGAGCTTCGAAAAAATTCGCAGTGTGAAATAGGCAAGAAGTAAGTAATGTAACAACATCAGCACGACAAAGGACACTCCTTTAAAGGCTAGGAAGGGCAAAAAAAAAAATATTTTAAATCAATTAATGGGCAACGCCGGGCCATGCAACTCGTCTAATTATAATCCTGATGAGACATATCAGAGACACTGTTTGATTTCACTGAGAAAAATAAACAAAGATCCAGCCAGTATCTCATAAATAATAGAATGTTCCATTTTGATCACGAGGAAAGACGGAAAATACACATCAGGGACGCTCTTTTATTTCAGTGAGAAAAGGAAAGAAAGATAGAAAGAAACGTACTGCCAGTACCTTATAAATAATGGAATGTTCCGTTCTGATCGCAAGGCAAGACCGAAAATCATATCACAGGCTCTATTTGATTTCACTGAGAAAATGAAAAAAAACCTTGACAGTACATAATAAACTGTTCCGTTTTGATCTCCCGGAATGACGGACAAGACATATCAGAGATCTTTTTTTATTATTTCACAGAGAAATAGACAGAAAGAATTGCCCTGCCAATATATAGAGGACTCTATTTGATTCTGTGGTAGGCGTTGCTGGAGCGAACTGAGATTGCTAGCCTAATTTTCTGTTGCTTTAAGAAAGAACTTTTTCTGTCTTTTTTTTTCTTTATGGTAACTACATTTCTGTATGTTTAGAGTAATTAAAGGTATCGGTCTGCAAATTTCTATAATAAAAAAAATCCTTAAAAATTATAACTTCCAAAATTTATCAGAGGTACGTAATTATCTAGAGACGCATTTGTCTAGGGACACAAATGTCCAGGTACACAATTGTCTGGTACACAATTGTCTGGTACACAATTGTACTGGATGCAAATGTCCATGGACTTAAATCTATAGGTACTCAATTGTTTGGTACAAAACTGTCGGGACGCAAATGTTCATTACGCCTCCTTTCGTGCACGGTGATATCCATCCTCTTATATTTTGAACATTTTTCCCAACGGGTGAGGAAAAATAAAAGTAGCAGTAATGTGGTTATAGAGAAGGATACTGAAAATTCCACGGACCGAGCAAGTAACCAATAATATAGTCTCAAAGAAAATGGCAGCAGTGAAAACATTTATACTGAAAATCACGAAAAAAAAAAAAAAACTAAAAAAAAAAACTCTGAACTACCTTGACTAAAGGAAGAGGGAGGAGGTCTTTAAAAACGTAAATTTCACGGGGCATATTGACGGCTAGAGAGATATCGGTATGCAAAGAGCTATTTATCTGATTGTTTCATTGCCAACGTACTGTAGCTCGATGTCGCGACTGGGGAGGAGACTTTTAGCAAAGGTAGAAAAAAACTATTAAGGATCATGAAGAGCCATAATTGCCAATGTCCTTTAGGTACGGAGCACATAGAAATAAAAGACAGATGAAATTTTTGGGATATTTTATGAGAAAAATGGGTTATAATATGTAACACCTACTTAATGATACAGGGTTTAGGGAGATCACAGTTGTTTTTCTTTGGGTTGAGCTCATGGGAGTTTTGGCCCTTTTTAGAAAGTAGAATTCTTCTGTGCTTTTTGTCTTTGCTTCCGTTCTTGGAGGAACGGCCTATTTACCTTCCTGGCCACCAGGGTGTCCACACACGTGGAAACTGGTCAACATGTGCACGGCCTAGCGAAAGAAAAACGTGCTTTCTATTCACTTATCTGCGGGCGATCAATGGCTATGAGGTTGGTATGTTATTTCTTTGTTCTCGTTCTGTAAACCTCCTCGTTTCTTTTGGGACAATATGGACAATCATTTGTTTTGGGACATATGTAAATCTTTTGAATATATGTACGTGCGTTGTTTGCCTTATTAAATATTTTGTTTATTACGCTAGCGTATTTCGTATTTCTATATTCGTGTATCAATGGCTACACTAATGCTAATATTAGTATCGTTGTGTTACTGGAAGGCTAAAACACGTTATTCTTCCTAACATAGAATAGTCAGTAAACTCTGTGTGGCAGATACCATCATACTAATAAGGGTTATAGAAGAAACAGCGAGTGGCAGGCCAAATTAGTTTGGGGGAAGCGATACTAGACTGGCGATAAACATGAGTGGTAACAGGAAACGACAGTATGTGGTGAGTATCCAATAACGCCCATGAAAAGAAAAGAATGATTCAAAGTATTAGACAATGGTTTAACTTTTGTTCATTAAATATATGCTTAAAATTGCCATGCAATCAAGTTATTATTAGTTATTTCAAATGAATATGAATGTACAAACGACTGATGCTAAAAAAAGAAAATTATGAAAAGTACATTTTGGTTTAAATTTCAAATACAAGAAGCCATAAATCACGGCTGTTAGCAAAACGAACAGCCCAGCATTCAAATTACAAATTGGAGAAAAAAAAAAAACAAGTACAATTTAAATATCTGTGAAATGTTTAAACAGAAGCCAGAAAGTGCCACGCTGAAATTCGAAGGTGCGTTGACATAACGAAAGATGCATTCCAAAAGATAAACGAAACAGACAAAAATCGTTTGAAACAGGAAAAGTGAACTGAACTGTTATGCAATATCACTCATCCTATATGGAACTGCATGCAGAATAATCTCAGAGATGAAGAGACTTGAAGCAACAGAAATGTGGTTCTGCAGAAATATGCTGTGAACACCATGAACCTAACATATAAGCAACTGTGATTTTGAAAAAGAAAATGAAGCAAAAGACATTTATGCTGAACTCTAGAAATATGATAGGTGAAATTGCTAGGCACATAATGAGTAAAGAGTGCTTGAAAAAATAGATACTCACAAGAACAATTGATTGCAAGGGGGACAGAGAAAAACAACGTATAACTTACCTAGTGAGCTTGAGTAAATGGATGGTGAGAAATACTTAGGGGAAATAACAAAGAGAAAACATTTATTAAGTGAGACAAATGACAGGACATTGTGGATATCCATGATCGCATAAGTTCCGAAGGGAAAAGACACATACAAGTAGAATATATAGAAAATTCGAAGGTGCGTTGACATAACGAATGATGCCTTGCAAAAGATAAACGAAACAGACAAAAAATCGTTAGAAACATGGAAAAGTGAACTGAACTGTAATATTACTCATCCTATATGGAACTACATGCAAGATAATCTTCTCAGAGATGAAGATTTTTGGAATTCCACATGCCATTCTTCTTCTGGATGTCTCTTTAACTCAACTCTGCAGGTTGTATTTTTTTTCACCACTGTAGCCAGGTATTTAACTCAAAGCTCCTAAAGTATTATTAGTGTTAAAGGGAGATGACCATGGATTCGATATCAGAATATTGTCATTGACAACTCTCTCCTCCAAATTGCGGACTCTAGTTACTATATTCTTAATACTTGATATAATACAAAACTATCACAGTGATAAAATCGGTCAGTAATTACTTATAACTATTTATGACTTGCAAGCAATTATAAGTAATTCATAATAATATTCTGGCCGGATTGTAGGTGAAATTGCTTAATATTAATACTTAAAGTGCTTCAAAGTTCTTTGAATACACTCTGTTAAACATATATATATATATATATATATATATATATATATATATATATTCTCAAAGTTTTATGTACTATATCCCTTCAGGCTGATCATGTTTCTGCACGACTTCCTGACCCTTGTTGCACTGAGCAAACATTTAACCCTTAATATTCCATAGTACATGTTTTTTCATCTGCTTACTGAAGCTCGTTAGGTATGTAGTTCGTAGGTTTTACATTCTTTATCTCCAGTGATTGTCAACTTCTCAAATACATGTCTACAATGTGTTTCAGAAGTCTCACGAGTTAATTTCTAATTCTTTTTTATCTGTTCCTATTTTTCTCAAACATCCCACAAAGTGCTGCTATCTAAAACCGACTCAAAAGCCGATGATTTCCCGATCAGTACGACCTTAAAAAATTCTACTCAAGCGTTATCTGTCCCATAAACTCTGACTCTTACTCTGAAACTATCAAAATCTTGTAGCTCTTGTACCTTGGACACGATGTACATCTTTGTAAAAGATAAAATAATAAAATTCATTGTTTCTCATAGCTTCCATTTATAGTATTCTTAATAGAACGGCATCTCCATCTCCCCTAACTCTTTCTTTAGCTGTGAAAACATTTCTCAGCTGATAGTTATATATGTGTATTACATAACAGGCGATAACTTTATCTCTGTTTCCAACAAAATTTTATATTTTTTCTTCATATTTCACTTCGTTTCTGGAAAGTAACTTTCGCCATTGTAAAGTTATTCCGGATTTATCTATCATTTGCTATCGTATAACATTACCAAGCTAGTTAAATTTCTCATTAATTCTATTAGTGTTGGGAAATTGTCAAAAGGAGGGAAATAACGCAATTAGTCATACAGGTAATATAAAAGATACGTAGAAATCTTAAGCAAAATAAAAGCTGCTAGTATTCTATACGATATAAAAAAGAAAAACTATACTTCCCAATAAATCCAACTTTTCCGGTAGACATATTTATAAGGACAACGAAACACAAAAGTAAGCATATATCCCTATAGCGATAAAGAGAAAAATATCTTTTTAATTTGGTAGTACGTAATATATTTTAATGAGTATTGCGGGGGATTCAACTATAATTGAATCGTCCCGAAATGCTTGTTTAGTTTAATTAGTAATATTTTAGTCATAACGTTTTCTTAACTTCGTTAAAAGATGCACGTTGAATGAGTCATTCTATCATCACTTTTATTTTAATTTAATGATCCAACATCGCCCCAATTACGTGACAGAAAATTTAATTCTCTGGAAAGTATAGGATGACCCTTTAATTTTTTTTTGTTTGTTTTCCTTTTCTTGTCGCTGAACAAATGCATTTCTATGTCTGTCATTCTGCGAGTCATATACGAGGTGAATTCAAGAAGTTTTGACTTAGTTTTGGAGCGATAACTCTCCTAAAGTATAGTACTTTTAGTATATAATTATTATATATCTAATAAGTTGAACTGCCAAGATTTTTTTTATATACTAAATTGAAATAGACGGTTGTAATAGTTCTTTGAATAAACTCTGCTAAACATTTCTTGTCACAGCGGACAAGTTTTCAGAATTTAGTCATGGAGTGAGGACACTTTAAACATTCGCTATACAATAAAGTTTTGTGTTAAGCTGGGCAAAATCTGCGACAGAAACATATGAAATGTTCCAGGCCTTTTATGGATTAACCTCTATATGCCAAGAATTTCATTCCCACTGGTATAAGAGTTTCAAGGACAGTGCAGAAAACTGTGAGGAACGATGAGCGATGTGGGAGTATCCTAATGTAAACAAAGATAATTTTCAGGAATACTTAACTGAGCAGAGATGTACATTTCGAGAATTGTGCAAAGTGTTCAAAAACACTTTTCGAACTTTACTTGACTTGAAGATTCTTCATGGCCGAGAGGATAAAACCAGCCAGGACTTATAACTGTTTCGTCTAGGGCCATGGTCCTCAAACATTTTTTTGGGGGACGCATTTTCAAAATGAAAATTTTCTCGCGCCTCACATAATTTTATTTGATAAAATAGTACATTAAAATGGGAGAGTGTTAAAGGGAGATGACCATGGATTCGATGTCAGAATATTGTCATTGACAACACTCTCCTCCAAATTGTGGACGCTAGTTAATATATTCTTAATATTTGATATAATACAAAACTATGTCAGTGATAGAATCGGTCAGTAATTACTTGTAACTATTTATACTGTGACTCATGCAAGAAATTATAAGTAATTCCTAATAAAATTTTAAATCTGGAAATCATATTAATTTTTGGCGTATGAATTTTTTTTAAAACTATACATAAATCTTTGATTTTTTTTCAATCATTCCGGCTTTCTACTTCCGTTGGACCTATGAGACGCACCATGATGTTTAGGAAACACTGCCCTAGGGGAACGCAGGTTCGAATCCTGCAGGTGAGTCCATAGATATTTTTTTAATAATTCTTGAATATTCAAATATGTATATGAAATTAAATAAATATAGTGTTTAATATATAAATAAAATGAGAGCATATCCTCAAGTATTGGTGAGCATTTAAAATAAAGTTTAAGCAAAAAATTATAAATATGCCGGATTAATAAATCAAATACCCATTTCTAAAAATAGTATTAATATTTAATTGTATGAAGCGAGCTTCAATTTACGCTAAATAATTTCAATATTCCTTAACATAGATATATATTATCTAACATACTACTTAATTATACCTATTTCCTAAATAAATTGAGTATTAATTCTAGATATCTTTTTTTTTTTCAAATATGTCATGCAATAAAATAATTCGAAAAATGGTATACTTGCTTCCTTCGACGCCGAAAATCTTACACAAGAAGTTTGGTTTGAATGTGCGATGTAAATGTAAAGAAGAAAAATGTAATAAAATATTAAACTGACTAAAGAAAATAGTCAATTGTTACATTCAGAAAAATAGATCTTCTTGCATTATTTGCAACTGTTGTTATTACCTTGGTTGATATAGATGTTATTATAGACACAGCGTTTCGAGCAAATATGCTTTGGTCATCATCAGGTATACATTAATTGGATAAAATGGTATAAGTCTATATTTCTGAGATGAGGTATTATGTACATTATTTTCATTATTCGGACTAATGTCCACACCTTTGTCGCCATATTTGTTACAACATTTCGGCCTTCTTCAGGTGGCTGGAATGTCAAAGTGAACCCTTTATTTCGCTCACTGGAGTAAACTGTTCTAGTTCCGCATTCCATGTTTAATGGATGCAAGTTATCAGTTATCTCCTGTTAATTCCTTATCCAAGTAGTACATCACAGTCTTAAAGGTGTATTGAACTCACACTCTTTATCACTGGATCTAACTAAAGCCTTTATCCACAGTGCAATGTGTCCTTGAGGACATCTGTGTATGAATTTATGGGTATTATAAAACAAATGTCTTCAGCAAACATTTTTACCAGTGCTCATATTGCAATTTCTGCTGTTATCATTTCATTTTTTTTACCAGAGCTCATTTTGCAATTTTTGTTGTTATTATCGCTTTTCTCTGGCACTTCTTATTACTGGTTCCCATATTGTATACATTTCTATGCTTGGTTGGCTCAGCAGATTTTTGTGGCCTAGCATATGTGCTGATTCCTTAAGTTTACGAATTTCCCAATTGTGTCCTTTATCTATGATCTCAACCTGGTCCCACAGTGGGCGGTGAACTTTTTCTCCATATGTGGTTAGCCATGCCTGATTTTTCCACTTCCCCTCGTGTTACAGCTTTCTGGTGTTCTTGAAGCCTTACCTTAAGGGGACGGACTGTCTCCCCTTTATATTTCTTTCCGCAGCTGCACGGGATTGTGTACACAAAGTCTTTACTCATGTTCTCCTCTGTAGGGAGAGATATCTGCGAAGTGTCGTCCAGCTTTTGAAGCATGTCCTGATATTATATGGACCGTATATAGAGGGTTCAGTTCGACATTCCAATCATCTGAAGAAGACCGGAGCGTACAACGAATGAAACGGTGCAATAAATGTGACGACAAAGGTGAGGACAATAGTTCAAATAATGTAAATAGTTAATGTGGTATAACCTTTGAATATTGCGATATTTGGTCTCTCTGATGTCATTTATTTTTTATTCCTAATGAATTAGTGCTTCGCTACCCAAACCAAGAGCTGAACCCCTGATCACTAAAGACAATAACACATGTATAACCACCTGCTATATTTACTACGCGAAAACTCCTTTCGGATATTGCAGAGACAAAATATCACAATAATCAGCAAATATCCCATATCAATGACAACCTGATGATGACCATAATCTATTTGCTCGAAACGTTGTTTCTATAATGACATCAATGTAGACCAAGGTCTGAACAATAAATCGAAATGATTCAAGAATAAACTTTAGCTATTTATCAATAATAAAAATAAATTATCTCGGTTATGAACTAAACAATGTTTAACAATTCCGGGCCAAGCTGATAGAGAAACTAAATTCTCTGGCATAGTTAAGCCATGCGTTCAAATACTTTTCTAACAATTATAAATTAGCTATTCTATTATTCAATTTCACATATTTGATCTGCAGAAAACAATGATCTTTTCCGGACATCGACTAACGCATTTACAACACTGGCATAGATACGGAACCGCTGAGTCAGCCAACCAAGAAATATCTTGGCTACTGGTCAAATCAAGTGAGAAAAATCTGTTGTCTGCTTAGATCGCACAGATTCCAATTAACTGTTGGAGATTTGAGTAAAGAGAGAAGCTGCTGTTACATTCAGTAGGTTTTGTCAATATTTCAGAGAGAAGGTCAGCATGAATAGTTACCAGGCTGAAGTTATATAATATATTTTTTTTTAATTTATTCGAAATGTATTAATTTTATTCGTAACACACACACGCATATATATATATATATATATATATATATATATATATATATATATATATATATATATATATATATATATATTATCCCGTGAACAGGCCGGTTTTGAATTCAGAGTTTTTCCTTCTTCAAGACTAGTTGCCACTTAATATAAATATATGTATATAAATTATGTAACGGTTAGTTTTCAATCAGCACCAAACGATTGCGTTGTGCATAAAACTGAGTTGTCAACCGTGGAGGAAAGAATGTTTATTATTAATATATAATTTACAGCTCATGGACAACTCGACAGGGTGTAATGGGTCGTAAGATTGTCCCATTAATAAAATTGAGACTGAGTTCTATCCTTGCTGGGTGCACCATAATTACGGCCTTGTGCCACGCTAGGAATATCACTATAATTATCAACTCCTATTTTTCATCGAGCTCCATTTTCTAACACCAACACTCAATATATATATATATATATATATATATATATATATATATATATATATATATATATATATATATATATATATATATATATCATTCCAATAATCAAAAACAGTATTCTTAAAAGAGTTCTCAAAATATAACCATGTTATAAAATCACTAAAAATATACACATTTTGTTTTAACACTTGTGGAGTCATGTAAAGTGATGGCGTTGATAGTCAAATAATGAGTTTTAAAAAGTTCAAACTAACCAAACTTCCTTCACTAGAAGTAGCATTGTTACGTAAGCTAAAATGGCCAATCAAAATAGAAGTATATGATAATCCAAAAACTTGACAACGATCCTTACATGCCTTACTGTTAATATTCGACTAAATTAATAATCATTCTGATTAATGTTTAATTTTATCCTAAAATCAAAGAATAAATATTACAAATTTTAAATTTAACCTTGCATTATATGCATATATAAATATTAAAAAAATTAAATTCAACCTTGCATTATGTTTAAAATGCTATAATTTTTTTCAAAGAAGGAACGGAGGAAAATATACAAATATTTTTTTTTATTTATTGTTTTAGTCGAAAAGCCAAATTTTTGAAGGGATCTGAATTCAAATGATGTGGGCAAGGGAAAAAGTTTTACTAATGCCACGACAGACACAACAACATCATAAATAAAAAAAATAATATCAGGCGCATATACATACAATAAAAAGCATATACAAGCAATCATACATACAGTAATGAAGACATAGACCCACCAAGATTCAAGCCAAAAAGTATTAATAAGTGAGAAAACACTAAGTTAGATCGTATTAGGAAAATGATTCAAAGGGAGTTAAAGTATTTAGGTTTTACGACTAAAGTTACAACCAAAAATTAAACAGATTTTCTGGATGTCACTCTAAACCTTAATAATATTCCTCTTCAACTTTTAACTTCATATGAAGGTTAATTCTAACCCAGTATATGTACATCCCAATTACAAACACCCACTTCTGTTATTAAGCACAAACCCTCCTCCATAGAATTTAGAATCAGTGTTAGCTCTCCGAGTAAAGTGTTTTTTTTTTAAATAAACATAGGGAAGTTTGCAATTCTGCTCTTAAAAATAGCGGTTATAAAGATACCACTATTGAATATAGAAATCCTATTAATTATGATCACAATAAGAAAAGAAGATCTAGGACGATCACCTGGTTTCCTTCCCCTTTCAGCCTAATGGTTAAATCTAAATTAGGATATAAATTTCTAAATCTTATTAAAAAGAACATTTCCCCAAATCCAGTCCACGCAGTAAAACATTCAATTATAATATTCTTAAATTAAGCAATACTTGTACTGTCTTGATTTTCTTGTGATGTGTATAGTTGACGGCAAATTCCCTTCATTCTGATGGTACCAAGTTGGCAGTTTTATGGATGCTGTTACAGATTAGTAGCTAAGAGAGCGAACTCTTGCATAGCTTCTTGTGAGGCTGCTCTGTTCAACAGTTGCATAATGCCGGGGTTCTTGGAGTCCCATGACGTGCATAGATAGGTGTTCCTGCAAGCACCTCTGATGGACAACGTTGCAGTCGAGGCCAATTTCTTTCCGCCCATGTTACATTTGATGACCGACAGCTAATACTACTCACGGTCTTTCCCTACCGAAATAACACATCATGACTAGAAACAAGCAAAGTTATAAACTTAATCCAGCTCAACAAATATCATCAAAAACACTTAATCCGTCCTTCTTGGACATTTCATGCTAGACGCAATCGTCAGGACTGACGATTG
>CAHIKZ030004855.1:1517500-1587500 GCA_903632075.3 Acanthosepion pharaonis | reverse complement strand
ACGCAAAAGTCTTGTCATTAACTTGTGCTGCCTCGGCTCCCTGCAACTTCCTGTCATCAGGCATTTTTATGTTCCTTTAATGATCTCTCCCTATTTCCCATAAGGCTTCTCAAGATTCTTCTATTGTACAAATTCCAATTTCAAGCATGTTTGCCTTTCTTCATGGCATCGCGTGAGGTATAGAAATATTTTTCGCTTTGTTGAATGGCCGTGTCAGGTTGGATTCATCAAGCTGAAAATGGGATAGGGAATGTGTGTGGCAAAGTATGGTGGGGAGAAGATCCAGAACGTGTATGGGCGGGCTTGTAGGAGAAATTGGCCCGGAAAATGGATGTTAGAGAAGAGTTGTTGCTGACCGAAAAAAATATGGAGTGACGGGCAAGCATATCTAAGATAAAGATTTATTTTGTGTTAAATGCTTGGAAAGATGTTATATAAAATATTACATAGACGAAGAGAATGAAAGAAAGAAAAGAAAAGATTGAAAACATTCAAAACGCGAAAGAAAGAAAAATATTCAAAAGCACGAAAGAATGGAAATGTGTAGCAAGTTTTCAAGAAGAAAAATGTCTCTAAAAGAAAATAACAAACAGAATAAGTAAAAAAGAAAAACTAAAATAAAAAAGATACGGTGGTGGGCTGAAAATCTCATAGGCTGATCAAGAATGAATCTAACACAAATGAGGTTTATTTTTCAAAATAATCCCCCATATGTCTCACGCGCCATTACTATCAGTGTTGCAATTACTTAGAACACATTGCTTTTATTCTGTTGGTCAAAAATATCACCAACAGCAAATATTACGTCACCACCACTGCCATACGGGTTCTGAGTGAAGTGTTTATTTTCGTGTTGGGGAACAGATTATAGTCAAATGGATCTAAATCAGGAGAATGGTGGGGGTAATAACCAGTCACGCACATCAACTATTTACATCAATGTTTTTTTCTTTATATTGGAGCATTGTTCACTACCCCTTTTCATAGTTCGTTTCTGACAGACTTTCGAAGCTGCCTCAATAATTTGGCTACAATTTTGAAATAAAATTGCTATTCTCATCACAATGTGGGGCATTTAATATGAAAAATAATCAAAAATATTATATCAATTTACATGTATATCAATTTAGAGCTAATGAGATCGATTAGAAAAATCCAACTCAATAAATAATTTTAAACTATCACTGCCCAAAGAGCAATTAAAATGACTTGAAAAAGAAATCGTACGTGAAGCATGTGATTAAACTTGTTATGACAGGACAGAAATTAGGGTTAGAGAGGGCGAAGATCAACTTGAATGAAGTGGAAAATGATCCAGCAATAATATATATATATATATATATATATATATATATATATATATATATGAACTTAATTTCAATCATTCATTTGCTTTCCAAACTTAGCTATGATTAATTAATGATGAATATTTGATTATGAGTGATTTCGTCATGATACTTCTGTTAAACATAGAGAGCATTCTTATTGCTCAAGGTAGAGTCCAATATTGTTATAAAACCCTCGGAGAATTTCAGTGAGATATCCTTAATAATTTATGCGGTACAAAGTTTCAAATCTTTTGCTGTTACACGGTATATATTAAAAGATTAATTTTGCTGTTACAACCGGTATGTGCATAAATATATATATATATATATAATATTAATGGTTAATGTACGCTTATATATATATATATATATATATATATATATATATATATATATATATTAATAGAAATCTTATATGTATAAAAACTATACTCGCTCTGAAAACGTTCGGTGTATTGATTTGCAAATAAACAAGCCAATACCAAAAGGAGAAAAAAGAAAGAACAAAGAAACTCTACGTTAACCGAAAATAATCGTCCAGCATCCGAGTTCAAGTCCTAAATAATAAAATAACCGATGCGATTACCCAAAACAACTAAATATATTGCTCAATACAATTAGTAGAGCACACCTAGTTAAACCTAGAGAGCCAGACCAATCTACCAAGGTTTCACCCTAAGCAGATCATCAGGAAGGCCGGCTTTCCTGACAATCCGCTTAGGTGAAACCTTGTTAAATTAGTCTGGCTCTCTAGAACTAACTATATATATATATATATATATATATATATATATATATATATATATATATATATACATGCACACACACACACACACACACATATATATATATATATATATATATATATATATATATATATATATATATATATATATAAATTATGTAAATATATATACATACATACATACACATACATATACATATAAAATATTTTTCAAGAGGATAGAATCCAGGCAGATCTCAATGTCCAGGATAGAGTAAGTAAATAATAAAAAGGTTTAAACACTAATATTCCATTTTTATAATTTATTACATTGGAATCGTAATCATGATCCAATTCAAAAAGGAATCAGAAAATATAACACCGGCAATAAAAAATATCTAAATTTTATTTTTATTCCCGTAGTCATTTTTTTTTATTTCTTTTTGAATTTGTAGGTCTGATGAATTGGATCGTAATTACGATTCCAATGTAATAAATTATAACCATGGAAAATCAGTGTTTAAACCTTTTTATTACATATATATATATATAAATCTACCATTGGCGCACAAGCGTTGAATGGCAATATTTCGAGAAAGGTTGTCTCCATAAAAATCATGAATATTTGATTTGAGCCTCAGAAATAGATTCCGACCTTTTAAAATCGTTGCCTAAAATCATTATGATAAATCATCCTTCAAGCATTACGCACCTTACTTTGTGTAACAAATAAATTAATGACTATATATATATATATATATATATATAATTACAAACTTTTGATGAGCTCCATTCTGTAGTTCGACAATTTCAGACCTTTTATATCTTCAACACCGCATGCTACTTCCGTGGAGTCGAATTGACTTCACTTTCCACGTATTCCAAATATAATGAAACATTTTACTCAGGCATTTTTATTACCAAGAACTGATATTTTGGGGAATGTGCTCCCATGTGTATACTTTCCTTCACACTACATTATTATCCTATTCAAGTTATGTCTAATATTATCTACCCTCTTTATTCCCATAACATTCAATTCGTAGCCACATTTACTTCCTTTCATATCCCACAATTTTTTAATAATAACCTTGTTAATAGTAACACTCTATCTTGAATGGGTCTCAGACCTGGTATTTGCTGAACACTAATAGTCCTATTAAAATACCTGTCTATAGTTCTGAGATGAAGTATTGTAACTATTTACACTATTTACATTGTTCGGACTGTTGTCCTCAACTTTATTGTGATATACACGTCACATGACCTTGGTTGAAGAAATCCAGTGATTGGCCAAAATGTTGTGAGTTAAATACTTGGCCACAGCAGAGGGGAAAAAACATTGGAGACTTGGGTTTCTAAATGGAAACTGACATATAGAGAATAGGCGTGGCACGTGGAAATAGAATATTTACACCGGTGAGCGAAGTAAATGGTTAGGTAAGACATTCCAAAGTATATCAGCTGACGAAGGCCGGTGGGTACAACGGCCGAAACTTAGTGAATATCATAATAAAGATAAGGACAACAGTCCGAACAATATAAATAGTGTAAATAGTTTTAAAATATTCGGATTTATCAGAATTTTTCTTTTTCGGGATTATTTTATTTTGATAAAATATATATTTTTTTTTTTTCGACACAAAAAGTTAAATGTATCTTATACTTTTTTAGCACGGAAGCAACTGCAACAATTCGTAGCGGATATGGCTTATTATTTTTTTTTTTTTATATTTTGTCGTCGAACGATTTCTGGCTATAATACCAAATTTCTGAATATCGATCAACTGATATATAATGATTTTCATACTGCAGGCAACCGTACTTAAAGCAATGAATTAAAAGATTGAATTTCACTTTTAGATTTGCTATTCAGCAAGCTTTGTTATATTGGGGAGAAAAATTTGTAACTTGCATCTCTTTTGTGATGTCTGCATTCGGACTTGCAATTCAGACATCGAATTGATCACAGAAAATGAGATTTGGAAAAAAAAATACATTTGAAAATCGTTAATGGTGGATGTAAAACCGTTTTTACGACAAAGTTACAAACCTGATAAAAAATGGTAACTAATCGATAATATCTCTGAAATGGGATACGAAGATTCTTCTACAAAATTTTACGATCATAATTTCAAAATAATTGATTAGCCCAGTATTTTTTTATCAGTTTGCATGCGTTTTTTTTAATGTTGATGAATGGGAAATGTGTATTGATTTCGACATTGCGTTTAAAGAAGTCACTTGATTAGGTATTTTTAATGAAATTTGAACGTCTATGTTCACCTTTGATTATGAGTCAGTGGATGTATCGATTTGCAAATCCAAAGTGTAACTGCAGAAAAAAAAGAGAAACTTTTTCCAGAATATGTTACCATGATCTCCTGGTTTATTATTATCTTGAGTTCAATTCCATGTCTAAATGCTACTGATTAGTGACAGCAAGGTTCTTCAAATTCACAATCTCTTTAAAGTATTTTTATTGATTTTAATAATGCTCGTATCTGGAAATATTTAATTCAACCTCGGTTTTCTAATGTGTCTTTTTTTAGAGAGGCTTCTCGACTCTCCCAAACGTTCACAATCGTTAAAAAGCCCTGGTTATTTTCACTATTTCATCTGTCATTTAGTTTTGTTCTTATCTAATCTACTGAGATGAATATATCTTTTAAATTTCGATTATCCGTTTATAATAACCAATTCGTATATATCCTCTTCCCTGTACATGATCTAGTGGATAACTTTGGTAAACTGCATGAAGGAAAGGGGTACTCTGTGAGTTCAATCTCTGGTTCGAGAAAGTTTAAGACTAACAAGATATATGAAATGAAAGAGGGACAGCGGAAATCAGCATATATACTAACTAACGAGCTTGGGCAAATGGTTGGTAGAGAAATGGTTTAGGAATAACAAAAACAAACTACATTCTGATCAACGAACGACATGATGTTGTGTAGAGCCATGATCGCACATGTCCTAAAGTGTTGTGGCACATAGAAATAGAAAGACTTAGAGATGTGTAAAATGTTATATCTAGTCTGACAGGGGTACAGATATATAACATTAGAAGACTAATTAACAACGATTATTTCTAACAAGAAAGAATTAACGGATGCGAGTTATTTCCCCTGAATAACGAAATGAGCATAACTGCACACTCTGGTTTGAGCAGCCGTTTCGTTTGGAAACTAGCTGGAATTTACCAAGGAAAACATATAGATAAAGAAAGCCAGTGATTGAAAAGGTCGAAATCTGAAGATGACGACCAACAGGAGGAAATTAGTAGGAGAAAATCACCGTAAAATAATTATGGTTCCTCATTGAAAATATTTCAAGACAGGGAATAGCTTCAGATTTATTTTCGTGTATTTTCTTAAGGTCGTTTTTGGATATTTCTTTTGTAGCTTCTCATAATGTTCACTTATGTCTAATGGTCATGTATAGTTTAAATAACCGTCTATATCTTAAATTATAAGTATGGTATGGTAATTTGAAAAAGGTCTTATTTCGTGACACGCTTTACCTTTTATGGTGACATATTTCTGTTAGTAATTTTCTAGTAATCTGAATATCTGACAATACATTATTATCATATTTTCATTAATCTTAATTCTCTTATACATCGAACATCATTATTATTATTATTATTATTATTATTATTATTATTATTCCCGTTGATTTCTGGTTTATTTCCTTCCGGTTCCCAACCAGAGACCTAAGGTCTGAAATGGCATCATGTTATTTTCCACTAAGAAAACTCACTCAGGTCGTTCTGGTAAGAAAAGAACTTCCGAATTTGTTGATGAGGGTCTCGGACTCAACACGCATGCCTACATCAATTGCCTTAAGTTGGTAGTTCTGCCCTGCGTCAAGAGTGTGTCTGCTGAAAGGCCTTGTGTCTGACAAGCAGTAGATCACAGTCAAGTCTGTCAGACAAATTCTGCGACTACATCACTCCTTACAACTTGCCATCTAACTCCACAGACGGAAACTCATTTGAACATTATCTATGAGGCACATTTAAGCTAGAGATTAGCAAACCTCTTAGTAACACCAAAGATGAACTGAAGGCAAGGATTATGGCAACATTCACCAACATTGCAAATAATATAGCTCCTAAGTTTATTGATCTCTGACTTACACTATAGATTATGTTGAAACAAGCATTCCCTCTACACTAACATTCTTTTTCTTTAGTCTAGTCTTGAGTCCTACAATTGTCTTTCTTTTCGTTTCAATCCTTGAACAACTTAGAAACGAAATTTATTCTTCTTTTCAATAACCTAATCTGATTTTTTGTGTGGTGTGGGGACAGAATTTTATGATGTTTCAATTCGATTTTATATTTTTTTCTAAGATATATTAATTCTGTTTATTTATAACCGATTATTTTTGGTCTAAATCCTGTCACCGAAAAATTTCACAGAAATCGCCCAACCCATCTCGCTGTACCACTTTTTATATGCTGAGTCTGCTGGCTGCTTTCATTTAAAACTGGTGGCATCTTTTTACACATTCCCTCCATTGTTATTCTATTAGTATTATGTTCTTTGATTTCCTATGTGCACACATTTCATTCCGGGTCCAAAATCAGAAACTTAAGGGCAGTAATGGCATCATGCCATTTTTCAGTAAGGACTTTTGTGAAAAAGAATATATACAACCTAAGATCGCATACATTTTACATAAATAAAACCCTTCGTAAGGCGTGAACTGTAACTGCGTGAATTAGTCTATCGGAAGCCTTTCCAGTCAATTCGAGGACTGGAACTACAAGTGGAATTATTGATGCCACATTTCTTTAGATTTCCACTTCAAGATTATCGTCTGCAGGAAAAGCCGTGTCAATAAGAAAGCACAAAAAAACTAACAAAAACATACAAGATCACCCACATTTTACATAAATAAATCTCTTCGTCAGTTTTAGTCTATACTTGTGAGTACATTGTTATTTCATTAAGGAATCCCTTCAATGTGCCTATTGGACTCTTTTTCCAGTCAATTCGAAACCCCCAACCACAACTGGATTTGTTGATATCATTATGTGTACATTTTTGGGATTCCGATTTCAAGGTCGTTGTATTTTGATAGATTTGAAGATCTTCAAAGATACAGGGACTGCCATGTCAACAATAAGGCGCATTTTGTCTTTGCGGTTGACTGGGTGATTTGATTCTTCTGTCGATAAAATCCCATAAATAAGTTACAGGTCCTATCTCCGTAACCGAGTCTGGGTTGCGTTCGTACTAATTTCTTGCAGTTTCCTTTCCGTAAAAGTTACTTATTTTCCGATGCAGATATTGGCCTATCAAGATGGATTTTATATTCAGTGGGTGCACATAATTTGCAACCGTACACGAGATGGTCAATTGTTTCTGTATATTTATCACAGAATCTGTATATGAGGTCAACACAATTTTTCATTATATGTGCATAGTGATTACTAGTTAGCAAGCATTATTCTTTGGCAGCAAGAAAAAAAACAACCTTTGGTTTCAGCTTTTAACCCCGCACAATACAGCCAGTGATGTGCACGGGGTTTGTCTACATCAGCTTTTTTGTTACGGGTTGAATATTGAGCGTGAAGAGGTCTATCCTGCCATCGTTTCTGCATTTGTTCGACTGCATTTGTTTTTGTTTTCTTTGTTAATGCTTTTGCGGATCTATTGAGTGTGTTTCTAAAATTCTCCCTTGCATATTTATCTAATCCGAAATCCATACCTATGTCGTCACTGAAACATTTTACAGAATTAACGAGACCCTTCAACTCATTGTTGAGATCATCCATGTAGAGTATGTGATGGAACGATTTCTTGTTTACTTTATTATTAGTAGTATTAGTAGTAGTAGCCGTATTAGTAGTAGTAGAAGTAGAATTAGTATTTTCATTGATTTCTGTTGTATATACATTTCTTACCGGGTCAGAAATGGCATCTTAACATTTTCCACTGATTCATTTTGTAAAAGAAAATCAAACATATTTTACATCGATAAAGCTCTTCGTAATGTGTGAGCGATATTTGTGATTAAACTTTTTGTGTAAATATTTTATTATTATTATCATTTTTATTTTCTTTGATTTCTGGCGTTTACACATTTCTTTCCGGGTCCCGCCCAGTGATCTAAGGTTAGAAATGGCATCATGACACATTCCACTGTAAAAAAATATATATATATATTATTATTATTAATATTATTATTATTATTATTATTATTATTAATGTCATTTTGCACTGCTTATTGGATGTTATTATCTGGTTTTGCAAATACAAAGCCACATGCTGTAGTTTAAGTTATCAACCTCTTTTATGACTTTCTACAGCACAAAAACTCACTGGTAAATCATATTCCTTCAACCAGTGACCAATGTTGCTCGGGTTCTGTTAATAATCTTCTGAATACAATTGTCTCAATTTCAACCTTCTGGAAAATCTATATTCTCTTGATTTTGCACTTTACCTAGTATTACCCATCTTTCTCGAATACACTTTTATCAAACGAAATAAGTAATGACATAAACCCTCTCTTCTTTACTAAGAACTATATCCAGGCATGAATGTTTAATAATTATATGCGTTCCCATCTTTATGCCTCAATTTTTTTAAATATTTATATTATCGTTGACACTCTCTTATGACTATACCATTTTTTACTGGCTCTAATTCATATTTTGGCAATGTCTTCATTTTGTCATGTCGCCAATTGTTTTGTCAGTCATCTTTGCAAGCAAAGAACATTGCGACGCTAACCTTTTAATAGTTTATTCGACTTCATTGCACAATTTGCATACGTGTGAAATGTCCTTTTGTTCGGCTTATGATGATCTGCTTTCTCTCGTTTTTACCATCTGGTTCGGAGCTGCAATTAAAAATCATGTTTCCTTTTGTGGATCACCTTCCCTCAACAATTCCAGACACATCTCACCTTGATTTTTTTTTCATGTGTTTTGTAAAGAAAAATAACGCTCGATGTTTATGGACTTCTAGATTGAAGGTGATCTTTCTTTTTTTACTACTGTCCACCAAGTATCTTTTCATTTGCTACAGCATAACTGTCAGTGGCATCTCTGTGAAAACATGTTTATAATATTCTTCCCTTTCATCTTCTTCTTCTTCTTCTTCTTCTTCTTCTTCTTATTATTATTATTATTATTATTATTATTATTATTATTATTATTCCCTTTTTCTTCTATTTTTTTACTTTGTTTTTTCTTTTTCTTCTACCAATTTTTACTTTGTTCTTCTCTTTTTTGTTGTTCATTTCTTCTTTTTCTTCTTCATTTCATTGTTCTTATTCTTCAATTCTAGTTTTATCTTTTCTTTATTCCTTTTCTTCTCCCCCTTCTTTTCATTTCGTTCTTATTCTTTGCGAAACTTACTTCTTCTTCTCATTTTCTTTCTTTTTCTTCTCATTCTTCTTGGTTGCTTCTTTTCCTTCATCTCTTTCATTTAGTTTTCTTCTTTTCAGTTCATTTTCTTCTTCTTCTTCTTCTTCTTCTTTATTCATTCATTCATTCTTTTTCTTTTATTCTTCATTTGATCTTTTTCTTTGTTCTTCCCTTTCTTTTTTTCCCTTCCGTTTGTTCTCTTTTCATTTCTTTTTTTTTTCTTCTTCAGTGAAGCACGCCCCTCTTCTGTTCCTACTCAGTATTCGTTCATAATTCTCACTGTCTTATTTATTATTATCACATAATAACTGAGTTAGTTCCAACCTACGTTAGTTTGCACGACCATCAAGCTCTGGATACACCTCATAAATAATGGGACAATTACGATTTGATCGTGTAAAAAGAGAGGAAATGTCATAACTTGATTTCAGTGAGAAAATGAAAGGCCGACAGACAAACAGAAAGAAATACAAAAGTGAAGAGAGGGCATCTGATTAAGTTGATAAGTACAGATACAACAAAATGTCGAGAAACGATTGTATTTTCTGGCCGGACTACGCTGGCAAGATATGACACTAGGTCAGTACCCGAACCATGAATCCAAGCCAGATGCAAAAAATACCCCAGCTCCCACAACCGTCTGTTGCGCTGGCATGTGTATTACTATCGACCCCCACCTCTTTCGTACAAGGATGTGTATGCTGCTGCGGGCAGCTCTTTCCAGAGACCAGAATCCTCTCAATAATATTTTCAGTTGCACTCCGTCTGCAAACAGAGACACACTTGAGAGATGAAATCTGTTTATCCGCCCGAGGGTAGATACTACACTTTGATCTCTGCCAAAAGACCGAGATGTAATGACCATTGCGATAAAATTGATTTTTCAGACGTACAGTATTGAATGACGGAAACAATGTAAGACAATGGCCAGAAATCCAGTTAGTATACATAAAAAAAACATATTCTGCTGAATTATTTTAAGTTATTATTAAGAGAAATGTTCATAAGACTAGGATTAAGCTTCTTCTTCTTCTTCTTCTTCTTCTTCTTCTTCTCATTACTACTACTACTACTACTCTTACTATTATTTATAATAATAAGAGAAATGTTCGTTAGACTGGGATTTAGCTTCTTCTTCTTATCATTATTATTATTATTATTATTATTATTATTATTACTACTACTACAACTACTATTATTAATTATAATAAGAGAAATGTTCGTAAAACTGAGATTTAGCTTATTATTATTATTAATCATATGAAAAGAGCACTATTTAAGAAAAGAAAAGAAAAATGCCTGACATTGTTAAACAATATTTCAACAGTATATCTTCTACAAGTTATATGTTTTTTTTATGTGTTAAGTAAAAAATATATAAATCTACAAAAAAATTATGTTTTTGTACAAACGTTGCTTGTCTATGATTCAAGAGCGATTGACTACAAGATCAAAAAACGAGGGAGATGGGTCAAAGCTGGTCGACACTATCTAAAACATAAACTAATCAGGTTCACGACGCATTCATTCGTTACAATTTACTCATTCACTATAAGAATATATCCATCACTATTCGTTCCTACATACACCAATATACCACACACACCCAGAACCCCTACTGACACTCGATAACTTAAATTTCAATATGTACAACTGCATAAAAATTCTATCAGTATTATGAAATGATGAGGGGTGGGGGATAACCCCAAAAACACTGAAAAAGAAAGATGTTTGTAAGACCTGTACACCCATTAAAAATAAAAAATTCTCGTTGTACTGTCTTCCGACAAAATCACGAGTCTCTCTCTAAGGGAGGGGAATGATACGAAAAATTATAGGTATTACAAAATTCACAAAACAGACCCAGTCGAGAGGAACACGCAGGCTAAAACAAACTGGGGAAGGATGAGAATATCAACTTGGATCATAGTTAGAAGCCGAGCACAGGCTGGGAACGACACTTACTCATAATAACTAAGTACACAAGAAGAGTTTACTTTTAATCAGAGGAGGGAGCTGCAGGAAACCACCCTTTGTCACTTAGGAGAACTTAAAATAGAAAATCAAAGCTAACCAGGTTCATGCAAACCAGGCACGCCACAGTTACCCACCTTTCGCTGAAATCTGTCAGTACCAACTGCTTTCTGTTTGTTCTCATTTTCATCCTGATCTGATACTCAAAAAATCTGATCGGATCCTGATTTGAAGGAAGATCACATCGCAAGATTTTCTCCATCCGCGTCGTCCGAATATCTTTCTATCCGTGGCCAGCAGCGTCAAAAACACCCGTTTCACCCCAGAATATGGAAGGGGGACACATTGTCACATGCGTATGCGTGATCAATGAACACGATCTTTTCGGGAGCAATACGAAGAGTCAACTCGCCGACAGAATGGGCGCATCCGAGGACAATGTTAGAAAGCGTGAGAAATCGTTTCCTCTAAACCAGAGTCACACTGATGACAGTCAGGCAAATCCGCTAAGCCCCAGAAGGCTAGTTCATTGAGAGGTAGCCTATTCCGAACCCATCGACAAGTAAGCAAAAATTCAGGGCTGTTGAGATTATCCACCGCTGGAGAGCAACTCGGTAACCGACAAGCCGGTCACAGAGCGTATCGTTTGCGACCCCCCCGCCTCCTCCACTATTTTCCGGTACAAGACTCTCTTAGGAGGAGAAAGTTCACTGGGCCGAGAAATGAACCTAAAGGCCGATCGACATTAGAGGAGGAAATCCGACTGATCCCGGGGCCCCGATGGTACTCAGCTCTAGAAAAAGCAGGAGTGATTATAAGCGAGTGAATACTGCCCTCACATTCCTCCTCAAGGTCGAATCCTCTGTCAACGCGCGGCGTTGGAAAGCAAACTTCGAGGCGTTTCAGTGGCTCGCCAAGGGTGGTATCCCGGTGCCACATGACACGGACGTTAAAATTTTTGGAAAAGGTTGCTTGTAAAATGTACATAGTGAGAGATAAGGCACATATGAAGCGTCTACTCAAGTGTTTCGTATACACTATATACATATCAATTTATATTTATATATATATATATATATATATATATATATATATATATATATATATATATGTGTGTGTGTGTGTGTGTGTGTGTGCGTGTGTGTGTGTGTATAAATCAATCTAAAGTAGGTGTATATTTGTAAAACCAATGAGAAAGTAGAAATACATTGCGTGTGACGCGGTTCGTCTTTTAGGACTTCATCAGTCTAAAATTAATTTTACGTTGACTCAACATGCAAAGAAAGAAAGGGGAAACTAGGATTTGAAACCCTATTCTTTTTTTGGTTATGTCTTTACGCATATAGTCATATATATCATTAATCACTTGTATTATTAAAAATCCCGTATTTTGATAATAGAATACATAGCATATAATAGACTTTCCAGAGATCCCTGTATATAAAGATATAACTTGTGCATTAAATTGCTCAATGTCAGGAATAGAGACAATAATAATATCAAAGTGGACACTGTGGTGCACAAACAGCTGCGACTGTCCGTTTAAACCATGCACAAATTATTCAGAGTAAAGATTAAATTGCGTTTAAGCATAGAAGATTGGGTTGAAGCATGAAACAGACATTCGCCGCTGGCTTTTGACCACTATATATATATATATATATATATATATATATATATGTGTGTGTGTGTGTGTGTGTGTGTGTGTGTGTGTGAAGTGTGTGTATATAAATATAAATAAATATATATATATATATATATATAATTATTTATATTATTATCAGTTTGTCTGACGATCGCTAAAGCGTGAAACCCAGGGTCACAAACTCACATTTATCCCAAACTATATATATATATATATATATATATATATATATATATATATATATATATATATATATAGATAGATAGATAGATAGATAGATATATGTGAAAATATATAGAAAATATTAAGGTACTGGTTAGGTAAATAATCCAAAGTTCCTTAGTATTTTTGTTTATTATTTTTTAAAAATAGTGCTCGATACAAAAGTAGAGCATAAATATAATTATTTATTTAAAAATATGATTCAACTGGCTCTGTTCCATCATCAAGCGAAATATTTTTGGAATCTAAAAAAGAAATTTCGCTTGATGATGGAACAGAGCTTACTTTAACTCAATTTAATTCAAATAATTATATTTGAATTTTTTCGGCTCTAGTTTTGAAACATGAGACATCTTATGTCGCGAGTTGGAATCATATTTTTAAATAAATAATTATATATATATATATATATATATATATATATATATATATATATATATATATATATATACTAGTAATAATCTTAAAAATATGAGAAATTATACTCGTCAGGAAAGCCATCCGTGACTTGATAATCAAATAATCAAACCAATAGAAAAGAGAAAAAAAAGATACGAAAAAAAGAACGAACAAACAACATGTACGTCAACCGAAAATAATCGTCTAGCATCCAAATCAAGAGTTCAAAGAAAAAAAAACACGATACGATTAAGCAAAATAACTAAATAAAGTGGTTGTCTCCCTGACGATCCGTGAAGATGAAACGTTGGTAGATTTAGGTTTAATTATATATATATATATATATGTATATATATATATATATGTGTGTGTGTGTGTGTGTGTGTGTGTGTGTGTGTGTGTGTTCGCGTATGTGTGTATATGCGCGTGTACTTTGTTTCTTAGCATTATATATTTGTGTGATTCAGAGCTGTCAGTAAAACATTTTCCTGTATAATTTTTTTTTTCTGGAATTCATTTTTATCTTATTTTATTCCATCCATATGTTAATATTTTGTATTACTAATGATTATCCAGGGCCTTGGAGACTGAGGAGGTTAAAAATACCCTATCTTTCCAGGCACACAATTAAGATGAATCGGTCCCTAATAACGGAATAATTTGCGTCTGCCTGACATCAATCAGCTACATCTGCACTTCTGTAAAATAGAAATAGTTCTTTTCTTCACCTCATAACATAAATTACAAACTTTCAAATAAGTAGTCATATATATATATATATATATATATATATATATATATATATATATATATATATATGTGTGTGTGTGTAGGTGATTTATACAATTGACCATGAAAGCCTGCTCGTCTTAAAATCATTCATAAAAAAAACTACTGAAGACAGCAAATTGGTTTAAAAAAACAGTCTCATCTATATATATATATATATATATATATATATATATATATATATATATATATATATATATAATATAATGTGATAATTCGTATGGAATTTCCAGGAGGGTATATTTCCAGGGAAGAGTAAAAGACGGACCAAAAATATTACAAATTAAAAATATCAGAAAAGCATTTTATTTGTAGGTCTTGAAGATTGGGAGATCTCCTCTTGAAATAAAAATGATTAACTATGGAATTTTAAGTATTAGATATTCTTTGATTAATTATCTATCTATCTATCTATTCATATATATATATATATATATATATATATATATAGATAGATAGATAGATAGATAGATAGATAGAGAGAGAGAGAGATAGATAATATTAGATTCGTAAGTGCAATGGATAATCCAAGTTGTTATTTTTAATATAAATTATTAAAAAGATATATCAAGAAAATACGGTAATATATCACGATATAATTCGACCCAGTCTAAAAAGCAGCTTCCAATCTTGAAAATATACAAATGAATGGGATTTTACTTGTAGGTCTTGAAAATTTGGAGCTGCTTTTTAGAACTCTCCTCCAAAAAAACTTATTATTACTATTATGAAGCATTTGATATGCTTTGATTAATAATCTATATCGATCTATCTTTCTCTATATATATTTATATAATAAATATTTGGTATTCTTTGATTAATAATATATATATAACGTCATCCACAGACAGACTGTTTCGCAGCTCATCAGTGTGGCTAGACATCCGGTTGCCTCTAGCCAGGATCGAAACCCAACTGAATTGGTGTCAGTCGTAGATTCTAATCATTAAGCCCTCGGCGCACGGTAGGGATGAAAGTGAATTTTTTAGCGTATTTATTTTTACAAACACGCCCCGTGACCGACAGTGACTCAATTCGCATCTGCGAAGAGTCTCGCTATATAGCTATAATAGTCACTGTTTACCAACCCACACATCGTCCCCAGAGAGCTCAACTGAAATTGATATTTCAGGAGCCAATATATATATATATATATATATATATATATATATAGATAGATAGAGAGAGAGAGAGAGAGAGAGAGAGAGATAGATAGATAGATAGATAGATAGATAGATAGATAGATAGATAGATAGAAAATAACAAATCCGTGAGTGGAAAGGATAATCCAAGTTGTTCTTTTTATAATAAAATATTAAAAAGACACATCACGAAAATACGGTAATAAATCATGGTTTATTTCGACCAGTATATCTCATCTGATCGAAGATGTAAATGGTACAAATTTTCAAACAATGTTTAAATTATATAGACAAATATTATTTTTTAAAAAAGACTGAAAGAATAATAAGAGGGAAAGGTAACAGGAAGTCGTGTCGTCTGACCTAGAAAATCTAAACGAATAGAAATAATATATTATTCTACGCAAGAAATCTATCAAAACTAGAACCGAAAACAAATTACCTAAACTACAAAAATGTCTAAAATTTATCGGAACCACATCTGCAACAATACAAGGTTTAATCAATAAGAAACAATACAACATACCAAAACTTGAAGTAGGAATTTACTCTATCAATTGCAGGAATTACCAGAATGAGTACATTAGAGAAACCTCAAGAAGTTTAGATAAAAGACTATCTGAACAGAGAATGGGCATTTAAAAAAAAAAAAATTAACAAAAAAAATAAAAACACAAAAAATAATTTAGATATTCATCGTGAAGAAATTCACCAAAGTTTTGACATAGGGAATGCTCCGTTAAAAGAGAAAATATTCCACTGAGACGAAATTGTCTGGAAAGTGTCCTGATCGCTAGTTCAGCCAGGCTAAATTTGTGTCCAGGCTCTTACAATATATCATCATTGTTTGTAGATATTCTTTGTCACAATGTGGGATAATCAAGGACAAAGTTGATAGAGACGAAAAGAAAAAGAATACTGATGAATTTGGCTAGATTGAAAAAAAATATACTTTTAAAAAATACTGTCTGTAAAAATTTTCAGACTAGCAGAGTCTCTCACTTCATGCGCATGTGTAAACGTGGCAACTTCAACAAAACGCAGTCCAATTAAATCCTAACGGAGAGAACGCGTCAAAATTTTTTTTCAAATTCATTATACTATTTTTATAATAAGTTTCTTGTAACGTAAAATTATACAACATTATATATATATATATATATATATATATATATATATAAATTCATGAATCATTCATACAAAAACAAATATAGAAGTTAATGATTTAAATGGCGAGAATACGTCTTCGCAAACAATATAAATAAGATACACCAACCCCAAATCTGTATATAGATGATATGATCCCTGTTTATAAATTCCAGTTGCATAAGGTCTTTTTAATTTTTTACAAGCTTTCGTCGTATACGGGTTTGGGGTTGGTGTATCTTATTTATTTGCGAAGATGTATCCTCGCCATTTAAATCATTAACCTCTATATTTGTTTTTTTGTATGAATCATTCATGAATTTATAAATTATAATTACACCTTTCATTGAAATATATATATATACACACACACACACACACAAACACACACACACACATATATATATATATATATATATATATATATATATATATATATATATATATATATATATATATATATATTGGACACTTCTTTCGTTTTCGACGTATATGGGTCAAGAAAAACAGTTCCTAGGAAACGACAGCCAGAAACCTGTACTTATGATTTGATGTTTATATGAAATACAGTTTTGTGAATTCTATTTGCCTTCGCCACGATATGAATTCATAATACTCCATCGTTTATAGTGTCTCCCGTTCAAAGCACTTGGCACTAGCCTATCCTATTATTCAATTTATGTTTGGAGGAGAAGAAGAGAGAGAGAGAGAGAGAGAAATAGAAAGAAAGAGATAGAGATAGAGATAGTTATACCTTCCTGAGTGGAATTAGTGTAAGAAGAGGCAACTTTTGTAAATGTCACACCAAGAAACTGAAATCATGCATAGTGACACTAATGAATAGATTTAATTCATTCCAGCAGAATACACTTTATTGAAGATAAGATAATTCTAAGAAACTTTTATATTCATGTAAATAAAACAAAGGAACCTAAGATTATGACAATGTAGCCGATAAGGAAAATATGAAATAAATAGCAATATAAGAAAAGAAGAAAAATAAATGAATTTCAAGCCACTCATATATTTTAAATGTAATGTGAGTAATCGTAGTTTGGATGTTGCGACTCATTTCAAAACTAAAAAAATCAAATGATTTTATAATTTTCTCAGCTCATAAACAAAATGTCTATATATTTTCAGACATGTGTCTTCTGCTTTTATAAACACACATACACACAGATATGTGTGTGGGTGTGCGTATGTTCTGTTTATATAAACATATTTCATATATTTATATTTAGACATAGACCCCTTTTTAGAAGGTATGTGTCATTTAGTGTTTTCTTCTTAATTTATGTTTGCTTTTCTCGTTTATTCTCTTGGTTTTGAATTATTTGTTGTTGCTTTTCTTCATATTATTTTTCGTTTGCTTGCCTCTAATGTTTTGTGTTCGTTTTACTAAAACCAATGGTTTTTTCACACACACACACGTACATACACACATACACATATATATGTCTGTATATATATATATATCATAGTTTTAATGTCTGGTATATTATGGGTAAATGCACACAGACACACACACACACACACATATATATATATATATATATATTCATTATATATATATATATATATATATATATATATATATATATATATATATCGAACCTGTATCCTATACGGAACTGTCGTTTAGCCTGACATGCTCTTAACCGATCGAGTAACGGAGGATCGTTCGATTAGCAAGGTCGAATTTACTGCTTTTAAAACTTCAATGTTCAATGAAATGAACATAGAATGTATAAACATAAAAAATGCCTTAATGTAATTTCATAATGTGTGACGTCATTTGTTTATATTTGGATACGCTTTGAGCAAATATGAATGCACATGAGAGATTCATCGAACATTGAAGTTCAAAGGCAGTAAATTCGACCTTGCTAATTGAACGATCCTCCGTGGTTCAATCGGTTAAGAGTACGTCAGGTTATATATATATATATATATATATATATATATATATATATATATATATATATATAGTTGGATTGATGTGAGTTTTTGACCATGGGTTTCATGCTATTTTGCGATCGTCAGACAAACTGATTATTTTTCCATTTCGCATTTATATATGGTTGTATGTTGGTGTTTTTATGGAAGTGGGAGAATATATATATATATATATATATATATATATATATATATATATATATATATATATATATATATATATCACATATAGGTGGATTCTCTGTGTGTTGAACAAACACAGAAGTGCCTGATCGAGCATCGGCAATAGGCATTTGCTAGCCGCCCTACTAGAGAGGTTTACTCGCATACGAATGGCCAGCTAATATATATATATATATATATATATATATATATATATATATATATATATATATATATATATATATATTGTATATATCTTATCTTTTTTGTTTTGAAAATACCCCCCTAAAATTGGTCAAAAGTATTTTTGATAGGAACCCTGTATATATCTATATTTCTGAGATGAGGTATTATGTACATTATTTACATTATTCGGACTAGTGTCCTCATCTTTTTATCCATATTTATATGGTGACAAAGATGAGAACGATAGTCCGAATAATGTAAATAAACCCTGTATATGATAAAATATATGGCTTTAATATGTGTTGCATTATGATTAAAAATGTTGAATATCATGGATAGAGCATGGGTAAATATATGAGTGGTCAGTGAGGGCAACACTATTTCCTGAAGATTACATTCAAGTATGGGACAGATAGTCACCATCGGTATTGACCTTAATTTTCCGAGCATATATAAATTGTTTTATATATTTCTGTCCTCCTCTAAGGACGTGAATTCAGCACAATTTTTTTTTTTACTTTCTTCACCCGTCAAAAGGCCCGGGGACCACTCGAGTTAGAGGGTTACATTCGGAGGCCATTTGTGTGTATATAAGTGTGAGATAACCGTTAACCCGTGCCTTCAACAGGTTATGACTTGAGTGATTAGGGAAACATTTGCTACTATGTAAGTGGTATGACGAATTCTTGCTTTGAAAGTTTGCCTTAGCGAGACCAAGGAAGGAAGTTCCTCCAAAAACTTTCTTTGAAATAACGGTGGTGCAGTGAGAGTTTTAGCACATTACGCCTGTGGGAGCTGGGTTGAAGGTTAGAGAATAATTTGCCCCCCCCACAAGGGTTGGCAAACGCTTTTGAACTCTATCAAGACTGGATAGTGAGGTCTTGGCAGCTCCTGCCCGAATATGACAGCAGTACTCTATTTTTGGTCTTTCTGGCTCTAGTACAGATAGAATGATAGCCGGTGGGTTTATGTAATTAGTGGAGCGTCGATTTTACCAGAATCTTTTGCAGTAGTTTTTATGTACTTGAAGTGGATTGTGCGTTTCAGGTCCAACCGTCTTTCAAGGTACGGTGCTTCCTCGAGAGGATCTCTGTTCATCCAGTTTCGTGGTAGTTCTGGCTCTGTCTGATCGCTGGTGATGGATTGTATCTAGCTTGTAATCATTCAGTATTTACCCCACTGGATAGTTTGTGCAAGATCAGAAGATTGATCAATCGCTAAACTTTGACCATCGAGAATTTTAAAGGTGCACATATATCGAGTTATAACATTAGCATAGATGTTTACAAACGATCTGATTATATTTTAAATAGATTATTTACATAGATCAAAAATGGTTGGTTCGAAGAATGACCCATGGAGTCGCCTGGTGTAACCTCTTGTGCTCCGGAGGACTGATCATTGATAACTACCTTTAAGAACCTACCTGTTAGGAAGGATTTTACAATCGAGAATTCCCTTCTAGTCATTCTATAACAGAAATTATTGTATAGTAAGCCTTTTGTGCTACATCTTGTCGAAGGCTTTTGAGATATCTTGTGCTATGGTTTGACATCATATGCCTCATCTCAGACGGAAAAGAAATGTCGTTCCACAAGGATGCGGAGAGTACTATGGTCCGAACATGTGAGCCACGAGGAAGTCTTTAGGAAAATGGAAACGAAAAGGACAGTTATACTTAACATCATGATGAGTCAGTTGAAAATGAGGTTAGAACAAAGGGGAATGAAGAAGCAGATACATAAATCGTAGCTCATATGTGGCACAAGGCAAAAAAAGGGGCTTCCAGTGAGGATCGAATTCACTTCTCAGTCGTAATTTTTCTTACGAAACAAGCTTTCTAACCGTTACACCAAGCCGAGATGACCAAACGGTAAGTTTCAAAACGTAGCTTAAATGTGGCGTAAGGCCGACTGAATGAAGCTCTCAGTGAGGGTCGAACTCACTACTCAGTCATATTGATCTAGCCATTACACCACGTCGTTAGTGTCCCTTATATAGCCTTTTATGCTTGGGTAGATGAAAAAAATAGCAACACAACACAACACAGTAAATAAAAAACTGTGTTAAATTATTAATATGCACTGCATATATGTGCATTTAATGTGAAAAGTGAAGTGAATCAAATAAAATAGACCGATAAAATTTACGTGGAGTTTCTAAAGTAAACGGCGCTCCTTGAAAAAAAAATACGTATATAGCTGGATATGTGTGGAGCTGGGGGTATACACACGCATACACACATATTTTCTTTTTCATTAAAAATGAATGACATGATACTTCGTTTCAATTTAAATCTAGGCTGGGGATGCAATTTAGTTCTAGATTTCAGAATTCTTTCTGAAATCTAGTTAGTTTATGACTGGATAGGTTTATATATTCAAGGTGCGAACCGTTTTCGTAATTATTTTCCTGTCTTTAAGTTTGTCATCATTAATAATTTTACGACAAATAACAACGGCTAAAAATAAAATACATTTGACCATGAAGCAAAATACCATATCAACCTAAATATTAATGATGGAGAACTTAAACTAATAGATGGTCCGAATAAATTAATGAATTTAAGACCAAATCTCCAGCCTGAACTTAAATTGAACTACATTAACATTTTAGTTGTTTTTAAGGAAGCTTTTATAAACGAGGGCTTCCTCCCCAAGTAAATATTTATTAAATTACATGACCAGGCAGCTAACAAGTAAAGTAATGCAACAACATGCAGAAAGAAAAATTTGTTTCATGACAGATAACAGCAGCTAAAAAAGAAATAAATTTTAAACAAAGAAACACAATGTAATACGAAAAAACATCTTGACCATGAAGCACAATAACATAAAAACGATGATGAAATTTAAATTAACACATGACTGAAAAGAATTCATAAATCTAGTAACAAATTTAAATTGAACCGCAGCACCTTGGCATTCGTTATTAATGATCCTTGTATAAAAGAGGGGTTGATTCCCAAATACGCATAAATCCCCCGAAAGCCAAGAAGGATATTCAGACTAAAACATTCAGGAAAAAAAAAAAAACTTGTTTTATGACAAATACCATCAGCCTTAAAATGAAATCCAATATTTAAATGATGAAATCTAAAAACATTCGATCCTTCAAATCTACAAATTAACAATTAGCGCTTGCATGGATTATTGCTGCCATATATGGTCTGGAAACCCTTCTGTTTTTCATCGGAGTTCTTGATAAGATCAAGAGGTGGATATGCAATATAATTTGCCCTGTTCTGGCACTTTGTCTACAGTCGCTCTCTCACAGACGCGCCGTCGCCTCTCTCTGTCTTTTTTACAAATACTTTCATGGTAATTGCTCCGATGAGCTGCATTCGCTGGTTCCCAGACTTCATGAATTCAAGCGCCCTACGAGGCTGGCATCCCGCTCTCACCCTTTCACTGTCGAAACTATTAAATGTAGCCGTCTCTTCTACTCCAATAGCTTCCTATCTCGCATATCTCGCCTGTGGAACTTCCCTATTCCTGTTTCCCTGGGAGCTATAATCTCCAACTATTCAAATGTAATGTCAATCGACATCTTCAGTTGCCTTGATCTATCCACTATCCTTCTCCTCATCCTTTCCTCTATCACTCCTATCTGCTCTTGCTCCAAATTTTCTGTAACACCTTGCGTCCTAGTGGCTTCATGCTTTGCTTGGGATGAAACACTTAAATAAAAAATAATAATAATAATAATGCGATATTAATAAAAAATATTAAATCAACCTCAGTCTTAATACTGACGAACTTCAACACAGTAAATAGTCACGAAAAGGCATTGTAAATATCTGAACCTATGCAGTCATATACTAACAGATGATCAAAAGAAATTCCTAAATCTAGAACCAAATTGTCATCTCCAGTCTCTCTCTCTCTCTTTCTCTCTCACACTCTCTTTTCTCCATATATATATATATATATATATATATATATATATATATATGTCGGAGAGTCAAGTTCGTAGAGTTACACATATCGACACTCAGCCAGCGAGAGTGGAAGTAATAAAGCAATCGCCACCTTAGTGTATCGCTTGAAAGGCAAAATTCCTTGAATAATTTTGTGACGCACTGATGAAAGCACCGACGAAAGCATTCATCAACCATAGGCAAAATCTCTGGCAGTTAGTTTTGTGTGGCGCGGAGTTGGTTCCGGGATGTGAAGCTTGTGTTGGTGCTCGTAGGCAACACAAACGAAGTTCACCTCTATGGGCACAACCGCTTGCGGGAATCCACATAGAGTCGAGCGGTACGGAACCCAAAGACCGCCGGAATTAACGGCGTCTTCTTCAAAGATGTCCGCTGGCAGACAACACGCATTGACTCGCTTCTGCAAGCGATGCTAATGTGACACTTCTGAGTTGTTGCCGAGTAGCGAATATGCTGACATATTTAAATCCCGAATAAATGTTAGTTATCGGATTATATTTTTATCCTTATTTACAAATAACAAGTAGGCAATATTGATACTATTCCGTTTATTAACAAGATTTCGGATTATGTTTAGATTATGTTGAAACACCGGTTGCTCTATGATCACCAAAGTTAAACAACGGCCATCTTTGTCAGTACTTGGATGGGTCACCCCCTGGAAATACCAGACGCTGTAATAAGTGATGTGAGAGTAGTGTAATGGCTCGGAATGGTTAATTGGAGAGCCGGGTTCTAATACCCGTTTGTTTTTATTTTTTATTATTTTATTTTATTATTATTCACTTACGTGTAAATTTGCGAATGGGTGAATCTAACACTTGTGCTTTCTCTAGGCATGGGTTAATTTGTAAGTCTTATATCACTAAATCATCATCATCTCCAAAAATATAAATTTATACAATCTAACAATATTCCTTGGCTTTAAATAACTTGATAGTGTTGTTAAGCCGTAGATAATGAATCAACAGATTGTTCAAAAAGTAAACGTTACATTTTATTTATCTATATAATCGGCATCATTTGCAATAATCTATTGCATTTTATGTAGAAACTTGTTGATACGTTTTGAGTAAAATTCTGCAGGTTTTCACACGAAAAAATATTCGTTTAATTCTTGGTTTATTAGAAGATATTTTTGCCTAATTACAGCGTTTTCCAGATATTTTTTCTCATCTTTTAATCTGTATAACCCTATGCAAGGCAGTAAAGCCACAAACACACTAGAGGTTACTAGGTGTGGGAGAATTAGGGACAGAAAGATTAATTATGAGCAGGAAGAGGAAAGAGTCATCAGGAGTTCAGTAATAGACATTGACATTGGATTTAAATTTTTGCAGATTAAAGTTTACTGTAAATCATGAAACCGACTGGGATTTCCGCAAGCGAGAAGTGCAAGAAAATAAACCGTTACCATAGAATTTACGGTTGCATCTAGCCAGCTCAACTCGAAATTGATGAGATCCCAACATCAGTCTAGCACTGCGCTTAATTTCAGTCTAGTTACCATAGTGAAGAGCACATCCTCACAATTACCATGAAAGGATTTATAGAAAAGACAGTGAGACAACATTACGGCGGTGAGAAAATATTTGAAGCCGAAATGCCAGATTAATAAAAATTCTGATTCTTCTTTGGATTTTATCTAGAAGTTCAAGATAACTAGAAGGGACTTTGGACCATATGTAGTAGAAATATTCTAAGAATGGACGAATGGCAGACTTATAGATATATAAGATAGATTCTGGAGAGGAAAAATTGTCTCGCATTACACAGTGAAACAACTTTCTTAGCAGTTGACCTAGCAATGGATTTCCCTTTTCCCTTCATGTCAGCTGAAAGGTAAGCCTCAGAAGGCGTAATTAGATAGTATTAGCCACGCTGATGGAAGGCAGTGTGAGGTCTCTCAGATAAGTAATGGAAAGACGTTTATTTTCGGAGGTATTAACATTAAAAAAGCCATCTTTTGCCCCAGTTAACAAGGGATTTGAGGTTGTTTTAGACGTCAGCTGCCAGTATGACATAATCAGCTTTATTATCGTGTCTAATTACATCGTTTTCCAGAGGTTATGGACAGTTGGTGCAAGTTACGGTGAATATAGCTGTTTGTTTTGAACAGATCAATCAGGTCCCATTATTTTACCCTGTATTATTCCTGCAGTAAGCGGCATTATGTTGCTATAGCGGAAAGGTCCAATTTTTTATTAGTCCTCTCTGACCGTTGCCACAGTCGTACAAAACCTAATTTACTCCAATTTATTTCAAACTACAGCGTATTAATATTGGAAATTATTCACAGTTAAATGATTGAATTTCATACTTCAACTCAACGGATATTGGGAAACTGAAGCATTTAAGTTTTACAATTTATTTTCCCACACTTCAAGAAAATTATTTCACCTTACGCAAAAAGTTGATAAATGCCTAATCTCAATCCAAGATAAATTAAATAATATTGCAACAATATATATATATATATATATATATATATATATATATATATATATATATATATATATATAAACAAAAATATCGCTGATTAATAAAAAGTATATTTAAAATATTTTTCTCATTTATTCAAATGCATTTTTTACGAATTTATGGCGATTTACCGATTGTAACATCGCTATAACAGAAACCGAAAGTATGTGACAACCAGTGAGGATCGATCTCACTACTCCGTCATAATCTTAACGAGACAAACATGCTTACCATCATACTACATTGACGTGCTCTCAGGTCTTAACCAATGTGCGATTATCAATGAAGACGAACCTTAATGGAGACTAAATATGATAAATTTTTAATGTTTCCAGTATGTAACTAAAAATCATTTGAAAGGTAGTAAATTTCAAATTCAAACCTAATTATTATTTTAAGATTTCTGATCTTAAACATTCTGATACCATTACGAAATATTTAGAATTCAATTGAACGCTAAAAGAAAAACAAAAATAGGTAATATAAATTTGTATGAAAACAAATACACATCAATAAGTCCGTAGCCTAACGATGGTAACATTGTCTTTTACAATGATGTTCAATGCTCGAGAGTGATTCGAGGTAGAGGGTTACACAGTAAGTCACAGTTTATAAATATATGTCAGGGGAAGCATCCTCTTGGGAGTTGTTTCTACAGAGAAGTGATTCTTGGAAAGTAGCTGCTAGAGTGGAATTTTCATTTCACCAATGGAATGCGATGTGAATGGTTCGCTGCAATGTGCATAGTACGGCGGTTCTTAGCCGTAAAGTTACGAACTAAGAAATATCCATGGAAATAGCGACATAACAGCGAGAGACATGTGACGTTTAATTTTTGTAAAAGGGATTGCAGAATAGAAAATAATTTTTTCACGATGACGAAGTGATATTTTCGGAATGTATCGCCTTGCATGGAGTCATGCCCATTAATCTTTCCCCCTTTCCGATGGTACCGATTCAAAAAAAAAACATAACTTTGATGATGTAGGTAAACCGGTGTTTCAACGTGATATGGCCGTTGAACTTATTTCTTTTTTTATGTTTAAATTGCTTCATGAATTTCGAAATTAGGGTGATGGATTTTTGACTTCTAAATATCAAAAAGTTTTGTTTAAAGACGAACTTTTACTCATAATTTTTTTCTAATGTTTGTTTCATTTTTATTTTTCCTGTTCTAATTGCGTTACCAGAATGTTCTGTTCTTTTCATTTTAGTCACAATTAATTTTCATGTACGTAATCTTTCTTCCAAGTGATGAGCTTTTATTGATCAAAGACGCGGCACTTTGTAAGATAAAACCGGAATATTAATATTACTTAACTACTACCTTTGTGCCTTTCGGATTAGTAAGAAACATGTATTCACAATTGCTTTGTATTTATAAGATTTTAATACTAACATTACGATAGCAGAAAGCTCGATAGACACTGAAGGCAGAGTTTTATTTTTAAAATTTTATAATGAATAAAGTGTATGATATAAACGACAGAAGACGATAGAAAGTGAAGATCACATGGAAAATAAATTCAGATAAGGATGTATCCTGGTTTTGAAGTGGTTAACATTGTTGCGTCCTAGGAAGCATCCATGCGGGATTCTGCTCCAAAATGTGTCTGTAAAACGTCTTCTGATTGGACGTTTCACCGGTAATATACGGATTATTCGATTTTGTGTGTGTACAAAAAAGTGTCAACACAGTATAGGTTTAAACTGGTTTAAGCTGGATAACTAAGATTGCGCCCTGATATGACAGAGAAACTTCATTTTTCTTCTAATCTAACATTTGTAAACATAAAGCATGACATATAAGCCCAGCCGTCCTTATAACACCTTTTATTCCCAAGGGGTTACCTATGTAGGAAATTGACCCAACTCCCTGTTGCTTAACTTCGATGATCTTACGTGAACCGGCGTTTCAATGCGACATGACCGTAAGGCAGTAATAGTAGGTTAAAATTGTACTATTACCAATCATCCAGTGACATGACATATATATATATATATATATATATATATATATATATATATATATATATATATATATATATATATATATAGTTTATGCAAACTTAGGTAATCCGTATGGGTAGACCTGAGGATGATGATATCCAGAGAGCTCAATGTAAAATTCAGAGCAGATATATATATATATATATATATATATATATATATATATATATATATATATATATATATATATATATATATATATATATATATATATATATATATATATATATATATGAGAACTAAAGACAGCTAGGCAATCCCAATTATAGATACCTGCTCAAGCATATTTGTATATTTTTCAACACCCACAGAGCTATCATGGGGGTTGTATAGCGACTTAGCTTCGTAGATTTGAGTCAAAGTTTCTTGGAGTGAAAACATAATCTGACCTCATCGACAGTGTGAACAAAGCCAGTACGCTCAAAGCTTCGGTGACAATGACTTGTGATTTCCTGCTAACACAAGACACATTGTTTTCACTCAGGTTGCTTGGGGCAACACCTGGATTGGTTTTCAATCACCTTCCAATGGTGTTTCACGCTCGGATCGCCTGTCCAGTTCGAAACCATCAAATAGTTATCTTGTAGAAAAATATCGAAGCACAAAATTGAACACACCACGCAAAGGCCCCACGTAGCCGTCCGGTTTCAAATATATTTCAAATTTTCAGATTATTAAAAATAAAGAATAGCCAGTAAAATCAGTTCCTGTCATAGTCTTCTGACGTCTTCCCGAGGCAATATAAAGCGGACATCGGTTTAACTAAACAGAAAGTCTGATAGCAATAAAGAGAAACGAGTCAACCTCGTCGTCTTGTCTTTCTCACTAAAACAACAATGGACAATTTTGATCTTGTCTCCCAACTCCATTTTGTCTCTTCCTCACTGAAAGTATGTTCATTTCTTTTTCAGTCAGAGAAGTGTTACGGTCTTTTGTGTATATTACATATAACTAGTGAGCGAGTCAAAATGACTTATTTCCCTTTATTTCGACCAATAGAAGGTTGACCAATTAGAAGCCGCTGAACATTGTATCCGTCGTGTATAAAGTCAGCCATCTTTGTTTTCTCACCGGAAGGACCAGAGGAAACTTGTCCGACGAACATGACAGACGGAAGAACTACGCCCTGCTACCTTGCTGCGATATCCACTGCGAACCTGCACTACGCTTTCCTACTGTCTCCGAAATATTCACTGCCAACCTCTGGATTCTATGCTCGAGGAAGACCGTCATGAAAATGTCTAACAAGAAGAACTAAATACAAACGTTTGTTTCTGTGTATTTTACGCTAAATAAATACCGTCATTTTATTTGAACACGGACCAACCTTTCTATCATTTTTTTATTCAACAAACGGTAACGCCTGAAATTTTTCCCCAACAGTCTCCCTGCCAAGTCGACAATGACGTGTTTAGAACCTGGGATCTCATTCTCCGAAAGCGAACAATTTCAAGCATTCAGACATACGCCTACGGACATACACATGGCATGGCTATATAGATATCTGCGTTTATTTTGATCGTGGTTATCCTGAATACTGGTATCTAATTCAAATGTGTAGATAATCGGGGGAAAAAAAACTGATACAGAGAGGTTTGTAACGTAATCTTTTTCTCTATGTCATTCGCTGCTTTATTTACAATTACAACCAGTTGAACAGACCCGGAAATATTGTCTCTTCTCACGATGTATCTATTTATAAAGCAGTGAGGCAGATAATTTATTTAAGATTGTCTGAAAAAGTGTCAAACTAATGACAATAAGGAAGAATAGTGTCGATCTCAAGAAAATAAACACAGACTGAGAATATAGTAAGCAGTGGTTGGTGTATTTTAGATTCACGTATGTTTTTTTCTTTTTTTTTAACTATTATATATGTAATTGATTTAACGAACAAATATGAAAATGAAATGCAGAGTAAACCTCCTGCTTTTTTTAGGTGGAGGTGGGATAATGCTTATACTTATTGCGTACTTACAACATAACGTTTTCCAAAACAGAACTTTATCTTTCGAGTGTTTTTGCAATTACCGAACTAGATATAATACTTATCTTACTTATTATAAAACGCAGATTGTGTGTGTGTGTGTGTGTGTGTGTGTGTGTGTGTGTGTGTGTACGTTTATATATTAGATCAGATTTCCTACATTTTTCAACTGATTCCAAAAAAACTTCACAGGACTGTGTAAAATTACCTTGCAGTGGTTCTGACAGCGCCAAAAATTGGAAAAACACAATTATTTTTGCACGAAATCAATTTGAAAACACGATTAAGTCGCCAGAATGAAAGGGGGGCAACTCATATCAAATTATACTTATTATAAAACCCAGGTTGTTTGTGTGTGTATGTGTGTTCGTTTATATATGGGATCGGATTTCTTACATTTTCAACCGATTTCAACAAAACTTTACTTTTTTTTGGCAGGTAGTGTTTCTCATTGTCTTGCACACTTTTTTTCTTTATTTTTACATTCAGAATGTTTTAAAAATTGCATTTACAAGACAATTGTTTATAATAAAATTCTATTCAATCGATAGACTCATAACGATTGAAAACGATGTTTTTGTTTGAGTTTGGGTTTGACCAGTTCGTTAAAAAAAAAATAAAAATAAAATAACAACTAATTAAGACATGCGTGTTTGCCAGCCTTGAACAATAATCTTTGTCAATTTTATTTTTCAGTCTTTATGATGGTCGATACTTGATCTATCTCTTACTGTTACATTCCCGGACAACGCCGGGCTCTACAGCTAGTATACAATATGTGAGCATTTTTTATTACAAAAATAAACAAAAAAAATTCCGAGACCAAGCGAAAGAGACAGGGAGATCTAACTGTAAATCCGTACAATATTTTGATGTTTTGATGCTATGGATTATTATTATTATTATTATTATTATTAATTTTATTTTCTTTGATTTCTGGCGTTTACACATTTCTTTCCGGGTCCCTCCCAGGGACCTAAGGTTAGAAATGGCATCATGACACTTTCCACTGAAAAAAAAAAAAAAATACATAGATAAAGCCCTTCGTAAGGTGTGGGCTGTACTTGTCAGAACAATTTTTTGTATCTCCTTGAGGCATGGACTTCCAGGAATCCCTTCAATTAGTCTACTGGAATCTTTTCCAACCAGTCCTAGGGCTCCAACTACAACAGGGATTGTTGATGTTCCCATATGCCACATTTTCGAGATTTCTATTTCAAGGTCCTTGTACTTTGACAACTTTTGAATATCTTCAAAGATACATTGCAGTCAGCAGGGACTGCCATATCAATAAGGAGGCACCGTTTTTGTTTGTCGTCTTTAATAACAATATCTGGCCGGTTGACCTTGATTGTTCTGTCAGTGTGTATTGTGCAATCCCATAGAATTGTAACAGGTCCTATCTCCGTAACCGGGTCTGGGTGGTATTCATACCAGTTTCTTTCAGTTTTCTTCCCGTAGAATTTGCAGATTTTCCAGTGCAGATATTGGCCCACTCTGTCATGTCGGGTTTTATATTCAGTGGGTGCCAACACCGTACAACCTGATACAAGATGATCAATCGTTTCTGGATATTTATCACAGAATCTGCATTTTGGGCTGACACAATATTTTAGTATATGTGCTTGATAATTCCGAGTTAGCAAGCATTGTTCCTGCACAGCAAGGATAAAACCTTCAGTTTCCGCTTTCAACCCTGCACTACGTAGCCACTGATGGGTACGGGTTTTGTCTACGTCAGCTTGTTTGGTACGGGCAGAGTATTGGCCATGAAGCAGCTTATCTTGCCATCGCTTCTGTAACTGGACGGTTGCATTCGTCTTAGCTATCTTTTTTAGGTATTTTGCAGTTTCAGCCGGTGTATTGTGTTGTAGTTGCATCTCTACGCCCATTTGGAATTCCATTTTGAATTTGTTAGCTTCTTTCATTACGGAGTAGAGACGCTTACTACTTTCATGTTCCTTGACGCATACCATCATCCAGTCTTCTGTAGTTTCCAAATATCTTTGGAGGCCAATTGTTGTAGTTTTGTAGGACAGTTCTAGTTGAACTAATCCTCTGCCTCCTTCGGATCTGGGCACATACAGACGGTCGACATCAGCTTAGGGATGATGCATGCGATAGCAAGTGAGTAGCTTTCTCGTTTTGGCATCCATTCGCTTAATTTCAGCGATGGTCCAGTTAAGGACATTAAAACTGTATTGCACCACAGGGACAGCCAATGTGTTTATGGCTGATATCCTGTTTTTTGAGTTTAGCTCAGTATTTAGTACCAGATGTACACGCCTGTAGTATTATTTTTTCCTTCATTTGGGGGTGTTGTATGCCATCTCCTTCGCTAATTCCTAGGTACTTATAAGCTTAACCATGCCCCAGTTCCCTAGTCTTTGTGACAAAATCTAAATCTATTAAGGGTGTTTCTGTAATTCTACCTTTCCTGAAAGTTACTTTTGCACATTTATCTAATCCGAAGTCCATACCTATGTCGTCACTGAAGTATTTTACAATATTGAGGAGGCCTTTCAACTCATTGTCGTCTTTGGCAAAGAGTTTGAGATCATCCATGTAGAGTAGGTGATTGAATATTTTCTTATTTATTTTGTAACCATAGCTACTGTTGTTCAGTTCATGTGTAAGAGGGATTAAGGATAAACAAAACAGAAGGGGTGACAGAGAATCTGCTTGAAAGTTTCCACGTCGAATACTCAGACGGTTGGATATGGCAGTGCCCCCGGTGTGACTAAGGTATAGTTTGGTGTTCCACATTCCCATGCTGTGCTTAAGGAAATTTAATACCACAGGGGAGACTTTGTACATTTCCAAAGTCTTAAGGATCCAAGAATGTGGAACACTATCAAAGGCTTTACGATAATCAATCCACGCTGCACTTAGGTTCCTGCGTCGTCTCCTGCAATTTTCCAAGATCATTTTATTTATCCGAAGTTGATCCTTGCAGCCATATGAACCTCTTCTGCATCCCTTCTGTTCCAGCGGTAGAGTGCTGTTTGTTTCGAGAAAGGAATAAGTACGGTTCGTCAATACAGACGTGATCAACTTATATATTGTGGAGAGACATGTTATCGGTCTATAATTTTTCGGGTGGTCTGTTACAGTTGTTTTTGGTATGAGGTATGTCATACCTTCAGTAATCCATTCCGGGGTTTTATAGGGATTATTTACAAGCGTTGATAATGTTTTTGCAAGAATTTCATGGATAGATGTGAGATAATACAGCCAGAAATTGGGCAACTTGTCACTTCCTGGGGATTTCCATTTTTGGGATTTCGTTAGAGCTTGCCTCACATCATCTGTGGATATATTTTCCCATTCTTGCAGAGGTGTATCCAGAATTATTATTATTACCCTATCCTATCACTACATGGACGAGGTAGTAGTTATAATTAAAACAGACGAGGAGAAGGCACTGTGGAGCAGGGGATAGCGGCTATGATTGAAGAATCGGAAACCGAATTCGAATTCCAGTCGAATCCATCACATCCACATACCTGCTAATGAAAAGGGAAAGGTATGAATCCTCTTCTTCTCACCAAAGAGTAAATAGCAGGACAGGCCGGGTTCTTTAGCCTTGGATGGTAGTTGGTCTACCGCAGAAAGTAATGGCAACCTACTGCGGGAAAAAAAATCTGCCTCGTCAGTCATACTTCGAAAGATTCACGATCGCCTTAGCGTGTATCACTCATGGCACATAACTGATTGGCTGATATGGACGATTATGACTCCCGAATATTTCCTGTCCTTTGTAGCTTAGTAAATTTAGTATTTTTTTTTCGCACCTAATCCCCGATCTGCCAACCTTTTACACAAGCTCATTATTTGTTTCCTGTTATATGTCAAGCCCCATCAACACTTGCTCTATGATGGCTCTCCACAATTTCCTGACCTTTGTAGGTCATAGTAAGCATTACATTTTTTATATCTCTTGTAATCTCTGATTCGTTAACGATTTACACAAGCTTGATCTTTTTATTCTCTGTGCCGTGACGCTCCAGTATTTGCGCGATCATGACTCTCCACTATTTCCTCTTTTCTATAGATTTTATTAAGTTATATCTTTTTACTATCTTTCCTAATCCCCGTTCTGTCAACATTTACACAAAGTCGTCCTTCTTTTATGTCCCATGAACATTCAGTACGTGGGGGTCATGGCTTTCCCCAATTTCCTCTCTTAGCAAAATTTGCCCTTTTGGCATCTCTACGCATCCCTTTTCTGCCAACGATTTACGAAACTCATTATGTAGGTTATGCTCGATATCACTCTTTCCATTTTGCCTACATTATTTCCTGTATGTGTCAACTTATCTAAGCCCTCTTTCCCCATTTTGTGTGAGAGTAATGTTAGTTATTTCCCTATGATGCTAATAATAATACTTCGCAGGAGCTGAGTCATGGGGAGAGGATTTTTAACAAATACCATAAGTATATAACATTTTCAGAAAAAGTTGGGAAACCAAAAACATTTTAAAGATAGGTATGAAAACAATTATATATATATATATATATATATATATATATATATATATATATATATATATATATCTAAATAAACACATATTTATCAATCCGACATATGTTTATCACTTTAAACGTTATAAACCTGAGAGGCATCTTATCTTGTTACTCCATGACAGACAATTAAAAGTATAGAGAGGCAACGATCATCATGAATATGTTGGAAAATGGAATATACACACACACACACACACACACACACACATATATATATATATATATATATATATATATATATATATATATATATATAAATATATATATATATATATATATATATACACATATATAAAGACACACACATATATATGAGGACCACACACACACACATATATATATATATATATATATATATATGTGTGTGTGTGTGTGTGTGTTTGAAGTTAATTTCATTCTTCACGAGATACAGATCCTTGTGATTGCTGATGAAGAACATGTGATTTTCATGATTGTGATGATGAATATGTCATTTGCGTCCATGATCGATTTCATCAAGATTCTTCTGATTAGGTTGAAGTGTAATTATACATTCTTATTCATCAAAAGTAGAGTCCCAGAGCGTTATAAAAAAAAAAAATAAAAAAAATCCTCGGAAAATTTTAGTCAAATATATTTAATCGTTTCTGAGATACAACGTTTCAAAGTAAAATTAAACAATTGGGCAATTTTGCTGTTACACCGCACTGTTATTGGTCAATTTTGCTGTTATATATATATATATATATATATATATATATATATATATATATATATATATATAATGTTATAGAGTAGTTTCACAGTGGAGGCTTGTATTTCACTAACTCGGTATTAAAAAGGTTCGACGTACACAACGTTAGGAAGTTGATATAATAGTTAATGACGCAGCAATCTAGTTGTGGTGGCTGATACTTTAATGTCCAACATCGACTGACTCAACAAAACACTGAGCGACTGGCGACTGCTACTACTACTACTTATCATAGGTGGGAGTGTCTATTAACTATAGTATAGGTGTGTTCCAGTATAACAATATATATATATATATATATATATATATATATATATATATATATATATATATATATATATATATATATATATATATATGTATGTATGTATGCTAAATAAATGCATATATATTTATCAAGCCGACATATTTCTATCATTTTAAACGTTATTTTTAGAGGATACACATATTTGAGTAGACGGTTCACTTAATATTAAACAGTATAATTTATTTATTTTTTTAATATTCGAGGAATATTTTTAAGGAAAACCGTACCCTATATGGCAAGATTCGAACATGTTTTTTCTTTTATCCAGTTTGTCACAGTTACGAACCTTGAAGGGCGTATATTTCGTAATATCTCGAATATTCAGATCGGGAGAGGAAAAATATATATACCGTTTAATAAATAAATTCAGCGTCTAAAATGGCGTACTCTACTCTAGGTCTTCTCGTGCTCAACTGAGAGCTACAACTGGAGGCCTATTGAAATTTTTTGATTTTCAGATATTTTGGAAAAAAACTGAGTTAACAATTTTTAAAGTACTTAAGATACCATGTTCACTCATAGCTGAGGATAATAGGATGTGCTGAAATTTATACAAAGAAAATATATATTTTTGTTGTATTTTTTGATGTGGATAATGATAAGTGTCTACAACAATGAAGATGAGAATAACAGTCCGAATAATGTAAATAATGTAAGTAACACTGATAAAAATTAAACAAAACCAAGAGGTAAATATTTTTGGTAAATGGTATGGTTCACATAATGTTGAAACAGAAACATCACTATTTACAGTTTTCAACAAAGCCTTTATTCAATCTACCCCCACCCAGTTATTGAATAAAGAGTCTGGTTTAAATTTCCATTAACGTTACCGGGTTCAACAAGCAAAAACTGAAGAAGGATGGCGAGCATAAGCCGAAATGTGTATATGACAATCATTCATCTCAGTAATATAGAGATCTGGAATATATATATATATATATATATATATATATATATATATATATATATAAAAACGAAATCGTTTCAAACTTTTAAACCTGGTTCTTTCTCTGATCTGGGTGTGTAATATTTACAAAAATATGAGCATGCTTTCACTCCATGTTGAAAAAATGAAACACGGAAATAAGCATACAAATAATACTTAATGATTTATAAAAAAAAACCTGTTTTCCTTTATTCTATGGAAAAGTATTGCCTTAAACCTCAGAATTCACATTTAATTTTATTACTGGTATATTTGTTTTGGGGTATATTAACAATGTTTTGCAAAATATTAAACTCCTAATTAATTATTGAGTTAATTAAGTATCTAAATTTCTGGCACTTGTCAGCTGTTGCCTAGGTTTCTCTGAGTGATACTCCTCCAGGCAACATCTCCTCACTCGATTTAAAGGGCGGACTGGGGTATTTGTCCGGTGTTTGACGAAAGAGGTCTTTGACTATATTTGAGACAATTCCATATGGTGGGGCAATTCACCGAGTGTACTTTAATCTCGGCCTTGTGTTAAAAATTAGTTTCGGGCTCAACTTGACTAAATAAACATATACTTAATAAGAACTTGAAAAAAATGACTGAGCAGCAAGCAGCAGCAGCATAATTATTTCGTTCACCGCGTTTTTAGAATATCGAATTAAATATATAAGTTTTATTATGTGACATTAAATTTATGTAAAAATAATTCTTAAATGGATTTTCATTAAATTTGTAATAAGAATAGGACGTTTGGTTCTATTTTACATTTTCATGGAAAATTTAAAAAAATAAACCAAACATTAATTTTAAATGCTTAGTTTAATTTTTGGTTTAAATATTAATGGATAATATTTATTATTTACTAGCTAAGGTATCCGATGCTGTCCGGGTGTATATGGCTGCAAATGTATACCCACACATCCAGTCTAGAAATGTCTGTCTACGTCCCCGCATTCATGATTCATCCATCAGTATTCTAATTTATTCCCCATTCATTATTTTTATGGTTTGTTTTTAGACATTGTTTTATTGTTCTTCTTGTGTGGTCGTTGCTCGGATTTAAATTGTTTCACTGACTTAGATATTCACTAATTTTCCCATGTCCGTAATAACATTCAAATAGTATTGAATTTTTCAAAAATCAAACAAAAACAGTGACGAAGCGTCATAGCTTGATTCAGCTGCATGTGAAAAGGCATGAATGCTCCTATCCTTCTTAGCATGTTTCCTGTAAAGCTGGGATTAATAAGGTTTTTTTCGGAGAATTTTTCCCTTTCAATACTTCAATAATCATTCTGAAACAATCTTTGCATCAAAGGTTGATTGAATGCCAATTTAGGATGGAATCATATGAAGAAACTATTGGCTAGATGGCAAATGTCGATTTTGTTAATTTGTCGCAGATTTCGTCCACTTAATTGAAATAATCTACATCGTAATTTTCGTTATACGCGGGGAAGAAGTGGGGTTTAAAACCACACTATCTTATTTCTTGCATGATTATAACTTTTTTTTGGCGATATGTTTGAAGAAAATCAGATAAAAAATGAGAATGTTATTCAAGTTTTTATTTTAAGTAGTACGAAAAACCCGACTTTTTCAGTTGTTTGCAATTTTTTATGTGAAGCCAATATCGCAGGAAAACGATCAAGCACTCTGCATAAACGACATAACATAAGCTATGTTTTACATTAAGTGCAAAGAACATCAGCTCATTCAGTAAAAATTTAGTTTGCTTGTAACTTTCCGTAGTTTTTGTAAAAAGTTGAATCAAACTTCAGTTTTATTGATCTTTCTGTCTAATCATGATCGGCTGGAGATTGAAAAGTTGATCTTAGCCTACTTTGGTAAACTTGAAACGTGTGTAAAACTTTATCGAAATCAGTCGAAAAATGTGGATGTACATAAATTGTATACACATACAAGGACAGATACACACTGACATATTTTGTTTTATAGATATAGATCTTAACTAAAAACACAACTAATCAAAAAATAATTCTATGAATGCATTTGTTATTTTTCAGCAACAAGTTAGAGAAAAATTATTAAAGTAATATTGCGAAATAATAGTGGTAATTTATTTTTACTAAATTTCGAAGTAAAACATGTACGAAAAGACTTATACGTGTTAAAATAATATAGATATTATCTTTATGTAATATTAGTTATTAATGTCATTTTACTTTAATCATTACAGTTCTGTCAATAACAAAAAGAAAATGTTGTAAAAAAAGAATCGCATATTCTTAACTTTTAGAAACAAATACACAGGTCGTTAAAAAGAGAATTCGTTTTGAAGCGTAACTGTTTGCACTATTTTAAGAACATTGAATAAACTTTTAAGAAAAAAATATTGGATAATAAACATAAAATTATAACAGACAAATGTTCAGTCAATGACAAAGCTGTCCTTTTTTTAGCATGCTTCTCAAAAACTTTAAAAGACCCCAGATTAATTTCGTTCACTTTCACAACGATTCACAATATCAAAAATAAATACAGAATTAAATATTCAGAATTTAATAATAATTATATATTTTAAATTTATGCAAAAACATTCTTAAATGTTTTCATTCATTTTTGTAATAGGCAAACGTTACATTAGCTTCTAGTTTACGTTTAATGGTAGATTTTTTAAACTGGAAAATAAAATAGTTTAATTTAAAAAAAAAAATATACACACAAATTACTCATAAGAATAATATAGCAAATCAAAATAAATACTTACTTCAATTAAGGGGAATATTTTGTTCTCCGTTTGTTTGTGATGACACTCACAAGTACACAGACACACATAAATGCAGGCGGACACATGTTGCTACATATGAATCGCTACAATGTCAGCAGCGAGATAGAATCAAAATTGCGAACATACATATGAATGTGTAACACATGATTATGAATATAGGTCTGTATGTATAAATTATCATGTATGTGACTATATGCATGTGTGTCTATGTGTGTGAGAGTTTATATCCCAAACGACTCAGGAGAAGATTTTCCTCCCTTCCACTAACACACAGAAATAATAAAACAGATATGAAGCTTAAATAGACCTAAATTTGAAAAAAATAAAACAGATTGTTTAAAGATCCCAAAAGCGTGAAACATAAGCTCACAAACAAATGTCCATACAACTGCATATATATATATATATATATATATATATATATATATATATATATATATATATATATATATATATATATATATATATATATATATATATATATATATATATATATACGGGATTATAGAGGAGCCGTTTTGACCAAATTGTTGTTCGGCTCGGAATCATGAACCATATCGAGGTCACATATAAATCTGCTGCAGCACAAAATGCAATATGAGTGGACCTGAAACTTTATGGATACAGTCACAAATTCACTGGGATGGTCATGTTGCATGTAATAACGACAGAATTCCTACGGTCCTCATGTATAGCCAGCTTGACAGTGGATGAAATGTGTGTTGAATTGCCGTGGCTCATGTATAAAGAAAAGCTAAAGGCTAAACTCACATTGGGTCAATGTGTTTCATACTAACTTCGTGCGAGTTTCCCTGGATATAAATAACTGGAGATATTTGTGCCAGAGTTGTATCATTAATTTCGAAATCACTTGGATTGGACATCTGAGAGACGAAAGACAACAGCGAAAATTGTCAGCAAATATCATTGTGTCCATGTCACGAGATCATCGATGTGGCACAATGTTTGGACTTGTATGCAAGTCAATAATCGGATTGAAGTGACACATACGACACAACTATACAATCTTTATGAAGCTGTAAGATCCTCATACGTCGAATTCGACAGGAGTGTTATCGTATATATATATATATATATATATATATATATATATATATATATATATATATATAGATAGATAGATAGATAGATAGATAAATGTGTGCATATATATATATATATATATATATATATATATATATATATACGTACGTATGTATGCATGTATATGTGTGTGTGTGTGTGTTTTTCCCCAAAGCCTGCCAAAGAAGATAAAAGTTGACACTATAATAGACATAAGAGGGAAAATTCGGCAATAAAGCAATCAAGAAAAATCCGACGAAAAGGAAGCATCAAGATAAAAGACAAATAAAAGGAAAATGTATTTTGTCTATTTGAAATATTAAATTAAATCTATTAGCTTGAAATAAAAGCTAAAATAAACACGCACAAACACACACAAACTATATATATATATATATATATATATATATATATATATATATATATATATGTGTGTGTGTGTGTATATGTATATATATATATATATATATATATATATATATCTATCTATCTATCTATATATATATATATATATATATATATATATATATATATATATATATATATATATGTCCAGACGTCCAGACATAAACACACATACACACAGATGTATATATATACACATACACATATATATATATATATATATATATATATATATATATATATATATATGTGTGTGTGTGTGTGTGTGTAGTTACCTCAAAAGAGTTCGTGATACCTATCGATTAAAATGATTGTATTCAAGTTAAAAATCTTAAAAAAATTGTTTCAATTTTTAGCAAATAAATTAGTTTTAATATTTGAAATAAGTAATATATATTTTCTGTGTTTCAAAAATAATTTCAATTTAAATATATATATATATATATGTGTGTGTGTTTCCCACACACACACACACACACACACACACACACACACACACATATATATATATATATATATATATATATATATATATATATTATTTGATAATTAGCAAGGATAATTCCAAAGAGGATATAAATCCAAATAGAGCTCAATGTAAAAACAGACCAAATAAAATGAAGATGAATGCGGATATTTTAGAAATCCATGGTAATAATTTATCTCGCGAGATCAATGAGATCTCGGCTCTTCAGTCCAAGCAATTTTAAAACTATAAATTTTACAATAGTAAAATTTTTGTGCATACATGTACCCACAGAGATCGCGCGACAACCAAAGTCTATAATGATTTTTTTAATTAAAATATCTTTCATGAAACTTTTTTTTTAATTTCCAGCTAATATATTAAGTGTAATATTTCCAATAAAGAAAATATATTTTCTGTTTTTCAAAACTAATTTAAATTGACTGGAATTACTTTTCGTTCTGAAGTTGTTGATATAGCTGCTTTTAGTGCTATTTTAGCGCTGGCTGTTTATTTAAAATGTTGACAATTCGACAGCTCCACTGACAGATGGAATTTTATCTAAATTTTTATACTGTATCTATACAGCGAGGGAACAAATATTTGTACACATACGAATTTCAATTTACTGTATTTCCAACTAATGAATAAACATACTTTTTATATAATTAACTCTAAACAGATGCACAATATATAAATATGCATAGAAAACTGAAAAAAATGATTTAATATAATGAAATCCATTTTACCTATTTTAATGGTGGATAATTATTCGTACAATACAAAAAAAATAAAGAATACATAATTTTCATTTAATACTTTGTAGAATACCCATCATTTACTTCTACAACAGCCAACCACTTCCTGTAGTTTTCAATTAATGAATTTCAAATTTTAGTTGGCATTTTATTCCATTCCTCTTTGCATAAGTTCTTCAGATGTTTGTTGCAGCTCTCTATTGGATATTTTCAAATAACGCCACAGATTCTCGAACGATTTTAAATCTGAGAACTGACTTGGCCATTTCAGGATATTTACATTATTAATGCAAGGCATTTCATCGTAGATTTTGCAGTGTGCTAACAATCATTATCTTGTTTGAAGATTCTCAACCATAATCATTAAATTGCTTACAAAATATTTTGATATGCTGCAGAATTCATTCTTCCATCTATTACTGATATGTTGCCAGTGCCTTTTGTAGAAAAACATCCCCAAACCATGATGCTGCCACCACCAAATTTCACTGTTGGAATTGTGTTCTTTTGTTTGAAGGCATCGCCATCTTTCCTCCGTACAATATTTCTAGTATTACGTCCAGAAAAAGTCAAGTTTGGTTTCGTCTGTTTATGATACTCTTTCCCAATACGATTTTCTTATGCTCACGAATGGATTTCAACCTGGCTTCCCTGTGTTTCTTTTTTCAATAGCAGTGGAGTTTACAAAGCGGAGCGTGACATTAGATTGTTTCTATGAATTACATTTTTTTTATTGTCAGTTTAGTGACTCAGATTCCTGATGAATACAAATCATTTTGTAACTATTGAATTTTGTTTAGTTTGACGCTTTCATTTTTTCGGAGATCTTCAAGAAATCTTCCGTAGAGCACCTGTTTTTTTATTTTTATTTTCCAATGTTTTGAGTTTTTTTTTATACCTTGCAGCGAATGAACGAATGATAGTAAATGGAATATTGAGTTTGTCTAAGATTTTTCTACAAAATTTTACCTTCTCTCCTGAGCTTAACAATTATTTCTTTTTACAATTTTGTCTATTCTTTAACTCTTGACATGATGATAACCTTCTTAAACGAATATCAATTACAGAATGTCCTTTTTGTATATTCTAGACAACAGACAACTATTGATGACATCATTGAAAAATTCTAAAATATTCCCCTTTTCACACATGAAAATGGTAAATGGTATTCATTTCTATTGAATCACTTTTCTGTTTTCTGTGCATATTTAGTTATTATGCACCTGTGGACAGTTAATTATATGAAAAGTATGTGTATTCATTAGTTGGAAATACAAAATAAATTAAAATTTGTATGTCTACGAATATTTGTTTCCGACAAATATATGGAATATGCCGTGAGCACCTTTTTATACAAATTTGTAACTACCCAGTAATATTAAAAACATTCTCTGTAATCGAATGTTTTATTGGCTTTAAGTTCACCACAGGTATCGCTTTTACTTTTTCATAATGTCGTGTATGGACGTCGCTATGTAGAAATATCAGATCTTTTATACACATAAAACACACACTCAAAATTACTTTTAAAATATTAGCAGTCGATAAATTGTAATAAGGCTTTTCATTTATGATTATTAAATATAGTATATTTATTATATATAACCAGAAAATTAATCCGTAATTTTAAAATATATAAAAAGTTTTTGAATAATTATAATTAGAATAATAAAAATATATATTATTTACTGGGTGAAAATGGTTTCCTTGTGTGTTTCTATAAATTATTATTCATAACACAGATCTTAATAAATGCAGTAATTGAAATTTGGAAAAAATATTATTAAATAAAATACATGCAACACATATTTTCTATAACTCTCATTAGTCAAATCACTATTTTACTTCGATTCTGTCCACCCGTATTGTTTGTAGTCATAAGATTTAACCACTATGAAACAATATTTAGCCTATCTGAAATAAATAGACACATATAGATATTTTGAGGCCAATTTGTGTCTTGATTATTTGACGTCTGCTTAAATACACTGGTGTGTTAGGTAGAAATTGTGGTAGGGTTACATAAGCTGAAGGACGATGTGTTTGTTTTATCTGCAGAGAATGATGAGTGGAATTAAAGAGAGGAAAGAGATAATTATGAAGTGTTGAGTTTTCATGAAAATATTTCTAATAAACAATCAGAAAATAATGTTTTCCAGCTAGGTGAATAATTGATTTCCGTATAGCAAAAAGGCTTCGATAATTTGTAAGTTATAAAGAAAATGAAATACAATTGCAACACAATGCCTATTGGATAATTAGCACATTTCGTACGTATAATGTAGCGTGATTGGCTTATCCACTATCATATATATATATATATATATATATATATATATATATATATATATATATATATATAGAGAGAGAGAGAGAGAGAGAGAGAGAGAGATACATACATACATATATGTAGATAAATTGAAAGAAAATGTAATTTAGATAAATATCTACTTAAAGAAATTGTTCAGCACATAATTAGACAAGAAATTAAAATTGACGATTGAACGGAATCTATCTATCTATATATATATATATATATATATATATATATATATAAAAAGAAATATGTTGTAGTGGTTCCAACGAGAGAAAAGTATGTATATTAAAAAGAAGAGGGTGCCGCAAACGTTTTTGGTTGTAATGTGGATTTATTGAGAAAAAATATTATACTTTGTTTTTTACATAATTTCACGACACGTGTTTCTGGTCTGGTCTCGCAACCGTTATCAGGTGAAAGTGGAGATTTTTACATATTATTAAAATAATTAATTTTTCTTCATGTTCAATGTGGAATATTCTCGATATGAGACATTCTGTTTGTGTGTTGGCAATCCGAATTTTTTTTCTAGAATTGTCAATGAAGAGTTCTGCGTGAAGGGTCATAAAACAATTAAGGTTTGTCCAGCGAGTAGTTATCGGCATTTAATCTTTTAATGTTTTAGTGACCTCTATGTGCTCTTGAATCTGTTTCTATTTTGGCGTGTTCCTGTCAGCATGCGTGTATATATGCGTGCGTATATTTCCTTACTACGAGGAATTCGTAAACTTATTTGTACTTATACACATACACACACATACGCACATACACACTATCCCACCACAAGTAGTCAGTACACACACACATATATACACATATTTCCCAAGCTACATGGAACCAGTACACACACACACACACACACACACACACACACACACATACATACACACGCACACACACACACACACACACACGTACTTCTTAAGTTGTCAACATCCGCATATACATACATAAATGTATGTATGTGTACATACACATATATATATCTCCACATGTCTCCCGTATATGAGTGTGCGTCCATGTATGTGAGCGATCATTGTATTTGGTCACCCTGTGTGCATGTTTTTTTTTTTTTTTTTTTTTTTGTGGTGGGGGTTACGATCTATTCAGTTCGGGTTTGAATTTGTCTATAAAGTTTTTTTCCTGTATTTGTAGATACGAGTAATTGTCTGTTTGATATATCGGCATGATATTAAACTTACCCTGGTTACATTTGAAAATGTGTTGTGATACAAAAAGTTTTCTGTTGTCTGTCAATTTTATATTGCTTTTGTGTAGGGAGACCCTGTTGTTCAGTTGTTGGCTGATGCCTATATATGACTTCTTACATTTTGTGCATTTAAGTGCATAAACTACATTTTTGGAGTTGCAGTTTAAGTTTTTGTTTATTGTGAATGTTTTTTTTGGGTTTTCAAAAGTGTAGGAGTTTCCTTCTATAATGATGTCACAAACTCCACATCTTTTTTGTTGCATTTTGTGACTCCCTGTATTTTGTGTTGACTAAATTTAGATGAGGTTAATATGTGTTTTAGGTTTCTAGATTGGCGTTTGCTCTTAATTATTTTGGTTGTTTTTAGTATATTATTCAGTTTATTATTCTTGCTGAGTAAATCTAGATTTTTGTGATTTCTGGGAATATTTCTGGGTTGTTTTTGTTGTACGTTGAGACATATGCTAGAGTTTGTTCGACGTTACGTTTCTTTTTATTTCTAAGTTGGTCTAGAGGAATTTCTTTCGCGAGTTCAATACCTTTGTTTATTAGTGTTGTGGGGTAGCCTCGTTTCTTGAGAGTTTTATGTAGTTCTTCTAAGCGGATTTTTCGGAGATGTTTATCAGTCACTATTGTACAAATTCTACGTGCTAGGGAATAGGGATGGATTTTAGGCAGATTTTTTTGGGTGATGGCTCTTGAAATGTACGTATTGTTGGGTGTCTGTGGGTTTGTGGTAGATATCTGTGATTATGTGGTTGTTTTTATTTCTAATGAGTATATCTAAAAATGGTAATTCGTTAAAATTATATTCTTGCGTGAATTTGATTTTTGGGTGTAAGTTTTGAAGTAGTGTATGGAATTGGTTAATATCACCCCATGATGATTTCCAAAAGATGAAGCAATCATCTAGATATCTTTTCCAAGATTTAGTGAATTGGGTCTTTATATTTGTCCCATATATTTGTTCTATCTTTTCATAGAGGTTTTCTTCTAGGTAAGCTAATGTTAGGGTGGCATATGTTGGTGCCATTTTGTTCCCCATCGCAGTACCTAGGGTTTGATATAGTTTTTGTTGTCAAATTCAAAGGTGTTATTGTTTAGAATTAGGTCTATACTATCGATAATGAACTCTTTAGTGAATCTCGGATGTAGTATTTCTGGATGTTTTTCAATCCAGAATGAGATCGCTTTTTTCCCTAGTTCATGGGGTATGTTACTGTATAGGCTACTGATGTCAAAAGTTGCCATAAGCGTTCCCGGATCTACCTTTTGTGGTATGCAGCTAAGGAAATGGATATCGTCTCTGATGTGGCTTTTAATTTGTTTAGTATATATATATATATATATTGAGAGAGCGAGATATGAATATACTTAAATATATATGATCATTGCGATATGGATAAGTTTATGGATAGATAAATATCTACATACCGAGAAAAAATCATCAAAAATTTAGATAAATAGATTTTAATAAACAATTTGACGGAAGAAGATATAAGTATACTGATTATAAATTAATTGATTTAAAATATGTTTCTTTCCGCTACACAGTTCTAACCATGTTTCAAAAATGGAAGCTAAAAGCCACGAATTTAATTTTGCAATTAAATTAAAGACATTAGTTCCATTTCATCCTCAAGCTAATTTTGGAGTAACTTTTAAAATTACTGAGTTTTAAAGACACAGCAAAAATCACGTTTCCATGGTTACAGATAAATCTACTTCAACTGGACAAGGGGTGCTTTGGTTTTCCTTATGTCTGTATCATTGTATCGGTTATTAGCTACATTTTGGTAAGGGGTAGGGATGTATTTTACAATCAAAACTGACATCCGTTGAATGTATGTCGTCTGGGTTTTTTTTTTTAAATTTATTGTTAACGGCAAAAAAATTCTTACGGCATTTTTTTCTATTTGTAAATTTAAAGATTTTCGGGGTTGTTCAGATTAGAATATTTTTTATTTAACTACGATTTGAAATATTCTCATTTTTAATTTTTATTATACTATATTTTTTTATGAACAGTTAAATATATTAGAATCCCTTATATTATTTAGGATTTTTTTACATCAATTATAAGTATGTATATTAGGGTACATTTTTTTAAGTAAAATTTATGACTATGACGGCAAAAATAGTTACCTAATTTCACTGATTTAGTAAACTTTTATTTTTTACATATATAAACCTAGTAATATATTGTTTCTCATGTAAGTACAAAGGACATGGGTCATTCATAAGCTTACATCTCCTGGCATTTCATATTAATTTTATTTTATTATACGTGTTTTATTGGCTTCTTTTAAGTGCGTGTAGTACTAAGTAAAAGGAGTTTAGGTTAGAATTCATTTTATTTAACTACAATTTTAATTACAACTTTAAAATATTTTCATTGTTAGTTTTAATAGACTATATTACTTTATAACAGAAGGAAAAGTATTTGAAATTGCTTATAGTAAGTAAAATTATTTTTCCATATTAAAGTATATGTATATTACGATTTTTAAACTTTTATATTTAAATATTATTTAAGTAATATTTATGGCACTTACTGCAAAAATAGCCAATTCATTTCTCAGATTTAGTAAACTTTATTTATTAATTAATTAATTAATTTATTTTAAATATATATAAACTAAGTAATAAAGTTTCATATGTATGTACAAAGGACATGGGTCGTTCACTGGCCTACATCATGTAGCTTTTCGTTATAATTTCATTTTTCAGTAGGTGTTTTATTGGATTCATTTAATTTCCGGTAGTACTTTTTTTTAGAGGCGTTTAGGTTAGAATACATTTTATTTAACTGTAATTTTTAAAAGATGCTTAGGTTAGAATTCGTTTTAACTACAATTTTAAATACATCTTTAAAATATTTTCACTGTTATTCCAATAGACTTTTTTTTTATAAAGAAAAAACAAGTAAATGTAATATAATTACTTACAGTATATACAATTATTTTTCATGTTAAATATAAGCATATATACTACCTGATTGCCCCTTTTTTAATTTATTTTTATTTTTAAATTTTTAAATATTATTTAAGGAAAATTTTTGACAATGACGGCATATAATAGCTATTTCATTTCTCTGATTCAGTAAATTTTTATTTTTTATGAACTTAGTAATATATAGTTTCTCGTGTATGCACAAAGGACATGGGTCGTTTAATGACCTACATATTCTAGCTTTTCTTATTAACTTCCATTTTACTGTAGGTGTTTTATTTGATTCTTTTAGGTGCCAGAAGTATTTTGAGAGAGATGTCTGATTTTTATATTTTTTTATTCTAAATGAAGTTTGATGTTGGTTGAATCTTTTTTTGAATTCATGGCTAGTGCAACTTATATATATATTTATGTTTTCAGGACTTTCAATAGAAGAGATATTGCATTGGTATACTAATGATTCAGTGAGACATTTATTTTGTAGAGGGCAATTATGAGGGTTTATACAGTTATATAGTTTTTGTTTATTTCCATCAGTTTTTATCTTTATTTTTCCATTGTCTAAATTTTTTTGGTTTTGATATAAGTGTATATTTAAGATATATGCATTATGGTTCTTAATGATTTTTTCTAAGTTTTCTGTACAACTATAACTCAATTTTAGTGTGTTTACTTTCACTAGTAAAATGCGTGACTATTAATGCGAGGAATTTATGTCCTAATTTGTTCTTTACCATTTGGTTGTATGGGGGAGTATACCAAATAATTTTTCTACGTCTGTTTTTTCTATGCTTTCCATTTTCATTTTTTATATAAGTTAGTTTTGGGTTTTTGTAGCCACTCTCATTTAGAGCCTTATTATAGGAATTGATATGCTCATCGAAAATCTTATCATTTGCTGAATTTGGACTAATTCGTTTGCTGATAGATAACGGTATATGTTTAATTATAGATGGGGGTGATTTGGTTTAGGGTGTATATATAAAGGATTGGTGTTGGGTTTTTTATAAGGTGTGTATGTATTTTTATTTAGATCTAATGTTATATCTAGGAAGTCCACTTTTTTTTTAATTTAGTACTAACCGTAATTTTTAAGCCCATGCTTTTAAATTCTTTATATAATAACTTTCTAATTCTATCTTTTTTGAAGTTAGTTGAGTTTCTAATAACCACAAGTTCATCGTCTCTGTACAAACCAATGTCATTTGTATTAATATCATAGTGCGCTGCAAGGTTGTGTAATATAAAAAAAGACCAATGAGATCAGAAGACTCAGCTGAGTCTAGTGATCCCATTGTGATGTCAAATTGGGCGTAAGGATTCGAGCAATGGATTAAGAATTCTTACGACCAATTTGACATCACAATGGGATCACTAGACTCAGATAAGCAAGGAAAACGCCGTAATTATCCATATGTTTTATTTATTTTCCAAAGTATTCTCAATATCACCCAAAAACATCTCCAGCGCTGAACGTTTAAGACAAAAAGTTCATGTATTTGACAGTTATGTATGTTGTGCGTACCTCTGAACTCGCTACGTTGATTCCCCACCAAAAAATATTATCGCTAAGTAATATATATATATATATATATATATATATATATATTGTTAGAGCGAGATATGTATATACTTAAGTATATATAATCATCGCGATATGGACAAGTTTATAAATAGATAAATATCTACATACCGAGAAAAAATCACCAAAACTTTATATAAATAGATTTTAAAAACGATTTGACGGAAGGTGATATAAGAATACTGATTATATATATATATATATATATATATATATATATATATATATATATATAATGATAATAATATATATATATATATATATATATATATATATATAGAGAGAGAGAGAGAGAGAGAGTTAGAGAGAGAAAGAAGAAAGAAAGAAAAAGAGAGAGAAAGAGTATGAGAGGGCTGCGGGACAGAAATATATATTAACAGATAGATAGATAGATTTTACCGTTGATCTATAAATTCATGAAGGAATGTGGAAACATTCTACTGAATCAATTTCTAGTTCTCTTGCTATGAAAGTTTGAAATGTTTTATCAACAGAATCTATATTAAATATTAATAATTCTATCATTCATTTATCGCGTTGAATATGTTTTCAGCTGCATCTGGACTAGTGCACTTGCTATATGTTTAGACATCCTTGACAATATCCAAAGAACAATCCAGCTTCCGTGATCTTCTCATATATATGATTTCATGGTGATTGATCTGATGAACTTTCTACTTGGGTACCTATATTTTATGGATTTAAGCGCAGTACTAGATTGGTGGCATGGTCTCATCCTTTTACAGGTGAAATGGCTAGATGTAATCGTAAATTCTATGCTAGCAGTCTTTTCATCTTACTTACGCTTGCGAAACTCTCTGCCGGCTTCTTCATCCCCAATCAACATTGATTTTCAAAAATTTAAATGCAATGTCGTAAATCGTTATCTTCCGTCTTCTTGATTTTGGTGGTTTTATTGTTTTCAAATAGTGATTTTTCTCATATTCTGTAACACATAGTATCCCTTTGTGTTTAACTGTCTTTATTGCTTTTTCTGGAGTAAAAAAAAAAAAAAACTCAAAACTATTGGCGGATTTTTTTTATGTAAAAGACTAATGAATTTTCTGTGTTAAAATTCTCTTGATCACCTGGCCTTTGTTCCAGAGAGTACATGTGCGATATGTTGAAAATTAGAATTCTGTGTATGAAGTGAAAAAGTCTAGAAGTATTATGTGATGCCTTAATAAAAGCATAGGAGAATGGTTTAAGAATATTTTCTAATCCATGCCATGAAAAAAGAGAAGCGTGGCTAACGGCAAATGTTGGACAAACGTGCTACTAGAAATGTACACCGAATTAAGTGATCGTGAGATTATGCTTAAAAATTCATGCATAATACGCACTTACACCATTCTTATCTAAAAGAACTAGAAAAAATACGCATTAAAAGAGGGAATAAACGAACCAGAAATTTCATCAGGCAGTAAATTTCTTTGTCGTCTATAAAGTATGCAAAATGAAAGTTTTAGGCATGTCTGACTGAATAAATTACAAAAAATATGCTTCCTTACATATTGACGAATATTTTTTCCCGTATATTACAATTGAATGAGGCAAGATATGTAATGTAACAGTGAAAATCACTTTTATTTCCCAAGTACTTTCCATCTCTTTTGGAGATCATCATCGGTGTTGCAACCGTTAAAGCAATATATATATATATTCTCTTTTGTGTTTAACATCGGCAGTTGACTGTTATGATGTAGCGATCATTAGAACGTGTAAATCTATCCATTATTTGAAATTTCTAAACAGATATCACAACGTTTTTAGCGATTTTGAACTACACTTTCCTATCCTTTTTATTGCACTTCATATACCGTACCTCATACATCGTATCTAATATTGCAAATATATACTAACTCACCTATTCATGTTAGAGCGTTTTTTTTTGTTTTTTTTTTTTAAATTAAATATATTTAGAATGCTGGCTTCGATATTTGATGCAATTTTGGTTGCTTGTTTTTTTACGCTAAACACAGAGACCATTTGTAGTTTTGGGGGTATAATAACGATTTACGTATGCATGTCCCTCTAACTAACCCAGGCATGATGGGGAGATATGAACACATACTTTCCCAAAGGTTATTCACGCGTAAGTGAATATGTCTGGGATTGAAACTCAGCGCTCCAATCCTAAGCCAGCAACCATTACAACACTCGCATATTTAAACTCATAACATCTGGTATACCCATGCGGTGATCCATCTAAGTACTGACTGCTTAACTTCGGTGATAAATCGGGAACAGGTTTTTGAATATGATATGCGTGCAAGCCTTGAACTGTTCTTAAGTGTTACGTTAATCAGCGGGATAGTATTGTAGTTGTGAAACCAATGTATGCCTTTGAATTGTTATTAGAGTAGAATTTACTAATTGGACGTTTGACTTCACAAACAAAAGTTTTTCTGGTTTTAGTTTTATGTTGCATCAGTGGTTTTTTTTTAGTTTTTATAATAATTTGAATTTCTTATTATGTACCTATGCTTATTTTATATTTTTTTCGTTTAGTTTGTTTTTCCGGCGTAGTTGCTTTCTCTGAAATAATCTAATATAAAGTATGTTTTATTGTTCTAAATAATGCTTGTTTGTTTTTCTATTTGTAAAATGTTAATGTTTTGGCATTCATGTTAGTACATCTGTGAGCATAAATTTCATTTATATTCCTTTACTATGGGAATAAATTTGTAATCTGTAATAAAAAATTACATTGACCTATTTTTGTGGATCAGTTTTAATATTTTATATTTCTAGGATCCACATTGGTTATATACGAACGGATTTGTTACCTCTCTCCCTCCCCTCTCCCTCCTCTCTTTCTCTTTCTGTTCTATATATATATATATATATATATATATATATATATATATATATATATATATAAAAGAAAGAGGTTGTCGTGGTTCCAACGAGAGAAAAGTATGTATATTAAAAAGAAGAGAAGAGAGGTGCCGCAATCGTTTTTGGTTGTAATGTGGATTTATTTAGAAAAAGATATTATGCTTTGTTTTACATAATTTTTGGCAATGTTCTTTCTGGTCTCGAATTACTTATCGGCATTTTACCGTTTTCAGGTATATGCGGATATTTCCCCCCATACATATACATATTATTAAAATAATTAATTTTTCCTTATATTTCGGAATAAATATGGAAAAGAATATATATATATATATATATATATATATATATATATATATATATATAAGAAATGAGCGAAGTATGGAGTGATTTGATCAAAATTTGTGTGTTTTTTGTGTGTTTTGTGTGTGGGTTATGATCTATTTACTTCGGGTTTATTTTTTTCTTGTATTTGTAGGTACGAGTAATTGTCTGTTTGATATATATATATATATATATATAAAAGTATATATATATATATATTTTATGTCCCTGTGTGTGTGTGTGTTGAAAAATTATTATTCTTGAGAATATTTCACAAAAGACATTGGAAGCTAAAGTTGATCTAGAGGAATTTCTTTCGAAAAACCTTTGTTTATTAGTGTTGTGGCCTAGTTTCGTTTTCTGAGAGATTTATTTTGTTCTTCTAAGCGGATTTTCGGAGATGTTTATCGGTCAAAAAATATATCAAAATATCTGGAACACCCTCTCTATATATAGAGCCATCGAGAAACAACAACCCCAATTTTACCAAGAAACTCTCAATGGGAAAACTCAAAATGTAAGGAAGAAGAACCCCGGATATATTAAAAAGCAATCATTATTATTTTTAAGCCCCATCCCAACAAGAAAACCAGTTTACTAAACCTATATACACTTACAAATGAAATCAACCTACTGAAATAAATTTTGTTCCTAAAGCAATATAGTAGACTTAAAAAAAATACCTTAGAATTTGAACGAACAAAGAGAAATATTTAGTAATAGCGAGAATATTACATAACAATATCCCAAGACAACCTCACATATAGACAATTCGTTGAACGTATAAATCATGGACAGAACATATATAAAACAAAAATTCTAGAAACACTAGTACAAAGTGGTTACTAACAAAGACAAAAAAACATTATAAAAAAATTACAAAACTCTGCACAACACATAATAAAATATTAACAAAAAAGAAGGGTTTCCTAATAAACTTTGTACCGAAAACAAGTAATTTCTACGGACTACCTAAAGTTCATAAATCGGTAAATAAAAGCGCTATGCATACACAAAAAATCTGAATACATTAGAAAAGACCAATAGTAAAGGACCAGTCTGTCCCAGAAACTCAGGACATTTGAACCATATACTAAACCCAAAACGATAAGAAATACAAACGTTCATCAGTAAATACAGTAACATACCCCCATGAACTAGGGAAAAAAGCGATCTCATTCTGGATTGAAAGACGATGGAGGATACAAAAAAAATGGAAACAAAATAAAATATTTAAAAGCTAAAACCTCAAATTAATTGTTTTATGGAAAATTCAAAAGAAATTCAGTTACTAAATAAAACAGAGAATGTCTCAATCGAGAATAAAACATGAACATAAGGAAATAATTAATTATTTTTAATAATATGTGGAAATCACCTGAAGACAAATAAAAACTATAGTAAAACAAAGAACTAAATTTTAGTAAAAATACGTAAATTGATGTTCAATCAAATGTTAATGGATTTTTATCTTTTATTTGTTTATAACTATATGATATAATGGGATATACTTAAATTTAGAAATGATTGGCTGGTGTCCGTCACCGATACGACGCCCACTGGACTACGCATACAGTCGCTAACAAGACAAATATAATATTTTATAACAATTAAATTTAGCTCAAACTAAATTGTTTATCAATGAGTTATTTTTTTTAACATGGTTATCTTTTATTTAATTTTCTTTCTTTATACTCTCGGATAACGGTACGCAGTTCACGGCTTACGCTTTTAAAGAATTTTTACAATGCCCTTTGTATAAAAGGTCAAATGGACAAGCTGAACAATTTGTGGGTACTTTTAAGATTTTGAAAAAAAGTAGAATATAGCGGATAACGCCGAATCTATACACCATCGGGCATTATTGATGTTCGCAAGAAAAATTAAATCAGTGTTCGATAAGAAAGGATAACAAAAGGACACGATTTTTTTCAAAATGGAAGAAAATGTCTTTTCGGAATATATAAAATGGAAAAGAAATGTGGGAAGATGGCGTAATAAGGTCACGAATTGGTATATATATATATATATATATATATATATATATATATATATATATATATATATATATATATATAGTGTGTGTTGAAAAATGAGAGCACAAAAGACATTTTAAAGAAAAAATTCCTGAAGAAAGGCCCGCAAGAATGGAAGAACCCATGCAATTCAACATCCCCAGGAAGGCAATAACACCAAAACTACAAAGTTCAGTAAATAGTGAAAGCTCCAGAAAGACGATGGAGGATACAAAGAAACAAAATAAAATATTTGCTAAAACCTCAAAAGGGGAATGTTAGTGTAAATAAAACAGCCGGATAACACAAATGAACTAGGTAAGACGCCTTAAATAAAGAACTTAAATTTAGTAAAAACTACGTTGGAAACAATCAGAAAGAATTCTAGAGTTGTCACGATACGTAGCCTCAGCAAGACATAATATTATAACCGCCAGGAGTGAGTTATAACACTTTCTTTCTTTATCAGTATATAAGTTTACACACTTTGTATAAAAGTAGAGCGATCTGATTAGAGTAATATTATATAGGTTATTTTCATGATTTGGGATAACTTAGTATTAACTTGGTATTAGTTTCTTTTAATCAATTCACTCCAAGGAAGGCAATAACACCACTAAGTTGGAAGGGGCTGCTAGAAGTGAAAGAGATTGAGATGAACCGGAAACCCAGTCCTAAACAGGAGACAAGGGATAAACGGCTACTCCTATTCAAAAGATGTAAGAGGAGTATGAATCGTACGATAAATTAATCATCTACACCTACTGAAGAATACAAACATAAATAAATGGTACATATCAGAGTTTACGCGTAGACCCTAGAAGAATAGAGTTCAAGGAGAATTTAGAAGGAACCGGAAGTCAATCCTAATGAGCAAAAAATTAGTAACATTCTACACTAGTACAAATAACCAGAGAGGAAAGTGAACTAGACAATAATCGAATCTATCTACACCTGAGATATGAATTGCATTTATTGAAAATATAAATTGAAGTACAGTTTATTTAGTTAAAATATGACTGGGTTAATGAAATACTTTTCAAATAAATAAATCTTTTGTGCCACACTGTACATAAGAATTCAAGTGTGCGTGTGTATGTGTGGGAGGGGGGGGTCTTGTTTGTGTGTATGATTGTGCACACGCGCGTGCGTGAATACCAGAGTGTCGGACATGATAATCTACTGAAAATTAACTTGAATACTAATGAAAATTTCAAAATATACATATGGAACAGTAATGGTATCTGAAGCCGTCGGCTTGATTTGTGAGTTTCTTATTTCTTTTTGTAAGTGTATATCTCAACATATGTAAGCTCTTTTTTCTTTATTCCCATATATTATTTACAGTCTGTATTCAGTTCGTTTGTTTGTAGGAGTTACTTTTCACCTGCCAGCACGCGTGTCACGAATCGAAAATAAGAATATTGATAGGGAAAAAAATACTGAGCACGATATATATATATATATATATATATATATATATATATATACCTACACGTACATTATGAGAGATATTATTTTACAAGTCATTCATTCCGTGTTTAAAAATCATAATACTATATAATATTAATCTTTCTATAAGTTAGTAATTAGATTTTTTATATCCTTATTTTTTCAATGAGATGCAGGTTGTAGAAATCATATGAAAGATTTATATGAAGTTTTCTTTTTCTCTTATTATTCTGTTCTTTATATCTTATTATTTTTCGTTTAATTTTAATCATGGCTTGTTATCCAAAATATTACCTCAGAAATATAGCCTATGCTGCACCATTTACTAATAAATTTGCTAATTTTATTAATTAATAATTTTTCTTGATTTGTCCTGCTGAAATTTGGGTGTACGTTATACACCTGTGCGTCTTATATACCGTCAAATACGGCAATTAAGTTGAAATTGTTAGAAATCATCATGAAAAGAAAAGACAAGTAAATTTGCCACACACAGGAAATATCGAAGACCATACAGGCAGCGGTAAGCAGTGAGTCAATTAATTAAAAACAACCGACCTTGTGTCACATGTTGCCCCAGTGGTGGTGGGGGAGACTCAATATCGTGAGTCAATTAATTAAAGATCTTGTGTAAATGGAAGGAAGTCAAAGGGTTGGGAAGTAAATATACAAATATTGCTAAGAGCTATAAATTGTAGGAAATTGTAAAGAGATCATGTTCTGTAGAGATACGGTACGCAGAAGTATCTGTTAACATTTCAGGGTATACTTAAGATTATGGGTGTAATATGCAGTGTTAATACCAGATTACTGGAATTATTTTTTTTGCAACACCCCTCAGCATGTTGAAATTCTCACAGTATTTAGTATTGTTCAAGTTATCGCTAACATTTTTGTCATGAATAACAATCACTCTTTAGTTTAATGTCGCAAACTAATCGATGACATTTGAATAAGGTGATTTGTTTAGAAAAATACTTTGACTTCACGGTTTAATATTTAATTTAATTTTATAAGATTTCATGATAAAGAATAACTTTTAAGAAAATTTATATTTTTCCTTTTTAGCAGCGAAGAAAAAGAAATTATTATTTCTTATTCTTGAGCATGCAACATACAACTGATCATGTGTATATATTTCTTTCTGGAGCCAAATTCCAACTGTTTGAAACGTTTGGCCTCGTGATTTGTTTATAGTTCTCGCAAAAGTAGGGCGAAGTGGAAACTAGATTCTTGTATATATAAAACATAAAGAAAATATATGAAAAAAATAATATTGCATTTTTATTAAATAAGTATTTGTTATTTTAATCATTATATGTTTTTAAATAGTGAGAGCATTTTGTATGTTAAATAATAAAATGTTTAATTTTTCTAAAAGAATATAATGAAAATTTATTGGACTAAGCTACGCACCCTAATGAAAACATCTACTTCTACCAAGAATATGGTTCCAGTCAGTGTATGGCTATTTTAGAGGTTGTGACGGACAGACGGAATTACTTACGGAAGTCACAGAATTTTATATAAGGACTGATAATGTCTCTTCTTATTAGAAAAATTCATAATGATTTATTTTGCGAAATCTATTTCTATTGTCCTGCCTATTCTCTTCAGTTGTGAATAAATGAGTAATATCAACTGAATTCGAGTTGCATATAAATCTTTTACCAAGTCTGACAGATAAAAAGATCAAAGTAATTTTAGTCATTATGTTTCTTACTTCTCGTATTTTAGTCAAATACAATACCGTTTAATTTACACAATCAACCGGTTTCAAGCGAGAAGAAAATTAGAAGCATAAAATCTTAAGAAATGAAACATAGATCACCCGTCTATACAAACCATGCAATTAATATGCAGATGGTGACGACTCTCCACAATTTCCCTTCCTTTGTAGCCTTTAATAAATGTTATTTTTCGCTATCTCTCTTAATCTCAGCTATTTACACACGCTCGTTAGGTAGGTAATGCGCGTCTTTTCTCTGACCAACATGCCATCAATATATCCTGTGAGTGTCAAACTCTCCAAGCTCAGTTTTCTCATTATATTTCTAAGATATTTCAACGGTCACTTTCTGAAGCTAATCCTAGGTGTTTTTTTTGCATTCATTTTCTCTATCATTTCATGGTTGCTCATATCTTCATTCCATTGTATTCCTTCCATGGTTATGGACACTCAACACTGCCGACTGAAACCGCCGATATTGCACAGGGACTACTTAAGTCCGAGACATCTCAGGACTGAGACAAGTCAGGACCGGAAAGACATCATTTATTTTTATAACCGAATAAAAGTAATTTGTTAACGATTAAAAACTTAATTATTAACTATTTTTCTTCAAATAAGGCATTTGAAAAGGCATTATGTAAAATATGAACCAGTTTTAGATTTTTAAGCTTTTTTTAATAAAGTAAATCGAAAGCAATTTAAGTTGTTAATAAAGTAAATTGACATATAAAATTAATTCAATAAAACACACAAGGTTTTGATTATTTTTTTATAAAGTAAATAAAAAATACAAAACAAAATGAAGCAATGTTTTGTATTTAATAATTTTTAATGAAGTAAATCTAATGGGATTTATTTTTGGATAAAGTAAATCAATATTCAAAAATATTTTCATAAAAAATAAATTAATAATACATGATTTAATTTATTAAAGATAATTAAAAACAAAAAAAACTTGTTCATATTTTACATGATAACTTTTTAAACGCCCTATTTGAAGATAAGTATTCACTAATTATGGTTTTAATGCTTTACAAATTACTTTGATTCAGTGATGTTTTTACCGGTGCTGAGTTGTGTCGGTACTGAGTTGTCTCAATCCCTGTCCCTGCACAATTAGAGGATCGATATTGCGGCATATTTAAGTATTATTTTCTTTGTTAGATTGGGAAATTACTCAAGTTTTGCTAAAATGTAAACTGTTTACAGTTTATTAGAAACGGAATGAAGATTAAAGTAATTTTAGTCGTTAACTCGAGGTAAATTTGAGTGTCCACATCGTCTTAGAAAGCTGTCACAATTCTTCGTGAAAGTTTTAATATATTACACATACCATCACGGAATACAAACGGCACCCATTATATTAGCTGTTTCATACAAGGAAACATTCGGAAATTCATTGTCAAACCAGCTTGTCAGTTGAAATTTATGAAATTACTAGCAGCATGGCCCGGCGTTGATTGTGCTTGATTAAAAAATCGTTCGACTCATACAGCAATCGCTATCACTTGACTTAAAATATTTTTGCCCTTCCTTGCTTTTAAAGGAGAGCCGTTTGCTGTGCTGATGTTGCTACATGTCTTACTTCTTGCCTATCTCACACTGCGAATTTTTTATAAGCTCTATACTAAACATTAAATCTGTTACGAAAAAAGAACTAAACAAAATGAACACAAAACGATCAGCTTTAAAAAAAAAAAGACTTGTAACTGGAAAAAAACGAATGACAAAAGAATGTTAACAACAAATTCTTTTTCACACCCAACCCAGTTCAGCGGAATCAGAATCAACGTTGAGTTTAACCAAGCGAATGAGCCAGTTGGATTGAAGTGCCATGCAGATTTAAATTATTCCCACTTGTGACGAATGCAGCTATCGTTTTTTTTTTCATGCTAGCATGCTAGTTAACATTTGTGTGAGTCAGCTGTTGGCTCTCACGCTGGCCAATAGAATCTTCCTGCCTATTCGTGGCCGCCACCTATTGGCTCTCACTCTGTAGACAATGGCAGCAAACTACATGAAAACTGCCGTAGAATCATGAACAAACCGATTATTTCCACTATTTATGGGAGTTGGAAAATGCTAAGTCGGTCTTGGCCTTCACGCTAACTTGGCGCATGTGCATGTAAATTTTGGTGCAAATCCGTCTAAAATTACGGCCGTGCACTCGTTACACACACACACACACACACACACACACACACACATCCTGCCTTGAACATTATTTTTCAGGAAAATAGGTTTCTCATGTCCATTAGCTATTACAGTTCCTTCCTGTATTTCTAAACTTTTATTTGAAGTCGTTTGGTATGTCATCATCTTATGTCAATGTTTTTTCTTCGAATTACATGTGATACCTATTTCAATTGTTTCCGTTGTTGTAAATCCTCAAGTGATGCCGCTTCTTTTATCTTAGACAGTTCTTCGTTTGTGATTCTGTAGCGCCAGTTCGCAATTTACGAAGACGTATAGTCTTCACCAAGATTCATAAATTTCAAACGTTCAACTTCATTTTTAAACATTGATTTGAGAAAGCGGACGTATATAGATGACAGTTTGGTGCTATTCATGACATTGATATAAAAGAACATGACCCAATTTGATGTATTGGCTTTGAAGAAAATTGCTGAGTTGAGCATAGCCTATTCTGTATTCAATTTCCTTATCTACGATGCCAAATTTGAGAACAATTTACTGAAACCTTCCAACATATCTTAATAATGCGATTAAGATCTGCACGTTCCAGTTTGGAAGTTTGAGATTTCCTTTTGTTTTTTGTAAATGAATGAAATAATCAAGCATGAATCATTTTTTGATCCGTGGTGTAAATGCGCACACACGTATACACACGTTTATATGATTATACAAAAGCATGTACGTAAAATATATATCTCGTGTGAAGAAAACTATTTGACTAGAAAGAACAGGAAACATTAATCATAATGTTCATAAATATACGAGGATATGACAATTAAAATAATATATATATTTATGTATTTTTTATTTAAAAAAGATAATTAAAAAACATATTTTAGTGGTGAATATTCATATTTTAATTTTTCGACAATCTTTAACTAAAGGGAGATCACTTGTTCTTATTTAAACACAAACATTAATTTGTATTCAAATAAATAAATAGTACATTACATTAAAAATCAAAATTAATTAATAAGGGTCAACGCATTGATGTAGGTATTTATTTTTAGGCCTACATGTAACCATCAATTCGTTTCTCTTATTTAATAAGAGGAATGAATATGTTGTTACATGTAGGCCTAAAAATAAGTATCAGCTTAATTACTCATCCTGATAATTTTCTTAATTTGTTACTTTTTGATTTAAAGTACCATTTATTTATCCTATTTAATATAAAGTACTATTTATTTATCATTCCCGAACCCCAAAGCATATTTATTTTCCCCAATTTTTCAAACTTTGTTCTAGCATTGGGTTATTTGCAATGAAATACTAAATGAAAAGAAATAGGAAACGTTAGGTGTCCTTTCTCTCTACCCGGGTTATATATGAGGATTACAGCAATATTAGTTCTCACAGGAACATGACCTGCGTATTTTCCCCCTCATTATGAAGCAAATATGCTTGTCATACTAACATCAGGGTGGATTCATTTGACTATTACTTGCATAAAGTCTGTAAAACCGGGCGGTTTCTGTTTGCCTGTGGTTTTCTTAATGTAGGATGTTATGATTTTACATAGATATTCCATACCCGTGAAAACGTTTGATTGTGTAAACAGAACGGGTAGAGATTTGATTAAAATAAGAGCAATATGAAGCAAATGAAATCATTTAGATGGAAATGCATGCGTAAATGCGGTAGGTCTTTGAAAGTACTACATTGCCAAATGATAACACAGGTCGACAAAGTATGATATGGAGGCAAGAAATAAATTAAAAATAGAGTTACAAAATATAAAGAAATGATAGAGATAAAAGAATTATCGAGAAAAAGAAAACTTAGTGAACTTATAAGAGAAATAACATAAACTACGAAGGGACATTTCTGAAATAAAACACCTAAGAAAGAAAAATAAAGAAAATAAATAAATAAAGTCCAGAGAAATCCTCATTAAAATAACCTCAAAATGAAAGCTTGAGCAAGGTCTTCGATATTGTCTAATGGTTAGCTAGCTGGTCACACTAGACAAATTTCGACTGAGTAGTGAGTTCGACATCTTTTCATTAGAAAATGGTGCATCGTGTTGAGGTACTCGTGTCCACTATTCGCTGATAGTTAACACGTTATTTTTATTTTTAGTTCAGACACAAACAATGTCTTTACATCCCCATACACACACATAAAAACACAGCCCAGACAGCATATATATATATATATATATATATATATATATATATATATATATATGAAAGAGAACATTGAAGTCAACACTCGGGGGAAACAGGCTGTTACATCGTAGATACAACCGCCTGACGATTGCGTCTAGCAAACAGTCTGTTGTTTCCTAGTGTTGACTTCAATGTTCGCTTTTATACTTACATACCCTATATCTGACATTGAACACTTTGCCCCATAAATATAGCACATCTTAAAACTATATTTCTTCATTTCATATATATATATATATATATATATATATATATATATATATATATATATATATATATATATATCCTTGCAAATATCTCGATATCTCGAACAGAACAGTGTTCTTTTTCATTTTCAAAGAAAACCATGTCATATTTTAAAAGGCAAGTCTTAATTATTTTAATTATCCATTTATTTTTAGAAGTTTTCTCGTTCATTAAATTATCATTTTTATTCTATTATTAGGAATCGAAAATCATTAACTTTTAAAATACATATTTGTTTATATCTTAAGATGAATCATGGTACACATCGATTCTTTTATTTTTCAAAATAAGTGCTATTTACCAGGTTTAATTTATTACGAATGTCTCAGTAAGAATTATTTTATTATGAAAATTTAATATATTGTTATTGTTAAATTATTTATACATTGGAATGAATAATTCTACTCTGTTTATATTTAAGCGTAACGATTCTCTTTTTATGAAAAAAGACAATTTATTCAGTATCGGTGATTTCTTTCTATATCTTTTATCATTCAAACATTGTTAAAAACATTTGTTAATAATTTTATTCAATTATCTTTTTCGTATTGATTGAAACGTAAAAAAAGAATTTATGGACGAGCACGTATTTTCAAATTTGTAGGACAAGCGTTACGTGTCGTAACATTATATCGTTTTGTTTACTACCTTTATTATTGGTTCAGTATACGCAATTTCTTCAAATATTTTAACAACTAAAATGTTATCATATATTCTATGATAACTTTATGCTATTCTTATTTCCTTGTTTTTTAATGTTTTCTATTATTATCATTTAAAATATATAATGACAATACTTAAAACGTGGCAGATATGATGACGAAATTTTTACTACGGCATCCTGTATAAATATGTGGTTGTTTTGCCTTATATATATATGTATATATATTGTGCATATTATTGCAGAATATTTTCATTGCGACATATTTCATTGAATAATTTAGACAAGTTTTGTTTACTTATTTTTCATTAGACACTTTCATATTTACGGACAAGTGTTTTGGTGTCATTATTAAATGATGGGAGAAAATTAGCGTTTCGATACATATTATTTTATACAGAGTACTATCGATAGCACAAGTTCATCATCAGCGTGTTTTTTTTATTTTCAAAGAAATATTGTATTATTCATCATTTTCTAAGAAAAAATTTCTGTCGTTCATCTGAAAGTTATTTTTTTAAACTGTAAATTGAAGTAGGCTGAGTAGTATAGTGTGATGACTTAGGAAACGTTTCAGGAGAGGTAACTGAGTTATGATGTTGTCTATTTTGTTTAAGAAACAAGTATTAAAACTATTAGTACATACCTCGGTACTTTAAACTATCTATTGTAAATATTTTAAAATATCTGTGTAGATTTTATAATCAATTTTATTAAAGTTTTGTTTATTTTTTTAATATAGATAGCTTCAAGAATGTTTACGTTACGTTTATTATTTTCATGAAAATCTAATTGATCTATTTTCAATAAGATATTGTCTGCATTGAGAATTTGTTTAGGTATGCTGTTTAAATGTTTACAAATATTGGACGCATCATTCAAATAAAGACTCAGTCGTCAAGACAACGTGGTCATAGTGCGGCCAAAAAAATTAATAAATACTAATATTTCCTCCACGGACGTAGTAAAAAGATAAAATCAATTATATTCTGTACTAAATCTAGTATATCTTCTTCAATGATACTTCCACACCAACTAACGTGTTGCAAAAAAACAACATTGTTTATAAATTTAAATGTCCTGTGGGAAATTTTAGCTCAAACGAAAAAAAAATATTTATTCATACCGAGGAGAATATTTAATATTAAGATATCACCGTAAGTTCTATGTTAACAATTTCTTTCTTCCGATTTCTCGATTGGGAAACTCTCTTCCGGTCCCACGCTTTCCTTGCAACTTTGATATTCAAAATTTTAAATGCAATACCAATCGTTATTTTATCTCTTCTAAGTTACATTTTTATTTTTTTTCTTCTTATTAATGATTCTCATTTTTTTCTATTTTTCTCTCAAAGTCATTAAGCCCTTATGTTTTTGTGATGTTACTGCTTTGCTTGGAGTGATATAAGTTTTTAAAAATTGCATATTTTTACTAGTTTAAGATTCGCAGATGGACACATTCCATTAAATTAGTGTCTTCGAAATTTTATATATCATGAGTAATAGAATATTTTCAGAATGTAGACTAATATTTTTTTGCATCTATAAATACTTTAGTTAAAATAGTGTTTACTTTTATCTTGTTATACCAAAAATGTCCTATCTATAGAATCAAATGGATTTATCTGGAAGTCTTCATCGAATTTGAAGCTATCTATAAATTTACTCCCTACAAGTTCAAAAAGGTTACTCTACCTTCTCCTCATTGGTATCTTCTAAATCATTCTGGAAGTATTGTTACGGTTTTTTTGGTATATATACCTATAACTAGTGAGCGAGTCAGAATGACTTATTTCCCTTTATAGTCGACCAATAGAAGGTTGACCAATCAGAAGCCGCCCAACACTGTATTCGTCGTGTATAAAGGCGGCCATCTTTTTTCCTCCTACCGGAAGGACCAAAGGCGACCAGGAGAAGGATGAATTACACTCTGCTGTGATATCCACTGCGAACCTCCACTACGCTTTCCTACTGTCTCCGAAATATTCACTGCCAACCTCTAGATTCTATACTCGAGGACGACCGTCATGAAAATGTCTAACAAGTATTTCATCACCCGACAGATTTATAAATTTACTTCTTAATGTATTATTAAAGTTTCTTTTTGAGACTTCAATTTTTCATATAGTCCTTCGCACTGTTATTTTTTAATAATTCCCACAAGCAAGGCTATAATGCTACTATGAAGCAAGAGGTTACTGAGAGTTGGAGTTTGAGAATACATTCTGAGAAGAAAGAACAGGAATCAAGAAAGCAAAATATGGCGGTTGGCCTTGAATTAAAATTTTGCAGGAAAGGAAGAACCCAGAAGAGAGTTCCATGAATGAGATACAACAATTAAAATCTAATTAATGGCTACATTTATCTGTTTCAACAGGAAAATGAGATGAACTAGTAACCAGTCTCCTACAACGCTTAAATTCATGCGGCCGAAGTACCAAGGAAATTAGTTTATAAGAACAAGAGGCATGAAGAAGATAGATGGAAGCCACGCTTTGTCTGTGAGACTGTGAATGAAATCTAAGTGCCAAGTCTAGAATGGTAAATTTATACATTCTTCTGTGGATTTTGCTGAGAATTTCTAGATACATAGTCGGATCGTCGTGCACAATACAAAAATGAGTAATATTGTCTGGCTCAACACAGTGAACAATCATTTCTAGAAGCAGCTCTAGCAACAGATTCAACATAATCGCCACAAGTCACGTCAGTAGAAAACAAGAGATCAGTTGCTCTCCTCGAGGTTAAATGTTATACTGACAGAGAGTAAATATTGTTCTTTATGATGATTAGATGAGAGTAGTTTTACGTTTCTCTTTCTGAACGTATACAGAAGCTGCAACTTTCCTGCTATAATATACTTTCTTTATGTAATTAAAAGGATGCATTAATTTTGTCTGTTTATATATAATTTCTCAAAAGATTTGCATGCCCGTCAATCCATTTTATTCGCTTAGTGCTATTTTATATTTTGTTTCAGGCTAACTGAAATTGAAAGAAAAAAACACTTTTTTTTTATCTTGCCCATGTTTTCAATGCATGTGTAGTGACATTAAAAGAGTAGACCTAGCAGCCCTAAATCAACCTGTTATCAGCAGCAGCTCTCGAATATAAAATACGTGAATCATGAAGTAACACTTTCTCTGTCTCTCTGTCTCTGTCTCTGTCTCTCTCTCTCTCTTCCAGGTTTTCCTCTTCGAACTGGTGAGATGAATCTTTCACGCTGAAGCTAAAAGTACTGTGAATGCTTCAGACCAACACCAACAAAGTAAGTCCTACTATAACATATTATTGAACATTTCGTTTTGTATGAAATTTACTTCTAAAAAAGGAAACTCTTGTTTTAAACTTTCCTTTTATTAATTTCGTAAAATGTTATCTTGCATTGCAAATCATTTGGTCTGTTATGTTGTTCATGTACTATTTATCCCTACCATTATCTCATCTTTTGTAAAATGTTCTCATAAAAAACTTTAAACATTTAATTATTGAATCAGTTAATCAATCAATGTTTTGATTATCTGTTATACTTATTAAAAGTTTTCACAATTTCTAGCGTTTTGTACTCATTAACTAGTAACATTTCAATATATTGTTTCTCATTTGTAACTAAAAAAAAAATCATGCAGTTTTTTTATATCCGAAACTTAAATAATTGCCACTATGTGATTATATTTGTTTGAAATGTGAAGAGAATTCATGGTGGAGTAATGGATAGTGGCTATGATTGAGGAATCGGAGAGCCGAATTTGAATTCCATTCGAATGAATCACATTCGCTTCCGTGCTAATACTCCTGGGAAAGGTACGAATATTCTTTTCCCCGCAGCTATAGGTAAGTAGCAGGAGAGGCGGTGTTCTATATATTTGGATGGCAATGAGTCTACCGCAGAAAGAAATGACAACATATTGCGGGAAAAAAAAATCTGCCTCATCAGTCATGAATCGAAAGATACATGATCGCCTAAAAGTGCATCACGCGTGGTACATAACTGACTGAATGTGAAGTCTAACCCCCGATTCCTAGAGTAGAATCTCACATCATCAAAGATATAGATAGTAAGTTTACGTATTTCTCATCAAACTGTTTAACAAATGTGTTTATAGTTATAAATGCTGTCGTCTAACAGACAATATATATATTTATATATATATATATATATATATATATATATATATATATATATATATATATATATATATATATTGTCAGTTAGACAATATATATATATATATATATATATATATATATATATATATATATATATATATATATATATATATATATAGCTTGGATTGTGGAATCGGAGAGCCGAGTTCGAATTCGAGTCGAATCCATTACATTCACTTACGTGATAACACCCTTGGGAAAGGTGTGAATCCTCTTTCTTCTCCCTCCACTATGGGTAAATAGCAGGGCAGACTGGGTTCTATAGACTTGGATAGCAACTGGTCTAGGAGAAGGAAAACTCTGAATTCAAAACCTGCTCTTAGAGGAGGGTGAATGGAGTTTCTCTGAGCCTTGGTTGGCAATCCATTTAGTGATGGTGTCACGATAAAAAACACCCTTGATAGCCCTAGCGAAGCATCAAGAATTCAGCTATTTGACAGGATTATGAACTACACCAATCAAAGTATTGGTGAGTTCAATCTCGGCTGAGGCCGCAAGATGATATCTGAACAAATTTGATTAAAAGAAGCTGAATGGTAAGATTGTTTAATATTTTATTGTTTATTTTTAATTTTCGGAGAAGATGTTGAGTTTGTGCTCGAAGATGTGGATGAAATATCCGAAGTTCATATTTTGTATTTTGTTATTTTTATCTTTCACAGATTTTTATCAACAACCGATGTTGTCTGTTTGGTACTTACAATACTTCTGCCGTTATCCGGGTAATATTTTGGAAAATGGCTAGCGTGACTTTATGTGTAGCGGTTCTTTCTTACTTTGTCTCACTCTCAATCACTCTCTTTCTCTCAAAACACACACACACAAACACACACACACACACACATATATATATATATATATATATATATATATATATATATATATATATATATATATATATATATATATATATTGTGCTTTGAACCTAATATATGGAATAATGGTATATTAAATAAAATAAATTTTTTCCTTAGAATTGAAATAATCTGTGTACGCACACACACACATACATACACATACACACACAAATATATATATATATATATATATATATATATATATATATATATATATATATATATATATATATGCGTGTGTGTGTGTGAGAGAGAGAGGGAGAAAATGTGTGAGTGTGTAGACACTCCGTTAATTCATAAAACGGTATATTTATTTTATTAATTTTGATTTTTGTCTACAGGCCTAAATATTCGATAAATCTTATTAAGTAAAAGATGCACCGTTCGGCAGGATACGAACCGGCAATCCTTTCTGTAAGCAGAAACCGGCGTCCTTTAGACGTAGTCGGTCATATGTGGCCAGGGCTGTGAAGCAAGGCTGAATGAACGAAAATTATCTGTCTCTCAAATGTGTATTGTACATTTAATTATGAGCTGAAAATCACTCACACCAAATCTGTCTTACTGAAAATAAGATTTTAGACATGCCGTGAATCCTATTTTTTGTCTGTCGGCATAGGACTTTTTAGGAGTAAGTAAGTTTTATAATACATATATATATATATATATATATATATATATATATATATATATATATATATAGATAGATAGATAGATAGATAGATAGATAGATAACTATACTCGTTTCGAAAAACCCTCGAATTTTTGATTTGCCAATAATCAAATCAATCTCGACGTTTTAAAAAAAGAAAGAGCTACAAACATGAAAGTCTGTCGAAAAAATGCAGCTTTGAAGCCCAAAGAAAAAACCCCGATGCGAGTAAACAACTAACTAACAAAAGATGGTATCATTTTAGCTATCGCCTATAAATTTGCGTTTCACTTTGCCTCTTTAGCCAAATTTCCCTGACGATCCGTTTATCTATCTATCTATCTATCTATCTATATATCTATATATATATATATATATATATATATATATATATTCATAATGTATTTATACTAATAAGCATTCATTATCTAAACACCAAACAATTCTTTCAAAAAAATAAATAAATAAAATGGTGAATTAAAGAACCAAAATTTAAATCTACAAATAATCTGGGAAATGATATGTTCTGCAGAAAGTCTGAATAGTTTTAGAGGTAAGTTTAATTTATGCTTCGAAGAAAAATTAGAATAATAAAATACATTAATGAAATGGAACTGTTGAATCAGAGGAACGAATTAATATTTGAACAAATAAAAACAGATTCAAATTTCCATAATATAATTTTGCATTATTTGGCTAACCTAAATCATTCAAATCTTTTCTAAGTATTTCTTGTCTTTATGCTATAACATTTTTTTTATATTTAAATTTCCCTCTTAGAATTTTACTCTAGTTTTCTTTATAATTTCCTTTAATTGTTTTACAGTCTTGTTTCTTTATATATATTTTATTTTACTTATTAGTTTTCTCCTATGTTTACCCAGTTTTAATTCCCCTAACTGGGATTTTTAGGGTTAATGTACTCTCATATCTTTAAATAATACACATTCGCCACTTTAAGATAGATATATACTACCTTCCCTGACTCCTGTCTGTTTCATACCGTCTGACTTATACATAAAAAGCGTGAACTCTGATTTAGGTATTTTTGGCATGTTAAAATTTAAGTTGACGCTTTTCATCATTACTTCCTGTACGGTTAACTTTTACTTCCTGCATCTACAAAGTCTCCGGACGTGATTTCCATTTCATATATGGGTTGAAACGACAAACG